>JAILYF010000028.1:1800000-2330590 GCA_025491095.1 Brachionus asplanchnoidis | reverse complement strand
TTGGTTTCCATATTTTATTCAAAAAACTGAATTTTGCCTTTAGCATATTTCAGTAACTAAAAGCACACAAAAAATCATTCCTTTGAATAGACATGGTAAAAACAATTTCATAACATGTATTAGAGAACTGAAATTGGTTTTCCATATTTTATTCAAAAGCCTGATTTTAGTCTTGAGCATATTATAGTAACTAAAAGCACAAATAAAATCAGTCTTTTGAATAGACATGGTAAAAACAATTTCATAACTTGTATGAGAGAAGTGAAATTGGTTTTCAATATTTTATTCAAAAGCCTAATTTTAGTCTTGAGCATACTACAGTAACTAAAAGAACACATAAAATCAGTCTTTTGAATAGACATGGTAAAAACAATTTCATAACTTGTATGAGAGAAGTGAAATTGGTTTTCCATATTTTAGTCAAAAGCCTGATTTCTATCTAAAGTTCATTCAAGTACCTAATGCACAAAAAATCAGTCTTTTGAATTAGACATGGTAAAAACAATTTCATAACTTGTATTAGAGAACTGAAATTGGTTTTCAATATTTTATTCAAAAGCCTGAATTTTGTCTTGAGCATACAACAGTAACTAAAAGCACAAATAAAATCAGTCTTTTGAATAGACATGGTAAAAACAATTTCATAACTTGTATTAGAGAACTGAAATTGGTTTTCAATATATTATTCAAAAGCCTAATTTTAGTCTTGAGCATACTACAGTAACTAAAAGAACACAAAAAATCAGTCTTTTGAATAGACATGGTAAAAACAATTTCATAACTTGTATGAGAGAAGTGAAATTGGTTTTCAATATTTTATTCAAAAGCCTAATTTTAGTCTAAAGCATACTACAGTAACTAAAAGAACACAAAAAATCAGTCTTTTGAATAGACATGGTAAAAACAATTTCATAACTTGTATGAGAGAAGTGAAATTGGTTTTCAATATTTTATTCAAAAGCCTAATTTTAGTCTTGAGCATACTACAATAACTAAAAGAACACAAAAAATCAGTCTTTTGAATAGACATGGTAAAAACAATTTCATAACTTGAATGAGAGAAGTGAATTGGTTTTCCATATTTTATTCAAAAACATGATTTTAGTCTTGAGCATATTACAGTAACTAAAAGCACAAATAAAATCAGTCTTTTGAATTAGACATGGTAAAAACAATTTCATAACTTGTATTAGAGAACTGAAATTGGTTTTCAATATTTTATTCAAAAGCCTGATGTTAGTCTTGAGCATATTATAGTAACTAAAAGCACAAATAAGCAGTCTTTTGAAAAGACATGGCAAAAACAATTTCATAACTTGTATGAGAGAAGTGAAATTGGTTTTCAATATTTTATTCAAAAGCCTAATTTTAGTCTTGACCATACTACAGTAACTAAAAGAACACAAAAAATCAGTCTTTTGAATAGACATGGTAAAAACAATTTCATAACTTGTATTAGAGAACTGAAATTGGTTTTCCATATTTTATTCAAAAGCCTGATTTTAGTCTTGAGCATTCTACAGTAACTAAAAGCACAAATAAAATCATTCTTTTGAATAGACATGGTAAAAACAATTTCATAACTTGTATGAGAGAAGTGAAATTGGTTTTCAATATTTTATTCAAAAGCCTAATTTTAGTCTTGAGCATACTACAGTAACTAAAAGAACACAAAAAATCAGTCTTTTGAATAGACATGGTAAAAACAATTTCATAACTTGAATGAGAGAAGTGAATTGGTTTTCCATATTATATTCAAAAACATGATTTTAGTCTTGAGCATATTACAGTAACTAAAAGCACAAATAAAATCAGTCTTTTGAATTAGACATGGTAAAAACAATTTCATAACTTGTATTAGAGAACTGAAATTGGTTTTCAATATTTTATTCAAAAGCCTGATGTTAGTCTTGAGCATATTATAGTAACTAAAAGCACAAATAAGCAGTCTTTTGAAAAGACATGGCAAAAACAATTTCATAACTTGTATGAGAGAAGTGAAATTGGTTTTCAATATATTATTCAAAAGCCTAATTTTAGTCTTGAGCATACTACAGTAACTAAAAGAACAAAAAAAATCAGTCTTTTGAATAGACATGGTAAAACTATTTCATAACTTGTATTAGAGAACTGAAATTGGTTTTCCATATTTTATTCAAAAGCCTGATTTTAGTCTTGAGCATTCTACAGTAACTAAAAGCACAAATAAAATCAGTCTTTTGAATAGACATGGTAAAAACAATTTCATAACTTGTATGAGAGAAGTGAAATTGGTTTTCAATATATTATTCAAAAGCATAATTTTAGTCTTGAGCATACTACAGTAACTAAAAGAACACAAAAAATCAGTCTTTTGAATAGACATGGTAAAAACAATTTCATAACTTGTATTAGAGAACTGAAATTGGTTTTCCATATTTTATTCAAAAGCCTGATTTTAGTCTTGAGCATTCTACAGTAACTAAAAGCACAAATAAAATCAGTCTTTTGAATAGACATGGTAAAAACAATTTCATAACTTGTATTAGAGAACTGAAATTGGTTTTCAATATTTTATTCAAAAGCCTGATGTTAGTCTTGAGCATATTATAGTAACTAAAAGCACACAAAAAATCAGTCTTTTGAATAGACATGGTAAAAACAATTTCATAACTTGAATGAGAGAAGTGAATTGGTTTTCCATATTTTAGTCAAAATCCTGATTTTTATCTAAAGTTCATTCAAGTCCCTGATGCACAAAAATCAGTCTTTTGAATTAGACATGGTAAAAACAATTTCATAACTTGTATTAGAGAAGTGAAATTGGTTTTCCATATTATATTCAAAAACATGATTTTAGTCTTGAGCATATTACAGTAACTAAAAGCACAAATAAAATCAGTCTTTTGAATTAGACATGGTAAAAACAATTTCATAACTTGTATTAGAGAACTGAAATTGGTTTTCAATATTTTATTCAAAAGCCTGATGTTAGTCTTGAGCATATTATAGTAACTAAAAGCACAAATAAGCAGTCTTTTGAAAAGACATGGCAAAAACAATTTCATAACTTGTATGAGAGAAGTGAAATTGGTTTTCAATATATTATTCAAAAGCCTAATTTTAGTCTTGAGCATACTACAGTAACTAAAAGAACAAAAAAAATCAGTCTTTTGAATAGACATGGTAAAACTATTTCATAACTTGTATTAGAGAACTGAAATTGGTTTTCCATATTTTATTCAAAAGCCTGATTTTAGTCTTGAGCATTCTACAGTAACTAAAAGCACAAATAAAATCAGTCTTTTGAATAGACATGGTAAAAACAATTTCATAACTTGTATGAGAGAAGTGAAATTGGTTTTCAATATTTTATTCAAAAGCCTAATTTTAGTCTTAAGCATACTACAGTAACAAAAAGAACACAAAAAATCAGTCTTTTGAATAGACATGGTAAAAACAATTTCATAACTTGTATTAGAGAAGTGAAATTGGTTTTCCATATTTTATTCAAAAGCCTGAATTTTGTCTTGAGCATACTACAGTAACTAAAAGCACAAATAAAATCAGTCTTTTGAATTAGACATGGTAAAAACAATTTCATAACTTGTATTAGAGAACTGAAATTGGTTTTCAATATTTTATTCAAAAGCCTGATGTTATTCTGAGCATATTATAGTAACTAAAAGCACAAATTAAATCAGTCTTTTGAAAAGACATGGTAAAAACAATTTCATAACTTGTATGAGAGAAGTGAAATTGGTTTTCAATATATTATTCAAAAGCATAATTTAGTCTTGAGCATACTACAGTAACTAAAAGAACACAAAAAATCAGTCTTTTGAATAGACATGGTAAAAACAATTTCATAACTTGTATTAGAGAACTGAAATTGGTTTTCCATATTTTATTCAAAAGCCTGATTTTAGTCTTGAGCATTCTACAGTAACTAAAAGCACAAATAAAATCAGTCTTTTGAATAGACATGGTAAAAACAATTTCATAACTTGTATGAGAGAAGTGAAATTGGTTTTCAATATTTTATTTAAAAGCCTAATTTTAGTCTTGAGCATACTACAGTAACTAAAAGAACACAAAAAATCAGTCTTTTGAATAGACATGGTAAAAACAATTTCATAACTTGAATGAGAGAAGTGAATTGGTTTTCCATATTTTAGTCAAAATCCTGATATTTATCTAAAGTTCATTCAAGTCCCTGATGCACAAAAAATCAGTCTTTTGAATAGACATGGTAAAAACAATTTCATAACTTGTATGAGAGAAGTGAAATTGGTTTTCCATATTTTATTCAAAAGCCTAATTTTTGTCTTGAGCATACTACAGTAACTAAAAGAACACAAAAAATCAGTCTTTTGAATTAGACATGGTAAAACTATTTCATAACTTGTATGAGATAAGTGAAATTGGTTTTCCATATTTTATTCAAAAAACTGAATTTTGCCTTTAGCATATTTCAGTAACTAAAAGCACACAAAAAATCATTCCTTTGAATAGACATGGTAAAAACAATTTCATAACTTGTATTAGAGAACTGAAATTGGTTTTCCTTATTTTCATCAAAAGCCTGATTTTAGCTTTGAGCATATTACAGTAACTAAAAGCACAAATAAAATCAGTCTTTTGAATAGACATGGTAAAAACAATTTCATAACTTGTATGAGAGAAGTGAAATTGGTTTTCAATATTTTATTCAAAAGCCTGATTTTAGTCTTGAGCATACTACAGTAACTAAAAGAACACAAAAAATCAGTCTTTTGAATAGACATGGTAAAAACAATTTCATAACTTGTATGAGAGAAGTGAAATTGGTTTTCCATATTTTAGTCAAAAGCCTGATTTCTATCTAAAGTTCATTCAAGTACCTAATGCACAAAAAATCAGTCTTTTGAATTAGACATGGTAAAAACAATTTCATAACTTGTATTAGAGAACTGAAATTGGTTTTCAATATTTTATTCAAAAGCCTGAATTTTGTCTTGAGCATACAACAGTAACTAAAAGCACAAATAAAATCAGTCTTTTGAATAGACATGGTAAAAACAATTTCATAACTTGTATTAGAGAACTGAAATTGGTTTTCAATATTTTATTCAAAAGCCTGATGTTAGTCTTGAGCATATTACAGTAACTAAAAGCACAAATAAAATCAGTCTTTTGAATAGACAGGGTAAAAACAATTTCATAACTTGTATGAGAGAAGTGAAATTGGTTTTCAATATTTTATTCAAAAGCCTGATTTTAGTCTTGAGCATACTACAGTAACTAAAAGAACACAAAAAATCAGTCTTTTGAATAGACATGGTAAAAACAATTTCATAACTTGAATAAGAGAAGTGAAATTGGTTTTCCATATTTTATTCAAAAGCCTGATTTTAGTCTTGAGCATTCTACAGTAACTAAAAGCACAAATAAATCAGTCTTTTGAATAGACATGGTAAAAACAATTTCATAACTTGTATGAGAGAAGTGAAATTGGTTTTCGATATTTTATTCAAAAGCCTAATTTTAGTCTTGAGCATACTACAGTAACTAAAAGAACACAAAAAATCAGTCTTTGAATAGACATGGTAAAAACAATTTCATAACTTGAATGAGAGAAGTGAATTGGTTTTCCATATTTTATTCAAAAACATGATTTTAGTCTTGAGCATATTACAGTAACTAAAAGCACAAATAAAATCAGTCTTTTGAATAGACATGGTAAAAACAATTTCATAACTTGTATGAGAGAAGTGAAATTGGTTTTCAATATATTATTCAAAAGCCTAATTTTAGTCTTGAGCATACTACAGTAACTAAAAGAACACAAAAAATCAGTCTTTTGAATAGACATGGTAAAAACAATTTCATAACTTGAATGAGAGAAGTGAAATTGGTTTTCCATATTTTAGTCAAAGGCCTGATTTTTATCTAAAGTTCATTCAAGTACCTAATGCACAAAAAATCAGTCTTTTGAATAGACATGGTAAAAACAATTTCATAACTTGTATGAGAGAAGTGAAATTGGTTTTCCATATTTTAGTCAAAAGCCTGATTTCTATCTAAAGTTCATTCAAGTACCTAATGCACAAAAAATCAGTCTTTTGAATTAGACATGGTAAAAACAATTTCATAACTTGTATTAGAGAACTGAAATTGGTTTTCAATATTTTATTCAAAAGCCTGAATTTTGTCTTGAGCATACAACAGTAACTAAAAGCACAAATAAAATCAGTCTTTTGAATAGACATGGTAAAAACAATTTCATAACTTGTATTAGAGAACTGAAATTGGTTTTCAATATTTTATTCAAAAGCCTGATGTTAGTCTTGAGCATATTATAGTAACTAAAAGCACAAATAAAATCAGTCTTTTGAATAGACATGGTAAAAACAATTTCATAACTTGTATGAGAGAAGTGAAATTGGTTTTCAATATATTATTCAAAAGCCTAATTTTAGTCTTGAGCATACTACAGTAACTAAAAGAACACAAAAAATCAGTCTTTTGAATAGACATGGTAAAAACAATTTCATAACTTGAATAAGAGAAGTGAAATTGGTTTTCCATATTTTATTCAAAAGCCTGATTTTAGTCTTGAGCATTCTACAGTAACTAAAAGCACAAATAAAATCAGTCTTTTGAATAGACATGGTAAAAACAATTTCATAACTTGTATGAGAGAAGTGAAATTGGTTTTCGATATTTTATTCAAAAGCCTAATTTTAGTCTTGAGCATACTACAGTAACTAAAAGAACACAAAAAATCAGTCTTTTGAATAGACATGGTAAAAACAATTTCATAACTTGAATGAGAGAAGTGAATTGGTTTTCCATATTTTATTCAAAAACATGATTTTAGTCTTGAGCATATTACAGTAACTAAAAGCACAAATAAAATCAGTCTTTTGAATAGACATGGTAAAAACAATTTCATAACTTGTATGAGAGAAGTGAAATTGGTTTTCAATATATTATTCAAAAGCCTAATTTTAGTCTTGAGCATACTACAGTAACTAAAAGAACACAAAAAATCAGTCTTTTGAATAGACATGGTAAAAACAATTTCATAACTTGAATGAGAGAAGTGAAATTGGTTTTCCATATTTTAGTCAAAGGCCTGATTTTTATCTCAAGTTCATTCAATTACCTAATGCACAAAAAATCAGTCTTTTGAATTAGACATGGTAAAAACAATTTCATAACTTGTATTAGAGAAGTGAAATTGGTTTTCCATATTTTATTCAAAAGCCTGAATTTTGTCTTGAGCATACTACAGTAACTAAAAGCACAAATAAAATCAGTCTTTTGAATTAGACATGGTAAAAACAATTTCATAACTTGTATGAGAGAAGTGAAATTGGTTTTCCATATTTTATTCAAAAGCCTGAATTTTGCCTTTAGCATATTTCAGCACCTAAAAGCTTAAAAAATCAGTCTTTTGAATAGACATGGTTAAACTCTTTCATTACTAATATGAGAGAAGTGAAATTGATTTTCAATATTTTATTCAAAAGCCTGATTTTAGTCTTGAGCATTCTACAGTAACTAAAAGCACACAAAAAATCATTCCTTTGAATAGACATGGTAAAAACAATTTCATAACTTGTATTAGAGAACTGAAATTGGTTTTCCATATTTTATTCAAAAGCCTGATTTTAGCCTTTAGCATATTTCAGTAACTAAAAGCACACAAAAAATCATTCCTTTGAAAAGACATGGTAAAAACAATTTCATAACTTGTATTAGAGAACTGAAATTGGTTTTCCTTATTTTCTTCAAAAGCCTGATTTTTGCTTTGAGCATATTACAGTAACTAAAAGCACAAATAATCAGTCTTTTGAATTAGACATGGTAAAAACAATTTCATAACTTGTATTAGAGAACTGAAATTGGTTTTCCATATTTTATTCAAAAGCCTGATTTTAGTCTTGAGCATATTAAAGTAACTAAAAGCACAAATAAAATCAGACTTTTGAATTAGATATGGTAAAAGCAATTTCATAACTTGTATGAGAGAAGTGAAATTGGTTTTCCATATTTTAATCAAAAGCCTGAATTTTGTTTTGAGCATATTAAAGTAACTAAAAGCACAAATAAAATCAGACTTTTGAATTAGATATGGTAAAAGCAATTTCATAACTTGTATTAGAGAACTGAAATTGGTTTTCCTTATTTTCTTCAAAAGCCTGATTTTAGCTTTGAGCATATATAAGTAACTAAAAGCACAAATAATCAGTCTTTTGAATTAGACATGGTAAAAACAATTTCATAACTTGTATTAGAGAACTGAAATTGGTTTTCCATATTTTATTCAAAAGCCTGATTTTAGTCTTGAGCATATTAAAGTAACTAAAAGCACAAATAAAATCAGACTTTTGAATTAGATATGGTAAAAGCAATTTCATAACTTGTATGAGAGAAGTGAAATTGGTTTTTCATATTTTATTCAAAGGCCTGCATTTAGTCTTGAGCATACTACAGTTACTAAAAGCACATAAAAAATCAGTCTTTTGAATATACATGGTTAAACTATTTCATATCTTTTATGAGAGAAGTGAAATTGGTTTTCCATATTTTATTCAAAAGCCTGATTTTAGTCTTGAGCATATTACAGTAACTAAAAGCACAAATAAAATCAGTCTATTGAATTAGACATTGTGAAAAAAAATTTCAAAACTTGTATGAGAGAAGTGAAATTGGTTTTCCAAATTTTATTCAAAAGCCTGATTTTTATCTAAAGTTCATTCAAGTACCTAAAAGAACAAAAAAATCAGGCTTTTGAATTAGTCATGGTAAAAAAATTTCATAACTTGTATTAGAGAACTGAAATTGGTTTTCCATATTTTATTCAAAAGCCTGATTTTAGTCTTGAGCATATTACAGTAACAAAAAGCACAAATAAAATCAGACTTTTAAATTAGATATGGTAAAAGCAATTTCATAACTTGTATGAGAGAAGTGAAATTAGATCTCCATATTTTATTTACAAGCCTGATTTTTTTCTAAAGTTCATTCAAGTACCTAATGCACAAAAAATCAGTCTTTTGAATTAGACATGGTAAAACTATTTCATAACTTGTATTAGAGAACTGAAATTGGTTTTCAATATTTTATTCAAAAACATGATTTTAGTCTTGAGCATATTACAGTAACTAAAAGCACAAAAAAAATCAGTCTTTTGAATAGAAATGGTAAAAACAATTTCATAACTAGTATGAGAGAAGTGAAATTGGTCTTCCATATTTTATTCAAAAGCCTGATTTTTATCTAAAGCTCATTCAAGTAGCTAAAAGCACAAAAAAAATAGTCTTTTGTATAATACATGGTAAAACTATTTCACAACTTGTATAATAGAAGTGAAATTCGTTTTCCTTATTTTTATTTAAAAGCCTGATATCAGTTTTGGGCAAATTTAAGTATAAAAACCCAAAATAAAAATAAGACTTTTGAGTAAAACTTGGAAAAGCAATTTCAAAATTGAATGGGAGAAGTGAATTTAGTTTTCAATATTTTATTCAAAAGCCTGATTTTAGTCTTAAGCATACTACAGGAACTAAAAGCACACAAAAAATCAGTCTTTTGAATAGACATGGTGAAAACAATTTCATAACTTGTATGAGAGAATTGAAATTGGTTTTCCATATTTTAGTCAAAAGCCTGATTTTTATCTAAAGTTCATTCAAGTACCTAATGCACAAAAAATCAGTCTTTTGAATTAGACATGGTAAAAACAATTTCATTACTTGTATTAGAGAACTGAAATTGGTTTTCCATATTTTATTCAAAAGCCTGATTTTAGTCTTGAGCATATTACAGTACCTAAAAGCACAAAAAATCAGTCTTTTGAATAGAAATGGTTAAACTATTTCATAACTTTTATGAGAGAAGTGAAATTGGTTTTCAATATTTTATTCAAAAGCCTGATTTTAGTCTTGAGCTTACTACAGTAACTAAAAGCACAAAAAAAATCAGTCTTTTGAATAGACATGGTAAAAACAATTTCATATCTTGTATGAGAGAAGTAAAATTGGTCTTCCATATTTTATTCAAAAGCCTGATTTTTATCTAAAGCTCATTCAAGTAGCTAAAAGCACAAAAAAAATAGTCTTTTGTATCAGACATGGTAAAACTATTTCACAACTTGTATGAGAGAAGTGAAATTGGTTTTCCTTATTTTATTTAAAAGCCTGATTTCAGTTATGGGCAAATTTAAGTATAAAAACCCAAAATTAAAAAAAGGCCTTTTAGTAAAACTTGGAAAAGCAATTTCAAAATTGTATGGGAGAAGTGAATTTAGTTTTCAATATTTTATTCAAAAGCCTGATTTTAGTCTTAAGCATACTACAGGAACTAAAAGCACACAAAAAATCAGTCTTTTGAATAGACATGGTAAAAACAATTTCATAACTTGTATGAGAGAAGTGAAATTGGTTTTCCATATTTTAGTCAAAAGCCTGATTTTTATCTAAAGTTCATTCAAGTACCTAATGCACAAAAAATCAGTCTTTTGAATTAGACATGGTAAAACTATTTCATAACTTGAATTAGAGAACTGAAATTGGTTTTCAATATTTTATTCAAAAACATGATTTTAGTCTTGAGCATATTACAGTAACAGAAAGCACAAATAAAATCAGGCTTTTGAATTATTCATGGTAAAAAAATTTCATAACTTGTATGAGAGAAGTGAAATTGGTTTTCCATATTTTATTTAATAGCCTGATTTTTATCTTAAGCTCATTCAAGTAGCTAAAAGCACAAAAAAATAGTCTTTTGTATTAGACATGGTAAAAACAATTACATAACTTGTATGAGAGAAGTGAAATTGGTTTTCCATATTTTATTCAAAAGCCTGAATTTTGTCTTGAGCATATTACAGTACCTAAAAGCACAAAAAATCAGTCTTTTGAATAGACATGGTAAAAGCAATTTCATAACTTGTATGTGAGAAGTGAAATTGGTTTTCCATTTTTTATTCAAAAGCCTGATTTTTATATAAAGTTCATTCAAGTAACTAAAAGCACAAAAAAAATAGTCTTTTGTAACAGACATGGTAAAACTATTTCACAACTTGTATGAGAGAAGTGAAATTGGTTTTCCTTATTTTATTTAAAAGCCTGATTTCAGTTTTGGGCAAATTTAAGTATAAAAACCCAAAATTAAAATAAGGCCTTTGAGTAAAACTTGGAAAAGAAATTTCAAAGTTGTATGGGAGAAGTGAATTTAGTTTTCAATATTTTATTCAAAAGCCTAATTTTAGTCTTAAGCATACTACAGGAACTAAAAGCACACAAAAAATCAGTCTTTTGAATAGACATGGTAAAAACAATTTCATAATTTTCTAAAGAAAATTATCTGCTATGAATAAATTATATGCAATGAAAAAAAAATTAGTTTCTATGAAAAAAAAATTATGCAATGAAAAAATTAGAGATGCGATGAATTTTGTCTTGCAATGAAAAATAGCTTGCTATGAAACGTTACATAGCCGTTTTTATTCGTAAAGAGGCCCACATGTTTTTTTTGACAATGGAATGTATGCAAGCACTAAATAATCCATGATTTCCAGATTATTTAAAGCCCTCAAAAATGCATTAATGTTAGCCCATGAAAAGTCGGTAATGAAAAATTTCGGGTATCGAAAAAAAGAATATTTATGAAATCTTTCGAAAATTTTTTTTAAAAAACAGTAAATTGTTATCGTGTCATTTGAACTTGATAAAAAATCGGCGATAGGGATTAAGTTTTTAAAAGTCTGATCATGGCAAACAATAGAATATAATAAAATTTCTTGTTGATCCTTTAGCTTTAGCATTAATTTACCAGTTGCATCAAAAAACCAAACTGGGTTGTTTTCTTGAATAACACCCCACATTTTTGCCTGTTTTTCTGATACCAAAAGCGCGACAAATGGATTTGAAACAACTTCTTGTATATATCCTTCAATTAAGGACTTTGATGTTTTTGGTACGAAAATAACAAATACTAGTTTTGTAGCGTCAGAATCAATTCGAAGATCATTATTTAGCTGAAATCGTTGTCTGAATTGACTTTTGAGTTTTCTTAGTGACGTATAACTAATTTCACGTTGTTTAAAATCATCATCTTCTAAAAAATCGTTTTCGGTTTGAAAATTGATAAGACCTTTAGCATAAATATCTTTTTGAATGGCTTTTCGTTCAATTCTCGATAGATTATTTGATAAAATTGCAAATTTTACTTTTTCTTTACAAAAATTTGTCTCTGAAATTAATATCAGTTTGCAATTGGAATTTTCAAATGGTTCTGTCTTTATAAACGATTTAAACTCTTTGCTAAAACGAACACACTTCAAAGTCATTCCAAAAATTTTTTCCTTCTTGCTGAAGTTATTGTTTTTTCTAAATTTTTCCATTCATCATATGAAAAAACAATTTCATGATGCTGAGGATTTTTTTCTGAATCAGTTTAGAGTTTTTCATTGCAACGTAGCTCTTCTAATATGTATGTTTTAATCATATAATCGTTTCGTTTCCATTTTACATTTAAATTAAGGGCTTCCAATTTTAAATATTCTTTTGATTTTTCGAAGTATTTTTCACAAATTTCTACGAAATGTGAACTAGACGTTCTGTGGCCTCCTTTCAAATCAGTCAAGCCTCTCTCTTTCATATAATTGACAATTATATATTTAAGTTTTTCTTTGTTATCGAATTTTTCTGTATGCATTTTAATAAAAACTAAAATTTAAATTTTTTTTAATTTTCAGATGTAAAGTTTTTGCTTTAAAGAAAATAATTTCTTTAAAAAATCTTTAAAAAATGAACAAGATTCAATTTAAAATATTTATTAATTGTTTAAATTTTTTTTTAATTAATTATTAGTAATAAAATTATTATAAAAAAATAAACCATTTTTTTGTCTTCTGGTCTGCCTGATCTATTTTTTATAACTCACAACGCTATCATTCTAGAGTTGATTAAAAATGTAATTAATTTAGTTTAAAATTTTTAAAATTTTAGAAGATGACGATACATGATCAATATTTTATTTTAAAATAAAACTAAAAATAAAATCTATTCATTTAAAATTTGTATCTTCGCCTTTTTTTGAATTCATTCAAGGTTCCTTTCTAACTTTGCATGTCAGAAATATGGACAATTGCACTATCTTCTTTTGCTGTTCTCTTAGGTCTTTCATTTTGAAAGCCAGGATTTATCATTGAAAAATTCTCCCAAGTACTATTGAAAAAGAATTATAAAACTAAAAACGAAAATTTTTTTTAGTTAAAATAAATAATACGGTTTGAAATCGATCCCGCCGAGTTTGGACCACTTAATTTTTGCCTGACTCTTATGTTTTCGGACCCTCGTGTCCAAAATTTCATCAAAGTCGAAATAAATGTCGTCTGGGTGGACATATTCGGGAATATCCTAAAAACATTTAAAGCTCATTATTATTTAAAATTTATTATAGCATTACTTTTAATTCAGTTGTCGTTTCTTTTGAAATTTTTTCTGGCGAGACAATAATCTCGGGTTGTTTATCTTTTTCATCTTTGCCTTGAAGTTCACTTAGTTTTGATATTGTGATACTCGATTTGACATTTTTATTTGCAATTCTAATCGATTTCATTTCAACTTCCGTTTTATCATTTTGTTTTATGGTGAAGATGCCTTGAAAGATATCAAAGCCGACAATATTTCTTGAATAAATTGAATCATCCATTTGAAAGCCTGGAAGTTTGATATTATTGACTTAATTAACTACTAATTTTATTTTCTTTAAATTATTCTTTAATAGATGTCAAATCGTGATCTGGATAACGAACGAATTAAAAACTGTTTCCTTAAATGCAAAAAGCTAATGGGAAATGAGCTTGGCATTGAGAACATTGATGAAATGAACGAATATTGCACTAGTAAGTTTAACATAAAATTAAAAGAATTTTTTTGAAATTTTTTAAATTTATTAATTAAGTCAATAATATCAAACTTCCAGGCTTTCAAATGGATGATTCAATTTATTCAAGAAATATTGTCGGCTTTGATATCTTTCAAGGCATCTTCACCATAAAACAAAATGATAAAACGGAAGTTGAAATGAAATCGATTAGAATTGCAAATAAAAATGTCAAATCGAGTATCACAATATCAAAACTAAGTGAACTTCAAGGCAAAGATGAAAAAGATAAACAACCCGAGATTATTGTCTCGCCAGAAAAAATTTCAAAAGAAACGACAACTGAATTAAAAGTAATGCTATAATAAATTTTAAATAATAATGAGCTTTAAATGTTTTTAGGATATTCCCGAATATGTCCACCCAGACGACATTTATTTCGACTTTGATGAAATTTTGGACACGAGGGTCCGAAAACATAAGAGTCAGGCAAAAATTAAGTGGTCCAAACTCGGCGGGATCGATTTCAAACCGTATTATTTATTTTAACTAAAAAAAATTTTCGTTTTTAGTTTTATAATTCTTTTTCAATAGTACTTGGGAGAATTTTTCAATGATAAATCCTGGCTTTCAAAATGAAAGACCTAAGAGAACAGCAAAAGAAGATAGTGCAATTGTCCATATTTCTGACATGCAAAGTTAGAAAGGAACCTTGAATGAATTCAAAAAAAGGCGAAGATACAAATTTTAAATGAATAGATTTTATTTTTAGTTTTATTTTAAAATAAAATATTGATCATGTATCGTCATCTTCTAGAATTTTCTTCTTTAGCTTTCACTTATAGCCTTCAATTGCCTAAATTTTCATTATAAAAGAATTTTTTAATCTTGAAAGCTTAAAGTAACCATAAAGGTGTTGTTAAAAATAAAAAAAAATTCCATCTACAACAAAAAATCTAAGAAAATAGGTATTTTTTTTATTCAAAAATTTTTAAAATGAAATTTTAAAAATTTTAAACTAAATTAATTACATTTTTAATCAACTCTAGAATGATAGCGTTGTGAGTTATAAAAAATAGATCAGGCAGACCAGAAGACAAAAAAATGGTTTATTTTTTTATAATAATTTTTATTACTAATAATTAATTAAAAAAAAATTTAAACAATTAATAAATATTTTAAATTGAATCTTGTTCATTTTTTAAAGATTTTTTAAAGAAATTATTTTCTTTAAAGCAAAAACTTTACATCTGAAAATTAAAAAAAATTTAAATTTTAGTTTTTATTAAAATGCATACAGAAAAATTCGATAACAAAGAAAAACTTAAATATATAATTGTCAATTATATGAAAGAGAGAGGCTTGACTGATTTGAAGGGAGGCCACAGAACGTCTAGTTCACATTTCGTAGAAATTTGTGAAAAATACTTCGAAAAATCAAAAGAATATTTAAAATTGGAAGCCCTTAATTTAAATGTAAAATGGAAACGAAACGATTATATGATTAAAACATACATATTAGAAGAGCTACGTTGCAATGAAAAACTCTAAACTGATTCAGAAAAAAATCCTCAGCATCATGAAATTGTTTTTTCATATGATGAATGGAAAAATTTAGAAAAAACAATAACTTCAGCAAGAAGGAAAAAATTTTTGGAATGACTTTGAAGTGTGTTCGTTTTAGCAAAGAGTTTAAATCGTTTATAAAGACAGAACCATTTGAAAATTCCAATTGCAAACTGATATTAATTTCAGAGACAAATTTTTGTAAAGAAAAAGTAAAATTTGCAATTTTATCAAATAATCTATCGAGAATTGAACGAAAAGCCATTCAAAAAGATATTTATGCTAAAGGTCTTATCAATTTTCAAACCGAAAACGATTTTTTAGAAGATGATGATTTTAAACAACGTGAAATTAGTTATACGTCACTAAGAAAACTCAAAAGTCAATTCAGACAACGATTTCAGCTAAATAATGATCTTCGAATTGATTCTGACGCTACAAAACTAGTATTTGTTATTTTCGTACCAAAAACATCAAAGTCCTTAATTGAAGGATATATACAAGAAGTTGTTTCAAATCCATTTGTCGCGCTTTTGGTATCAGAAAAACAGGCAAAAATGTGGGGTGTTATTCAAGAAAACAACCCAGTTTGGTTTTTTGATGCAACTGGTAAATTAATGCTAAAGCTAAAGGATCAACAAGAAATTTTATTATATTCTATTGTTTGCCATGATCAGACTTTTAAAAACTTAATCCCTATCGCCGATTTTTTATCAAGTTCAAATGACACGATAACAATTTACTGTTTTTTAAAAAAAATTTTCGAAAGATTTCATAAATATTCTTTTTTTCGATACCCGAAATTTTTCATTACCGACTTTTCATGGGCTAACATTAATGCATTTTTGAGGGCTTTAAATAATCTAGAAATCATGGATTATTTAGTGCTTGCATACATTCCATTGTCAAAAAAAACATGTGGGCCTCTTTACGAATAAAAACGGCTATGTAACGTTTCATAGCAAGCTATTTTCATTGCAAGACAAAATTCATCGCATCTCTAATTTTTTCATTGCATAATTTTTTTTTCATAGAAACTAATTTTTTTTTCATTGCATATAATTTATTCATAGCAGATAATTTTCTTTAGAAAATGAATCAAAATTTCTTGAAAGAAAATCGGAATGAGTCGCTTCAGTAAAAAAACTAAGAAATAGGCGAATTATAAATGCTATTTCAAACTCTTTTCTAAATTGAAATATTTAACAAAATCATGTATACGTTACCAAGGAAATCAACGAAGTAGAAGCATGTAATGGCATTGTTTCTGATAAAAGTTGTGAAGACGATGAAGAGGACGATGAAATGGATGAAGAAGAAAATAGTGATGATGATGAAATTGATAATGTTGATGATGATGAAGATTTTTTAAAACAAGTGAATAGACTTGATATGAATGAAAAATCTAAAAAAGTACGAGTCGTTCCACGTTTTCCAATAAGTACTTGGAATTTGTATGATCGTATAATGAATAGTCAGCCGAGAACAACTAATGCTGTTGAAGCGTGGCACAATGCTTTAACTAGTGATGAAAAAAAACATTTAAAAATAAATGAGTTAGTAGAGAAGTTACGAGTAGAGCAATCAATTATGGAATGTAATTTGGTCAAAGTAAGAGCTGGAGAAATGTTTAATAGACGGGCTGATCAAGTAAAAAAAGATTCACGTTTACTAAGTTTGTGTAAATTGTATAATAAAGAAGAATTGTGTCAATATATTGCAGATTTAATTTTGAATTTTGAAGATTAGACATTAAATTTAATTGAATTATCTTATTTTTTATTCAATTAACAATAAAACATTTACTTTTTTAAATTAACTTTTGTTTTACCTTGCTATGAAATTTACCTTGCTATGAAATTTACCTTGCTATGAAAAAATTTACCTTGTTATGAATAATTTCACCTTGCTATGAAAAAATTTACCTTGCTATGATTTTTCTTGCGATGAAACATGTTGCTATGATTTGTCTTGCAATGAAACGTTCTAATGCCATAAAAACATGTGTCTATATTTGATCGACTCATTTGCTAAAAAATGTTATTGATGAAACAGAAAAAATTGTTGGTAGTGGAAGTTTACAATCAAATGGTCATGTAAAAAAAACTTTTATATGTAGCTTTAGCTTACTTCAGAATAGCACATCAATCGAGGAACTTTGCCAAATTTTTGAATGAATTCAAATTATTTTCATGACAAAATTCGAAAACGAAATTTTTACCCAAAAAATCCAAAAGCTAGAATTCTTTTCATCCCTTAGGAATGCAAAATGGTTAAACAACATATGCAGTGATAAGAATAAGATGGAAAATGATATCAAGAAACAAATTTTCTTTTTCGAAAATAATGATCAAAATTTATTGCAGGAATCACCTTTTGCCAAATTTTTTTTCGATCTTTTAAGAGAAAATCAGAAAATTATTGATAATATTAATGAAAACAATGTCTTGATGCTAAAGAACATATTTTATTCACAGAAGTGAAATTGGTTTTCCATATTTTATTCAAAAGCCTGAATTTTGCCTTTAGCATATTTCAGTACCTAAAAGCATAAAAAATCAGTCTTTTGAATAGACATGGTTAAACTATTTCATAACTTGTATTAGAGAACTGAAATTGGTTTTCCATATTTTATTTAAAAGCCTGATTTTAGTCTTGTGCATATTACAGTAACTAAAAGCACAAATAAAATCAGTCTTTTGAATTTGACATGGTTAAAGAAATTTCATAACTTGTATGAGAAAACTGAAATTAGATCTCCATATTTTAGTCAAAAGCCTGATTTTTATCTAAAGTTCATTCAAGTACCTAATACACAAAAAATCAGTCTTTTCAATTGGACATGGTAAAAACAATTTCATAACTTGTATGAGAGAATTGAAATTTGTTTTCCATATTTTATTCAAAAGCCTGAATTTTGTCTTGAGCATATTACAGTACCTTAAAGCACAAAAAATCAGTCTTTTGAATTAGATATGGTAAAAGCAATTTCATAACTTGTATGAGAGAAGTGAATTTGGTTTTCCAAATTTTATTTAATAGACTGATTTTAGTCTTGAGCATATTACAGTAACTAAAAGCACAAAAAAAATCAGTTTTTTGAATTAGACATGGTAAAAACAATTTCATAACTTATTTGACATAAGTGAATTGATTTTCGATTTTTTATTCATATGCTTGATTTTAGTCTTGAGCAAATTTAAGTAGATAAATTAATAAAATGTCAGATTTTTTTATGTAAAATTTTAAAAAAAATTTTTTTTCTTTTAATCTTTGATTACATTTTTAAAATATTTTTTTTTATTTTGTTTTGTCAATTTTACTACTTTTCGACATTCAAATCAAGTTTCAACTTCGATGGACTGCTTTTTCAGGTAGTATAAATTATTGGATGTATTTCTTATGAAATTCGTTTTCTTAACCTCTAGACTGATGGCTGATATTTTTCTTTTAAAGTCTCTAATTATTTTAAATGTCTTTTGTAAAAAACTTAAAATCAAATAATTTTAAATTAAATTTTTTAATCAAAAATTTAATTTGAGTTATTAAGAATTAAAAAAAAATCAGCTTCGTAAAATTACTTTTATTATTAAAAAATGAAAATTTAAATAAAATTTAAAGAAGTAAGAAGTTAAAAGATAGCTTTATTTAATTTTAAGCTAAATCCTTTTTTATAAATAGCAGATAAATATCATAGCCATTAGAGGGAAAATGAATTTTATAGCTCTGTAGGTAGGACATTTTCGGGGTGTACGCGTGGGACCGTACGTAAATATTCTTGCACATTAATAAATAAATTACGGCTGCCCACCCAGTAAGATTTCCGACAGTGACATGGAGGCTTAACGACCCGAAGTGATTATTACCTTGAGGTTGACTTAACGACTCATCTCTCATTGTATGCATGTGGCTGGTGAGTCCAAGGAGGCGCCTAAGTCAAGAACTTCATGTTCTAGCTGACTTTTGATCGAGTAGGCGAATCTGGAAGGCGAATTGAGATCATGCAAGGTTTCGAGAACAATATGATCTTAAGAGTTTTTAACCGGTCGTAACAAATCATTAATTCTTCATTTATTTTAAAATTTTTTTATTCGGATGGATACTTAATCGGGTTAATTTGTAGAGGGATTCGATTTTTATCAAACTCTTTTACCGCTTGTTTCACAATAGCTCGGTCTATTGTGAAATTACTTAATAAAGAGTTGATAGGAGGAAGTCTTGTGCTCGAAGTTAACTCGGTTGGTGTCCGTCCTAAGTTTTTTTCAAATCAACATACGATAAAATGGTATGATGCAATGGACGCAAACTAACAATTTGTTTTTCAGCACGAATGGTAATCAAAACAGATGATTTTTTTGATTTTTTTTTATTAATTGTTTTTGTTAAATTTTTAATTTTTTGTTTTTTTTTTTAATTTTTAATTATTTTAAATTAAATTTAGTTTGATAAATAAATAATCAATAAATTAAATCTTTTTTTTTTTATTAAATCAGTTGCTATTTATCGAAGAAAATTTATGAAAAAACATCATAGAATGCATAGAATGATGCTGTGTCAATTATCACTCATAGAATTATCTGCTTGTCACCGTGAATACAAAAATTCACTTTTTAATTTATATTTTTGAATCACTTGTTAATAAATGATTGTAAATAAAATTTTTTTTTATTTCAATTTACAATAATAACAAACTGTTTTAAATTGAATTTTTACCACCTCTTTTATAAATCGTTTTGATATTTTTGCTTTAGATAAATTAAAAAATTACAAAAATTAACATGGTTAACCCAGCGAAACTCATTAAAAGGGATATCAGAGACCTGCTCCGAAAAGCTTTTTATGAATTCAACAAAATTCATGGGGTTGGCGAATTAAACGCTCGAAAATTCAAAGAATTAATGAAAGGTATTCTATTTTTCATTATTTTAATTTTATTAATTTTTGATTTAATTAGAAAAAGATTTAAAATTCGACAAAAATGACGAAGAAATAGCCAACTTATCGAAAGAAAAAGGCTTGGTCAATTTTTGGGTGGAGTACGATGGTAAAGAAACTTTTAAAATAAGAGAATATGACGACACAGTTTCAGATGTCCTTAATTTCAAAAGTCATGAACTTGACTTAGAGTTAATTCAAAATTACTTTTTCTTTTGGTAAATTTTTAATTATTTTTTGTTAAAAGAGAATCTTTGTATTCGGAAAATCGAACATTAAGTACTGTTTGTGATTCCAAAAAAATATTTTTTATCTACTAATTTTATTTTCTTTAAATTATTCTTTAATAGATGTCAAATCGTGATCTGGATAACGAACGAATTAAAAACTGTTTCCTTAAATGCAAAAAGCTAATGGGAAATGAGCTTGGCATTGAGAACATTGATGAAATGAACGAATATTGCACTTGTAAGTTTAACATAAAATTAAAAGAATTTTTTTGAAATTTTTTAAATTTATTAATTAAGTCAATAATATCAAACTTCCAGGCTTTCAAATGGATGATTCAATTTATTCAAGAAATATTGTCGGCTTTGATATCTTTCAAGGCATCTTCACCATAAAACAAAATGATAAAACGGAAGTTGAAATGAAATCGATTAGAATTGCAAATAAAAATGTCAAATCGAGTATCACAATATCAAAACTAAGTGAACTTCAAGGCAAAGATGAAAAAGATAAACAACCCGAGATTATTGTCTCGCCAGAAAAAATTTCAAAAGAAACGACAACTGAATTAAAAGTAATGCTATAATAAATTTTAAATAATAATGAGCTTTAAATGTTTTTAGGATATTCCCGAATATGTCCACCCAGACGACATTTATTTCGACTTTGATGAAATTTTGGACACGAGGGTCCGAAAACATAAGAGTCAGGCAAAAATTAAGTGGTCCAAACTCGGCGGGATCGATTTCAAACCGTATTATTTATTTTAACTAAAAAAAATTTTCGTTTTTAGTTTTATAATTCTTTTTCAATAGTACTTGGGAGAATTTTTCAATGATAAATCCTGGCTTTCAAAATGAAAGACCTAAGAGAACAGCAAAAGAAGATAGTGCAATTGTCCATATTTCTGACATGCAAAGTTAGAAAGGAACCTTGAATGAATTCAAAAAAAGGCGAAGATACAAATTTTAAATGAATAGATTTTATTTTTAGTTTTATTTTAAAATAAAATATTGATCATGTATCGTCATCTTCTAAAATTTTAAAAATTTTAAACTAAATTAATTACATTTTTAATCAACTCTAGAATGATAGCGTTGTGAGTTATAAAAAATAGATCAGGCAGACCAGAAGACAAAAAAATGGTTTATTTTTTTATAATAATTTTTATTACTAATAATTAATTAAAAAAAAATTTAAACAATTAATAAATATTTTAAATTGAATCTTGTTCATTTTTTAAAGATTTTTTAAAGAAATTATTTTCTTTAAAGCAAAAACTTTACATCTGAAAATTAAAAAAAATTTAAATTTTAGTTTTTATTAAAATGCATACAGAAAAATTCGATAACAAAGAAAAACTTAAATATATAATTGTCAATTATATGAAAGAGAGAGGCTTGACTGATTTGAAAGGAGGCCACAGAACGTCTAGTTCACATTTCGTAGAAATTTGTGAAAAATACTTCGAAAAATCAAAAGAATATTTAAAATTGGAAGCCCTTAATTTAAATGTAAAATGGAAACGAAACGATTATATGATTAAAACATACATATTAGAAGAGCTACGTTGCAATGAAAAACTCTAAACTGATTCAGAAAAAAATCCTCAGCATCATGAAATTGTTTTTTCATATGATGAATGGAAAAATTTAGAAAAAACAATAACTTCAGCAAGAAGGAAAAAATTTTTGGAATGACTTTGAAGTGTGTTCGTTTTAGCAAAGAGTTTAAATCGTTTATAAAGACAGAACCATTTGAAAATTCCAATTGCAAACTGATATTAATTTCAGAGACAAATTTTTGTAAAGAAAAAGTAAAATTTGCAATTTTATCAAATAATCTATCGAGAATTGAACGAAAAGCCATTCAAAAAGATATTTATGCTAAAGGTCTTATTAATTTTCAAACCGAAAACGATTTTTTAGAAGATGATGATTTTAAACAACGTGAAATTAGTTATACGTCACTAAGAAAACTCAAAAGTCAATTCAGACAACGATTTCAGCTAAATAATGATCTTCGAATTGATTCTGACGCTACAAAACTAGTATTTGTTATTTTCGTACCAAAAACATCAAAGTCCTTAATTGAAGGATATATACAAGAAGTTGTTTCAAATCCATTTGTCGCGCTTTTGGTATCAGAAAAACAGGCAAAAATGTGGGGTGTTATTCAAGAAAACAACCCAGTTTGGTTTTTTGATGCAACTGGTAAATTAATGCTAAAGCTAAAGGATCAACAAGAAATTTTATTATATTCTATTGTTTGCCATGATCAGACTTTTAAAAACTTAATCCCTATCGCCGATTTTTTATCAAGTTCAAATGACACGATAACAATTTACTGTTTTTTAAAAAAAATTTTCGAAAGATTTCATAAATATTCTTTTTTTCGATACCCGAAATTTTTCATTACCGACTTTTCATGGGCTAACATTAATGCATTTTTGAGGGCTTTAAATAATCTAGAAATCATGGATTATTTAGTGCTTGCATACATTCCATTGTCAAAAAAAACATGTGGGCCTCTTTACGAATAAAAACGGCTATGTAACGTTTCATAGCAAGCTATTTTTCATTGCAAGACAAAATTCATCGCATCTCTAATTTTTTCATTGCATAATTTTTTTTTCATAGAAACTAATTTTTTTTTCATTGCATATAATTTATTCATAGCAGATAATTTTCTTTAGAAAATGAATCAAAATTTCTTGAAAGAAAATCGGAATGAGTCGCCTTCAGTAAAAAAACTAAGAAATAGGCGAATTATAAATGCTATTTCAAACTCTTTTCTAAATTGAAATATTTAACAAAATCATGTATACGTTACCAAGGAAATCAACGAAGTAGAAGCATGTAATGGCATTGTTTCTGATAAAAGTTGTGAAGACGATGAAGAGGACGATGAAATGGATGAAGAAGAAAATAGTGATGATGATGAAATTGATAATGTTGATGATGATGAAGATTTTTTAAAACAAGTGAATAGACTTGATATGAATGAAAAATCTAAAAAAGTACGAGTCGTTCCACGTTTTCCAATAAGTACTTGGAATTTGTATGATCGTATAATGAATAGTCAGCCGAGAACAACTAATGCTGTTGAAGCGTGGCACAATGCTTTAACTAGTGATGAAAAAAAACATTTAAAAATAAATGAGTTAGTAGAGAAGTTACGAGTAGAGCAATCAATTATGGAATGTAATTTGGTCAAAGTAAGAGCTGGAGAAATGTTTAATAGACGGGCTGATCAAGTAAAAAAAGATTCACGTTTACTAAGTTTGTGTAAATTGTATAATAAAGAAGAATTGTGTCAATATATTGCAGATTTAATTTTGAATTTTGAAGATTAGACATTAAATTTAATTGAATTATCTTATTTTTTATTCAATTAACAATAAAACATTTACTTTTTTAAATTAACTTTTGTTTTACCTTGCTATGAAATTTACCTTGCTATGAAAAAATTTACCTTGTTATGAATAATTTCACCTTGCTATGAAAAAATTTACCTTGCTATGATTTTTCTTGCGATGAAACATGTTGCTATGATTTGTCTTGCAATGAAACGTTCTAATGCCATAAAAACATGTGTCTATATTTGATCGACTCATTTGCTAAAAAATGTTATTGATGAAACAGAAAAAATTGTTGGTAGTGGAAGTTTACAATCAAATGGTCATGTAAAAAAAACTTTTATATGTAGCTTTAGCTTACTTCAGAATAGCACATCAATCGAGGAACTTTGCCAAATTTTTGAATGAATTCAAATTATTTTCATGACAAAATTCGAAAACGAAATTTTTACCCAAAAAATCCAAAAGCTAGAATTCTTTTCATCCCTTAGGAATGCAAAATGGTTAAACAACATATGCAGTGATAAGAATAAGATGGAAAATGATATCAAGAAACAAATTTTCTTTTTCGAAAATAATGATCAAAATTTATTGCAGGAATCACCTTTTGCCAAATTTTTTTTCGATCTTTTAAGAGAAAATCAGAAAATTATTGATAATATTAATGAAAACAATGTCTTGATGCTAAAGAACATATTTTATTCACCTAGACTTTTTGAAATAATAAAAAAGAAGCTTCATTTGGCGCCTTTTTGGACAGGTTTAATGATTTATAGCGAATTTCATGGCAAAACTCGTTTTTCAAATAATAACGTTGAGAATTGGTTTAAACATTTGAAAAATAGTGTCTTAAATATAAATAAGCGTGTTTGATCTTGTCGTTTACTATTCCTAAGTGAAATTTTTACGCCTTTGTATTTCTATATTAATCATAAGTATAAGGAATACTATGAAGACATAGCGAATATCAGGCTCGGCACACTTCGAAAGAGAGAAAATTCAGACCATAGAGAAATGTGGAATTTTAAGAAACCGGAAAAAATTGTGTTGGTTACCATAATGTTGTTTTCAATATTGACAAGCAAAAAATTAGGATGATATACCAAAGGAAAACTTTTTTGTTGACATTCTTAGTGAAGGGTCAAAAAAAATGGAATATTCAGCAAATGAAATTGAAATAATCGACACAGAAGTTCCAATGGATAGTGACAAAAAAAATGAAAATAATTTCGAAAATTTATCTATTTTAAAATTGAAAATTTTTTAATCCGAAAAAAGGAAATTGACGATTTTTTAACAAATAAATGGCTTACTGATAATGTAAATATTTCGAAAATTATTAAGATAAATCTATTTATTTCTAAATTAAGGAATTAATTGCTTTTGCAAAATGCGTTGTTAGTAACTCTAAAAAGAAAATTTTAATTCTCGATTGTTTTCATTCAACTCAGATTTTTAATGAAGGAAAATTAAATAGTGAAATTGGACTTGGAAGTTATTTTGAAGTATATTTCTAATTAATAAGTAAAAGCTCTAATTAAAAAAATATTCAAATTTATAAAATTTTGATGTAATTTTCGGTTTTATTAATGAAAACTCAAATCATTGGTCAATGGTGTTTATTGAATTAAACAGGAGTAAATTTTACTTTGTTGATCCATTGGGAGAAAAAATAGAAAATCAGAAAAAATCTTTTGAAAACTGGAAGTAAGTCTAAGTCAGTATTTCATCTAAAATGTATCTGTATATATTTTTTTAAAAGAAGATTTGCTTCTCCCGTTGAATCACTGAATAATAGAAATTGGAAACAAGCAAAATGTGATCATTTACTTCAAAATGATCCTAAAAATTGTGGGGTATTATTGAGCTTCTTTCTAAATTGTCTTGTAGAAGGAAAACCGCTCTTTTTCAATACGTTGAATAGTTCACTTCAAAAATTGCGTTCAGAAATGATTCGTATCTTCAGAAAAAATTCTAGTGAAAAATTCTGTTCCAAATGTGGTTCAGAAATCAAAAAATTTAAAAATATTGTGAAAGGTGATTGCTTTTATAAATTTCACCAATCATGTATTGAAAATTATGAATTAAATCAGTCATGCCCAATTTGTTTTTAAAATAAATGATTTGACAAAAATTTTTTTTTAATCAATATTTAACAAATAAATCTGTTAAATTAAATTGTAAATTTTAACTAAATAATTACGATGGTAATAAGATTATTAACCCTATTTTACTAAAAGTATATAAGAAAAACATTTGATAATTTGGCTTTCAGCGAGTTTGCTCACTTAAGAAGCTAATTAAAATTTTAATACAGATAAACTAGAATTATTTTTGGCCTTTTTAATCCACAAAGTCTTTAAATTAAATTTTTAAACTTCTAAAATTAATTTAAAATTTAAATGAAATTTAATACTGTAATTTAGACAAAAACCTATACAATATTTGAATATTTTAAATTCTAAAATGTCCGAAAACCAAAAAAAAAGATCAAATTCAAAATGTGATCCATACGTTTAAATTCAGGATGGATCAGACAATGAGAATTATTCCAAAGATGAATTCAATAATTATCAAAGGAAAAAATCATTGTTAAAACATATGTAATTTCATCCTCACTAAAAAGCGATCTGGTCGAATCTCAACTAGTGAAAATTGATGATGGACCAAAAAAAATGTATCAAAGTGAAGGAGAGTCCAAAAGAATGCAAACAATACTTTGATTTTGGCGAAGAAATACATTCAAATAGTTTAGATGCTTCTTACATAGAGACATTTGTGGTTTGTTTTATAAAATTTATGTTTATAAAATTTTAAACAATTTTATCTTAAGAATAAATCATTTGAGCTAGTTGAGAATATAACAAATTGAATTTCCAATTTTTTTCAAAATGTTTTTGAAAATGTCGCTGAAAAGCGGGATGATCAAAATACTGTGAGTATTTTCGAGTATTTGATAAACAATATTTTAAATTTATTTAGATCGACGAAATTTTTCAATCGTCAACTCCTCTTTTGAACGGAAGCTTTTCCGAAAATCAAAATGTTTCACTTATGAATCATGATAATAATGATATGGAATCAGAGATTGATAACTTACGAGTATTTAATTTTTATTTCATCGATGATGAAATCTAATCTTCTTAAAAGGCTGCATTAAGATCAAAGACTGATCAATGGAAACAATTTTATACTGAATGTATTTTAAATGAGGAAATCCTTCAAAATGAAAATGAAGCATTAAAAGAAAACAAGTCAAAAGTACGAATCACTAAATCGACTGACTTTGATATTAAAAATAAATTGAAATGTTTATTTTTAGAAATGAGATGGAGAAATAAGAAAGAGAAAGGCAAGATTACACAATACAGTCTTTAAAAGAAAATGTTGAGAAGTTCATTCAAGAAAATGAATTACTTAAAGAAAAAACAACAAGGTCATGTCCTCTAATTAAAGAATGTAATGGCAAAGGAAACATTAAAAGAGGATTATCATCACACTTTGTAATCAAAAACTGTCCGTTCTTTTGTAGTTCTCTAAATAACTACATCATCTTCTCACTTAAAGAGCACATGTTTTAGTATTACTTATTATTTTTGTTTATTTTTTCCTATCTTTCTTTAAATTTTGTATTTTTCTTTAGGCTAGAAGTGGCCAAAAACTTAATTAAATAAAATATTTACTAAGAAGAATTTCTTTTATTTTTTTAAATATCAAGAGTATAAACCGCTTAGTGACGAATAAGTAGGTTTATTACATTGGCGTCCCTAGGTTTCTTTCTTTATTAGAATTGATTTAGAAACGAACAAAAGAAAAAACGTGTACTCTAACACTAAATACTAGCTGAAATAGTATATTAGTAGTAGCACGCGATTTAAAGTATTAACATAGGCACATACTTATTCCTTTTTCTCTTATTATTTTCCGAATTGTCAAAATGAACTTTTTGAAATTCACAGCACTATTCTTTATCTTTTTTATACGCGTAAATGCTTGGATGAACTTCCATAAAAAAGAAGAATTTGTATCTGAACCATCATTAACGGATCTAATCATATCTTATTTAATCCGTACTTGGACAAATACGATTCAACTCGTAAATGGTGTTAGTTGTTCCGTCATAGTTTATACAACAACAGAAACAATAATTTTTTTCTCGCTTGTTTTGTCAATTTTCATAGCATTGAAGTATTTTCGTAAAGGGAGGCATTCCACGCCATAGACAACCTTACACGTTATTAGTACCATGCATGTTAATAACTCAAACAGCAACAAAAAATGTCGTATTGAGGATCGAAATCCCGCAATAAATACGAACATTCTAAAATTTCCCGTCGTATTCAGAAAAGGTATGGATGGTAAATCCTGGATGACCGTAATGGAATCATTTTTAAAAGATTCGACAAATCCGAATGGGTTCGAATAGCAGTCAGCTACATAGAAAATCAAATATTGAAGAAATTTTCAAATTTAGAATCATTTTTAAAAGATCACGAAAATGGATTTGAGCAATTCAAAACCGCCTTCTTGCGACTAGTAGTACCACAAGCAGCTCTTACCCAGTCTATTTCTAACTGGACAAAACTCAATGAGTACAAGCAAAGGCAAAGTCAGTCAATTTCAGACTACGGACAAAATATCATTAATTTGGTTAATAGTGTTTTTCCAAATTTGGAGGGCTCAATCAATTTGGACCATATCATTAAGGAAAGATTCGTTGAAGGTCTTCTCAACGTACGCTTAAGAGAAGTTGCACGTACAAAAATGCACAAAATGCGAGCGTTTAAACCCGATGAATTTTTTGGAATCCAAAGCCTCATTGACTACGTGAACTGCAAAAACAATGGCTTCGACAGAAATAGTAGCACTGTAGCAATGTATACAAAGAACAATCTCTATACAAATGAAACTGATTACAATGGGAAACAAAAGACAACTGAGAATAATATGAATCTAAACCAGAAGAGTTCATATCAGCAACAATCTTACAATACTCAGTACAACCCATACAATCGGAACCAAAAAAAATTCGTTAATTTCGGTCCGACTCAACAAAGCGATCAATATCAACATCAGCAACACCAACAGCATAAAAAGCCAGAAGAACAAAAAAGGTCAGTAAATGAAGAAATTCTAAATGTTGATTCGGGACAAAATAAAGATTTTTCTAACCCAATTTTTGGTCAAGCTATCTTAAACAATACTTTGGTAAAGTACTTGTGCGATAGTGGTGCACGTAGATCTTTAATTAGTTTAAAACTGTTTAACATAATTAAAAAACATGATCCACAAACAATACTTGAAACCTATACAGGAAAAGACTTATTTTCTTGTAGCGGAAAGATTAAAATTTTTGGTTTTGTTTTTTTAAAAAAATTTGTTATTTCACCGGAAGTCAAAATGAAGAATGTTAGATTAATTGTGACCGAAAATGTCACGGACCACGATTTTATTCTTGGTCGCGATTTAGTACAAAAAATTCCAGACTTTAAAACAAAATTTTGTGAAATGCAGAGCAAAATAAGAAAAATGTCCAATCAGGTGAAAAAAATCTTCAAAAGGGAGAGGAAACATTTATTAAATAACTCAGTCAAAAGGAATAGCTGCAATTCGGAAACAATCACTTGTTCATCAATTAGTAGCACTTGTAGTACTGAAAGTATTCAAATGAACACAGAAGCTCTCGAAGATTATCCTGAAACGTTTGAGGCTCCTAACTCTCGTTTCAATTCAATTGATGAGGCAAGACAAGTGGTAATAGAGGAATTGAGAAATATCTCGGCAAAAGATGTTGTTGACTTAAGACCAAATTTCAACTCGGATGCAGCATTTCGAATTGAATTCATCGATTCGAACCAGAAACCACTGAAATGTAAATCCAGGCCACTTCCTTACCACTTGAAAGAATATTATAATTAATAGAATAATTTTTAATGCCTATCTTGGTCGTCACAAAACAACAGGAAAAATTATTGAAAGGTTTTATAGACCATTTTTGAAAGAAGAAATTAAAAATTGTATTAAACATTGTGACATATGCCAAAAAACAAAGAGTAAGAAAAATGAACGTTTAGCAGAATTACTTTACTTGACACCCTACCGTCCAAACCAATTAATCACAACTGATTTTGCTGGTCCTTTTAAAACCACTAGTCGAGGAAACAAATACTTACAAATTATTTCAGATCATTTCACTAAACTGATGCTCTTGTGTCCCACAAAAGATGCTAAAGCAATAACAGCAGCAGGTAATGTAGTAGATGAATGGGCATGTGAGAACGGTATACCAGAAGCAGTATTGTTCTTTAGTATTATTTTAAACAAAATAAATAAAATTAATTCAATAAAACAAAACATTTTTAATATTGACTTGTGCAAAGTATTTAATTGAGAAACCCGAATTGTGATCCACGATATTTTTTACTGTTGTAAATAATTATCACAAGAAACACCAAATTTTTTAACTACTTGAAGCACATAACTAAGCATGCGTCATAATAAGCATGATCCCTAATAATAAGCATGCGTATGAACTTTTGTGGAACTATTTATTTCCAAAAATTTATAACTGTTTTTAAACAATTTTAATTTTCAGCTATTTTTTTATAAATTTAATTTTCATTTTTATTTAATAGATAATTTTTAATAATAGAGTTTTTTCTAACTAGTCTCATATTCAATAGATAATTTACAAATATTTTCTCTGTTCTTAAAAAACGTGTATGCAATACTGTATAAAAGAATAGCAAAGCTTTTCAATAGCGAGTAACGAGCCGTTAAATTTATTATATTTTTATCTATTCTTAATAAATGAATATTTTGATAACTAAAAAAATTAAAATAAATTTCCAAAACAACTCAAAAACTTAATTTAATTCATATAATATACCGTAACCTCGTTTTAACAGCTCTAAGAGTAAAGCCCAAATCAGGCATTTTTTCTATTAGAGCTTATTACATATTATCTTAATTATAAAAATAAAATTTAATTAGTTAGAAAAAACCCTGAATATGGGATATTTTCCAAAAATAAAGCCCAAATTTAAATATTCATTAATACATATCTAAATACTAAAAATAAAAATAATTTAAGAATTAAAGAACAAAATTGGTTTCTTAATTTTACAACTAGAAGCTGGTAACGGAATGCAATTTAGGTTATTTTAGCTAAATGCACAACTAAGCTGTATGGATATATGGCTTGGGTACCTTTGCCGGTAATGGATATACGCAGATATATTTAGTCCAAAAAAATTAAAACTTCTTTCATCTTAGGCATTTTTCATTAATTTTTAAATTAAAAAAAAAGTTTTTGCTTTTTTAAAAATTTTTGTCTCTTAAAAAGTGGAGGAAGCCAAGTTTACCAATCTTAGATATTTTAATGTTATTAGTGGCCTAAAATAAGATAAAATGATGTTCCCTAGAAAATTTTAGTCTTAACGTTTTATCGCACCTGACGTTCTTGAAGAGAAAAATTTTGAAATATTTTTAAATACATTTTTTTACATAATCTGATATCCTTTTTTTTAAATTACTTTTCTTATTTTAACTCTTGGCCTTCTTCCCGTAAATTTTCAGTCGTCTCCATTAATCTTTTTCTTAAATAAAATATTTTCATTAGAGAAAAAAACAGTTCATTTTTTTCTTTACATTTGAAATTCTTTAGAATGGTTATTCTTTGAAAGCTGGTCTAATATTTCTGATTTTTCAGAATCAGTTTGAGAATATTTTCTGATTATTTCAAATTTCCTTTCTATAATATTAAATTTTTTTCTTTTTATTTGAGTTAAAATTACTCGTTTAATATTTTGCTTTTCTGTATTAATTCCAGTTCAATTATTTCTTTTTCTTCTTTTTCTTTTTTAAATCTCATTTCGCTTGATTCAATTTTTAATTTTAAGCTTTCTTCTAACTTTAAATGTTCTTGAATCAGTCTTTGATTTTCTTCTTTTAGTTTTTCATTTTCTTCTCTTTCTTGAAAAAATTTTAGGAAAAAAAAAATTTTTAAAAAAATAAATTCAAAAATCTAAACCTTATTATAGAACTGTAATAAACCTACTTATTCGGCACTAAGCGGTTTATACTCTAGATATTTAAAATAAATAAAAGAAATTCTTCTTAGTAAATATTTTATTTAATTAAGTTTTTGGCCACTTCTAGCCTAAAGAAAAATACAACATATAAAGAAAGATAGGAAAAAATAAACAAAAATAAAAAGTAATACTAAATAATAATAAGTAATACTAAAACATGTGCTACAATTACAACATGCTTTTATATAATTAACAAAAGATGCATATGTAATATATTAAATCAAAATAAACTGCTCTTTAAGTGAGAAGATGGTGTATTTATTTAGAGAACTACAACATACCTCCCCCTTTTGAGACAGTTCCGTACCTGAAAATACAAATTCAAAATTTTTTTATTAACCTGTCAATTTGCTCAGCCCAATCTTTGTTCTCCTGCACTTTTTTACGTAGTTATTCGTTTTCCTTTCTCAGCAGTAAAATCTCCTCATTTGATTCCTCAAGCTCACTTTCCATTTTTAGCTTGTCTCTTTTCAGAGACTTAACCTGGTCGGAGAATTCATCTCTCTCCTCCCTCAAACGCCATGTAGTCTTGCTGTTCAAATTTATTATCTCAGCCGCTTTGGCCATCTTCTCTCGGCAGTTCAGCAGCTCATTTTCAGCTCTCATACGAAGCTCGGTTTCTTTTTTGAGCTCTCATACGAAGCTCGGTTTCTTTTTTGAGATGGGAATCATCACTCTCCTCAGTGTTTGTTGCTGCTTCTCTAATTGTTGCTGCTTCTCTAATTGTTGCTGCTACTTTAAATGTTGCTGCTACTTGATTTGATGCTGGTGCTTGATTTTTTAATTTGTAGGTCTTACTCAGCGAGGTCGCTTTCGTTGGGAAGTTATCTCGCCAGACCTTAATTTCACGACCAGCAAATTCCTTGTTGAAAAGAAATCTTGCAATGCTGTCATGTTTGCTAAAATTTTGAAAGCGGACAAAACCAACACAAGTGCTCTTTTCTCGGTATTCGTCTTCGGAAAGGATGTAGGGTATGTGCACATGTTCCACTCGTCCAAAGTCCTCTTGGAGACCACTTGTTTTGACCATCATGTCCAAGAATTCTGCCAACTCTTCTTGAATGATTGCGTGATTAGAGTCGAAACGAGATATCTTCGAGATGTAGAAATCATATATTTCGTTTGACATGATTGCTTCTTAAGTGCTACTACAGATCTAGGAAAATTTCTGAAATTTTAGGTACTGAAGAAAATGCTGAAATTTTGAAACTAAATGAGTTTGATTTTGAATTTTGCTGAATGAATATTGAGAAAAAATTTTTTTTTTTTTTTTTTGTCATGTGATATTTAGAGGTTAAATTACAATTTTTAGTCTTTTTTTTTTTTTTTTTTTTCTTCTTTTTTCTTATAAGGCTCTTCTGGGTATTCTTATCCTTATTAATGTATTCTTCTTATTCCATTAAATGCAAGACAAATTACTCAAAAAACTGTTAAAAACAAAATAGCAGCTTTTTTCATTTATCAAACAATTTGTCAGATGACAGTGGAATTGCTTTTGCAAAGGCAAGGCAATAATGTCTGCGAGAAATCAATATTGTGCCACAACGCGTAAATAATTAAAAGCAAAGTATTTAACTAAGAAACCCGAATTGTGATCCACGATTTTTTTTACTGTTGTAAAAAATTATCACAAGAAACACCAAATTTTTTAACTACTTGAAGCACATAACTAAGCATGCGTCATAATAAGCATGATCCCTAATAATAAGCATGCGTATGAACTTTTGTGGAACTATTTATTTCCAAAAATTTATAACTGTTTTTAAACAATTTTAATTTTCAGCTATTTTTTTATAAATTTAATTTTCATTTTTATTTAATAGATAATTTTTAATAATAGAGTTTTTTCTAACTAGTCTCATATTCAATAGATAATTTACAAATATTTTCTCTGTTCTTAAAAAACGTGTATGCAATACTGTATAAAAGAATAGCAAAGCTTTTCAATAGCGAGTAACGAGCCGTTAAATTTATTATATTTTTATCTATTCTTAATAAATGAATATTTTGATAACTAAAAAAATTAAAATAAATTTCCAAAACAACTCAAAAACTTAATTTAATTCATATAATATACCGTAACCTCGTTTTAACAGCTCTAATCAGCAGTTTCCTCCATATTTTTTTAGAAATATTCTAAAACAACTTGATGCGCTGAAATTTTGCTAATTACTTAATTTTTCATTTTGAAAGGCCAGTCAAATTCTGAACCTTTTAAAGATTATGATGTATTTGTTTTAGGATAGAAAAGCTGCTACAAATAATTTTTTTTCTGAAAAATTAATACGGGCAAAATATTCTCTCAGAATCTCGAAAATGCAATCAGTTTTTTAATATCGCTTTTCCTTTTTATAAGTTTATTTAAAAAAAATCCAAAAATATTTTAAATTTTTCTCTTCAAGAACGTCAGGTGCGATAAAACGTTAAGACTAAAATTTTCTAGGGAACATCATTTTATCTTATTTTAGGCCACTAATAACATTAAAATATCTAAGATTGGTAAACTTGGCTTCCTCCACTTTTTAAGAGACAAAAATTTTTAAAAAAGCAAAAACTTTTTTTTTAATTTAAAAATTAATGAAAAATGCCTAAGATGAAAGAAGTTTTAATTTTTTTGGACTAAATATATCTGCGTATATCCATTACCGGCAAAGGTACCCAAGCCATATATCCATACAGCTTAGTTGTGCATTTAGCTAAAATAACCTAAATTGCATTCCGTTACCAGCTTCTAGTTGTAAAATTAAGAAACCAATTTTGTTCTTTAATTCTTAAATTATTTTTATTTTTAGTATTTAGATATGTATTAATGAATATTTAAATTTGGGCTTTATTTTTGGAAAATATCCCATATTCAGGGTTTTTTCTAACTAATTAAATTTTATTTTTATAATTAAGATAATATGTAATAAGCTCTAATAGAAAAAATGCCTGATTTGGGCTTTTCTCTTAGAGCTGTTAAAACGAGGTTACGGTATATTATATGAATTAAATTAAGTTTTTGAGTTGTTTTGGAAATTTATTTTAATTTTTGTAGTTATCAAAATATTCATTTATTAAGAATAGATAAAAATATAATAAATTTAACGGCTCGTTACTCGCTATTGAAAAGCTTTGCTATTCTTTTATACATTATTGCATAAACGTTTTTTAAGAACAGAGAAAATATTTGTAAATTATCTATTGAATATGAGACTAGTTAGAAAAAACTCTATTATTAAAAATTATCTATTAAATAAAAATGAAAATTAAATTTATAAAAAAATAGCTGAAAATTAAAATTGTTTAAAAACAGTTATAAATTTTTGGAAATAAATAGTTCCACAAAAGTTCATACGCATGCTTATTATTAGGGATCATGCTTATTATGACGCATGCTTAGTTATGTGCTTCAAGTAGTTAAAAAATTTGGTGTTTCTTGTGATAATTTTTTACAACAGTAAAAAAAATCGTGGATCACAATTCGGGTTTCTTAGTTAAATACTTTGCTTTTAATTATTTACGCGTTGTGGCACAATATTGATTTCTCGCAGACATTTTTGCCTTGCCTTTGCAAAAGCAATTCCACTGTCATCTGACAAATTGTTTGATAAATGAAAAAAGCTGCTATTTTGTTTTTAACAGTTTTTTGAGTAATTTGTCTTGCATTTAATGGAATAAGAAGAATACATTAATAAGGATAAGAATACCCAGAAGAGCCTTATAAGAAAAAAGAAGAAAAAAAAAAAAAAAAAAAAAGACTAAAAATTGTAATTTAACCTCTAAATATCACATGACAAAAAAAAAAAAAAAAAATTTTTTCTCAATATTCATTCAGCAAAATTCAAAATCAAACTCATTTAGTTTCAAAATTTCAGCATTTTCTTCAGTACCTAAAATTTCAGAAATTTTCCTAGATCTGTAGTAGCACTTAAGAAGCAATCATGTCAAACGAAATATATGATTTCTACATCTCGAAGATATCTCGTTTCGACTCTAATCACGCAATCATTCAAGAAGAGTTGGCAGAATTCTTGGACATGATGGTCAAAACAAGTGGTCTCCAAGAGGACTTTGGACGAGTGGAACATGTGCACATACCCTACATCCTTTCCGAAGACGAATACCGAGAAAAGAGCACTTGTGTTGGTTTTGTCCGCTTTCAAAATTTTAGCAAACATGACAGCATTGCAAGATTTCTTTTCAACAAGGAATTTGCTGGTCGTGAAATTAAGGTCTGGCGAGATAACTTCCCAACGAAAGCGACCTCGCTGAGTAAGACCTACAAATTAAAAAATCAAGCACCAGCATCAAATCAAGTAGCAGCAACATTTAAAGTAGCAGCAACAAACACTGAGGAGAGTGATGATTCCCATCTCAAAAAAGAAACCGAGCTTCGAATGAGAGCTCAAAAAAGAAACCGAGCTTCGTATGAGAGCTGAAAATGAGCTGCTGAACTGCCGAGAGAAGATGGCCAAAGCGGCTGAGATAATAAATTTGAACAGCAAGACTACATGGCGTTTGAGGGAGGAGAGAGATGAATTCTCCGACCAGGTTAAGTCTCTAAAAAGAGACAAGCTAAAAATGGAAAGTGAGCTTGAGGAATCAAATGAGGAGATTTTACTGCTGAGAAAGGAAAACGAATAACTACGTAAAAAAGTGCAGGAGAACAAAGATTGGGCTGAGCAAATTGACAGGTTAATAAAAAAATTTTGAATTTGTATTTTCAGGTACGGAACTGTCTCAAAAGGGGGAGGTATGTTGTAGTTCTCTAAATAAATACACCATCTTCTCACTTAAAGAGCAGTTTATTTTGATTTAATATATTACATATGCATCTTTTGTTAATTATATAAAAGCATGTTGTAATTGTAGCACATGTTTTAGTATTACTTATTATTATTTAGTATTACTTTTTATTTTTGTCTATTTTTTCCTATCTTTCTTTATATGTTGTATTTTTCTTTAGGCTAGAAGTGGCCAAAAACTTAATTAAATAAAATATTTACTAAGAAGAATTTCTTTTATTTATTTTAAATATCTAGAGTATAAACCGCTTAGTGCCGAATAAGTAGGTTTATTACAGTTCTATAATAAGGTTTAGATTTTTGAATTTATTTTTTTAAAAATTTTTTTTTTCCTAAAATTTTTTCAAGAAAAGAGAAGAAAATGAAAAACTAAAAGAAGAAAATCAAAGACTGATTCAAGAACATTTAAAGTTAGAAGAAAGCTTAAAATTAAAAATTGAATCAAGCGAAATGAGATTTAAAAAAGAAAAAGAAGAAAAAGAAATAATTGAACTGGAATTAATACAGAAAAGCAAAATATTAAACGAGTAATTTTAACTCAAATAAAAAGAAAAAAATTTAATATTATAGAAAGGAAATTTGAAATAATCAGAAAATATTCTCAAACTGATTCTGAAAAATCAGAAATATTAGACCAGCTTTCAAAGAATAACCATTCTAAAGAATTTCAAATGTAAAGAAAAAAATGAACTGTTTTTTTCTCTAATGAAAATATTTTATTTAAGAAAAAGATTAATGGAGACGACTGAAAATTTACGGGAAGAAGGCCAAGAGTTAAAATAAGAAAAGTAATTTAAAAAAAAGGATATCAGATTATGTAAAAAAATGTATTTAAAAATATTTCAAAATTTTTCTCTTCAAGAACGTCAGGTGCGATAAAACGTTAAGACTAAAATTTTCTAGGGAACATCATTTTATCTTATTTTAGGCCACTAATAACATTAAAATATCCAAGATTGGTAAACTTGGCTTCCTCCACTTTTTAAGAGACAAAAATTTTTAAAAAAGCAAAAACTTTTTTTTTAATTTAAAAATTAATGAAAAATGCCTAAGATGAAAGAAGTTTTAATTTTTTTGGACTAAATATATCTGCGTATATCCATTACCGGCAAAGGTACCCAAGCCATATATCCATACAGCTTAGTTGTGCATTTAGCTAAAATAACCTAAATTGCATTCCGTTACCAGCTTCTAGTTGTAAAATTAAGAAACCAATTTTGTTCTTTAATTCTTAAATTATTTTTATTTTTAGTATTTAGATATGTATTAATGAATATTTAAATTTGGGCTTTATTTTTGGAAAATATCCCATATTCAGGGTTTTTTCTAACTAATTAAATTTTATTTTTATAATTAAGATAATATGTAATAAGCTCTAATAGAAAAAATGCCTGATTTGGGCTTTTCTCTTAGAGCTGTTAAAACGAGGTTACGGTATATTATATGAATTAAATTAAGTTTTTGAGTTGTTTTGGAAATTTATTTTAATTTTTGTAGTTATCAAAATATTCATTTATTAAGAATAGATAAAAATATAATAAATTTAACGGCTCGTTACTCGCTATTGAAAAGCTTTGCTATTCTTTTATACATTATTGCATAAACGTTTTTTAAGAACAGAGAAAATATTTGTAAATTATCTATTGAATATGAGACTAGTTAGAAAAAACTCTATTATTAAAATTATCTATTAAATAAAAATGAAAATTAAATTTATAAAAAAATAGCTGAAAATTAAAATTGTTTAAAAACAGTTATAAATTTTTGGAAATAAATAGTTCCACAAAAGTTCATACGCATGCTTATTATTAGGGATCATGCTTATTATGACGCATGCTTAGTTATGTGCTTCAAGTAGTTAAAAAATTTGGTGTTTCTTGTGATAATTTTTTACAACAGTAAAAAAAATCGTGGATCACAATTCGGGTTTCTCAATTAAATACTTTGCACAAGTCAATATTAAAAATGTTTTGTTTTATTGAATTAATTTTATTTTTTTTGTTTAAAATAATACTAAAGAACAAAACACTGTTTCCATTGAAGTTTTGCCCTTTTACAATTTATTAAAGAAAAAAGTTTCCACATAGAATAACATATTAAATGAAAGGTCTTAAACTCATCTTTCGGCAAATTTTATTTAACAAACGGTTTAATTTTACTTTGTTAGATATATGTTTAATATAAAATATTCGAAGTCACAGCCTAGAGGCAAATGATGAATCGAATTTCAAAAATCAAGTCAATCTTACTAAAAAGATAAAGGCATTTAGGCTGCAGTGAAAATATAAAAAGTTTTTTCCAGTGTAGACAAATGCCTTTTGACTATAAACAATTCTAAAACATTTTCGAAATAATTGTCTTAAATCATTGAAAATAATATTTAAGATTCTTTCCCTACAGTAATAGCAGCGTTTAACTAGAAATGTATAATATTAAATTAATGCAAAACTTCATTTAATTTTAAAAATTCACTTGACCACGCACATTTTTTACATTATTAATAATAAATTCATGGCAAAAAAACACATTAAGATTTTTAGGCTTTTACTTTTATATTCTTGCTACAAAGTTTCTTCCGTGTTTAAAGATAATATAATGACAACCGTAACCTTAAAAGGTCACCTCACTTAAAATAATAAAAAATTACCAATTATCTTAAAATAACGATAACGTTTGATATTGCATTTCTGTAAGAAACACTTTTCTTTTATCAATTTAAAAATAATTATTTTTATTTTTATTTTATTAATTTGGAAAAACCCTCCGGCTACTCAGAATGGATCAGCGTCTTTCATTTTAGCCAAACGAAAGTAAAGGCACAGAAAATTTAAATAAGTTCATAATAATTAAAAAAAATCAAAATAGAACAAAATAAAAACCGATAAATATATAAATTAAACATCATTTATGATATTTATTGCGAAATATATATATGATATATGTTACTTTTGACATTGTTTATTCTCCATTACTTAACCAAAAAATGTAAAAGGAAACCAGATCTGTGTGTTTACGTAAAGATTTCAAAATATAATTATTACAATCATATTTATTAGTGCAGCAATCATTAAAAATTTCGTTTCCTAAGGATATGATATATTCACACATTAATAAACTTCAACATTTCATGAAAATTCTTTGTTACAGACTACAATTTTCCTTTTAATATTTACAATTATTAAACAATTGACATTTTTTCAAATGAGACAATATGCAATTTTTTAGCCGCAACCGGTTTATATTAAATACCAATTTGAAAATGTTATTCTGATCAGGATGAAGAAGAAATTATAAGGTAGCTATTATACCATGTAGTTGAATAATGATTATTATTTTGATCATTTTTATACTAAAAATTAAATAAAAACGCTAATTTATCAAATAACCGATTGATTGTTCAAAAACTGTTTTAATTAAATGTACTGACAAACAAAATTAAAGATCCTTGAGAAAAAAAAACAGGTCTTGTAGCTTTGATGGACAATTGTCCATGGACAATCATGTTTTTCGATTAGGTGGACAATTGAAAAAGATAAAAAAAAATCTAAAATTTATCTGGACAATTAAAAAAATAGGTGGACGATTAGAGTAACAGGTGGACTATCAGAAAAATAGTTGCACAAATAAAAATAAAGGTAAAATAAAATCTTTTTCAAATCAAATAAAATAATCTTTAATTATCTAATTTTTATTTTCTTTTTCTTAAATTACATTTTTTTGGTGTCACAGGTTGTTTTTTCATCTTTTCACCTTTTTTGTTTAACACGTTATTTATTACCGCAACGACATTTTCATTTTCTTGAATACAACTTTGACTGTCCTTTATTAATTTAACTCTTGTTGCAATTCTTTAGATTGATGGCGGCTCTGATGGTGGACTTGACTCTAATGGTTGACTCGGATCATCCATTACGTAAAGAGGGAGATCAAATCTTTCAATTTGCGTAAGATTAATTTCTTCATCATCTATATCAAATTCATCACATGGTAAAGCATCATTTAAATCTTTTAAACCTAACTTTCTATTGATATTTTTGGTTATTGCCTCAATTATCGCTTCGGCTGCATGTCCTCTACTTTCTAAACAAACTATTCTTCGCCAGCAAAACTCTAACAAATATGATTGTAAGTAATCACGAGATACGCCTCGCATTAATTTAACATGAACCTTTGCAAAATTCCAGACCGATTCGATGCTATTTGTGTGAACACCGTTTTCTGGATTGACGAAAAACAAATTGTGATTGAGTGTGAAATACTCAAATTTTTTTTCTAAATCACGTATTCTAGTGAACGTACGCCAGCAGTCGGAATAAATTATAGTTTTCGGTAAAAAAAACTTACAAATAACATTCAATAGATTGTAGGCATCGCGTTTAGAGACTAAAATAAATAGCAATAATTTTGTTCCTTGTTCATATAGACCAAAAGCCCATATTTGTGGTCGTTTCAGATCTTTCCCTTTATTGTGTTTCACCTTTACAAACAAGCTCTCATCAATTTCAACAACTTTGCCTTTTCCACCAAGTTTTATACTTTCTATGTCAAACGAAGAAATAGCCAAGTGTCGTAATTTCTGTTGATATGTGATTATTGTATGCCTATCGACTGGTATCATACTAATTAGATCTACTTGACGAATTTGAAGCCCCCAAAAATATACAATTTTCAAAAAAATTTTCAGATCTATTCTAGAATTCTGTAAATAAATGCCATCCCGAAGTGAACACCTTTTAGAGTCGGTTATACATCTCCAAGAAAAATCATCTATTGAGACGTTTCTTTGAATTAATTTCATTGATTTTCCGCATTTAGAACAATTTTAAGTACTAGGGAATACCCCTTTAAATTTTAGCAATTCAAGAATGTCTACTTGGTTCAAATCAATTACTTCTTTTAAGTTAAATAACTCTATCGGCTTACTTAAAAGCGTCATTATGAGTTTAATAATCAAAATCAAAAAATTACTTAAACGTGAGACTTTTAAAATAATAAAAATAAAAAAAATCAATGTAAAAATAAAACAATTAGCAAAAATAAGTTCTCTTTATGCTATTCTTTTTTATAAATTTTTTATTATTTCATGGACAAATTAATTTTTACCTGGCCAATTAAAAAAATAGGTGGACAATTAGAAAAATAGGTGGACATAGAAAATTATTATTTGTCCATATAATCAAAAACATGATTGTCCATGAAAAATTGTCCATCAAAGCTACAAGACCCAAAAAAATAACTACAATGAATAAACAACATTTTACTAACAAAAGAAATAATCAAATGAAACCTTCGCTAATTAGATTACAAATTAAAAACATATACAATCTGAATTTCCATTAAAAACACGGCGTTATATTTATTTATTGTAGAAGGCATAAGTTAAAACTAACGAAAATTAAAATTGAAAAGGTAATTTGTGAAATCCAAACTTTCAAAATTTTAAATCTAAACATATTTTTGTATCGACGAAGTATTTTAAAAATGTTGGGACTCAACCGTCATAAAATAAAGCGACAATAATAACTTTGATCCAATTATTTTAATTACTCCAGTGGAAAAAAAAATTATTATTTACTAATACTTTAAAATAGTTTTGAAAGTTAAAAACTTTTCTCCATTCAGATATCGGAATTTGCATTTGATTAATTATCTAATTTCGGTGCATTTCGAAAAAAAAACAAAAGATATATTTAAATGAATAGAACAGTTATTGTACGAAAAAACTGCAATATTTAATTTTTAGCTTAAAATATTCGTTGCAAATTCAAATGTAAAGTTTTTTTTGAAAAATAAGGTATTTACATTTTGGAAAAATTGACATTTATATTAGTAAATTTTTAAAATAAAATTTGCCGAAAGATAAGTTTAAGACCTATATTTTAATTTGTAATTCTATGTGGTAACTTTTTTCTTTAATAAATTGTAAAAGAGCAAAATTTAAATGGAAACAGTGTATTGTTCTTTATTGGGTATTTACAAAATTTGTTGGGTAAAATATTGAGAGCCTTTTTTACTCCTAGTTAATTTTTTGATGAAAATAAGTTTGACATCATCAAATCTCATCTAAACAAGCTATTTTTAACATACATAAAAAATAGCTTTCCTTTCAGAAACACAATAATTTTCGAACAATTCATGGACTTTTAAGTTGCTTTTGTTAATAGCTTGAGACTTTAAAAAAAAATATGTAATGAATTTGGTACTTGGTCAAAGGAAAAGGATCTTTATTTTCTTTCTTTTATCCCTTAATAAAAAAAATTGAAAAAAAAGTGAAACTTAAATCGGCGTCATCTCATGATTTTAATAATATTAGATTTTCTTTTTTTTTCAACTTTAGTATTTATTTAATCTTTGTTTTTTCAAACAATATTGTCTAATGGTAGAAGGAGTTTGGTTCCTCGGTTCCATTTCAAATTTAAATTCAACTCCTAAAAATCTTGAAAAAAATGAACTCGTTTTTATTAAATCTCTTGTAAAATTCTCAATATTAATTTCCCGCAGACCTTATTGCCTTGCCTTTGCAAAAGCAATTACACTGTCATCTGACAAATTGTTTGATAAATGAAAAAAGCTGCTATTTTGTTATTAACAGCTATTTGAGTAATTTGTCTTGCATTTGTTGGAATATATTGTTATTTAGAACATATCATGTATATTAAAGTGGATCGTTGTTATAATATTTTTTATTTGTATCAAATAAATAAAAATGTAGCCTTAATTTATATTTAAGAAACTCAGTGTTTAAGTTTAGTAAAAGAATATAAAAATTCAAAAATAATATAAAAAAGATACATATTATTTAACTAAAATAATTAAAAACAATATAGATTGTTCCATGTGAACATGTTTAAATATTAAAATATTTTAAGATGTTCCTTAACTGCGTGTCATTTCACATTTCGCTTGATCCACATCCGAACAATAAATGGATCCTGTTAATTTTGATATCGAAGATTGTCTAGATTTATCAATATTATTTTGATGTTTAAATGGATTTGAATCAGTCATAATTCTATTAAGTATTTGAACAATCTCTATGTAAACATGTATATTTTAATCTTGGCGATTTCGTTCCATTTTTCAGTGATACTTCGATCAGTATCCAAAATTAAATTCGGTAAAATAAAGGACTTTGTAAAATGGCAATCGATTGTTTCGTATTTCTTTTAGCCTTTTCGAGTCAATGTTTAAGTTGTAAAAGTAATCTAGTTAGAAATTTGACTTAACAGCGGTAGTAAACAATGAATTATATTAGGGAATAATTTTTTTTCTAAATCTTCATTTAATTGTCTATGAGTGCGAATAGTTGGTTTCAATAATTCGATCATAGTTGGATAAAATCGATCAATAATTGTAACAACAATTTCACTACATTCATTAACTTTATGAATTGAATTCTTAAAATTGAACTATTGATCTATAAAATGCATTTTCAAATAAATGCAAATAATTTTACTGTCGAAATTATTTAGTTGTAAATTTAGTAGTAGTAGTAGTAGTAGTAGTTCTTTCTGCGACACCTAACATGTATATTGTCTGAGCCCATCACCGCCAATTGGCCGTGTGGAGCTGTAGCAGCCGATGCCATTGAACTTATCTAAAGCCATTTTAAATTTAGCAGTTGACTTGGATTTCACCACATTTTCTGGCAGTTTATTCCAATGCGGAACTACTCTGTTTGAGAAAAATACATGTCTGGCACTTACTGCAGCTGCAAAATCGTTTCTAATTTGAGCTGGGAAACTTTCTCTTTGGACTCTGATGCTATTTTCTCTCAATACCCAGGCTGGTCCCTTGTTTTCTGATTTATTCACTAGATTCTTGACTAAGCTTACCATTTCTACTCCATTCACTAATTTGTACAATATTTTTTTCAAATTCACTTTTTTGGTTCTCTAAATTTCTGAAAAATTTTCCTGATTGCTAGATATTACTTTCTCAGTAAATATTCAAATTTTTGAATTGCTCAGTGAGATGCTTTATTTGAATTACTTGATTCGAATTCTTTAATTGTCTTATTTATTTATTTGTTATATTAAATTTTTAGTTTTTCATTAATTTTTATTGCCTAATTAAGTCTTTCAATCAAATCGGACATAACTTAAATTAGAAATTGAGAAAGTTAAAAAACAAACAATTATTTAAAAATAAATAAACCTCGTTCATTTTCATTGTATTTTGATAAATCTTCGTTTTTAATTTAATTTTTGTTAATTTGTTGTGTTTCTAGAAAAAAAATAAAAAAAATTAGTTTTCAAAAACTAAAATTTTGCCTCTAGTTAAAAATCTTTTAAATCAGCAATTAACCAAGAATTATTTTTTATTGTGAAATGAAAAAGTGAATTTTCTTTTAGAATATCTTCAATTGTCTTTTTTAGGTCATTTTATTCATCCTCTTAATTTTTGAATCTTATCATGCTTGTCTCAAGTTCTCTTTTTAAATTTAGGTTTCTTTCTCTGACCTTTTGTTCTTTAACAAATATTTCAAAATATTCTGAAACGTTTCTAAACTTTACTTGTTTTTGAGTATTCTTATTATTATGTAAAAAACTTGTGTTCATATTATTTAATTTTTTTTTAAACTTACTTTTTTAATTTTAATTTTCTTTAGGAAATCTTTTATTTTAATTTCGGATTTCTTCTTTTTTAAAGCAGTATGTTTAATAATTGCATTCAGCATTTATTCCACTTTAAAGACACTATAAATGTTTCAAAAAGATCTATGCTGATTATCCGAGTTCATAATTTCATTATTTTCAACCTTTGAACTCAAGATTTCAGCAACCTCATTCACTGAATCTGAAATTTCACTATCTTCTTTCTCCGAGTTAAAAACTTCTTCTTCATCTAACTTTTAGCTTATAATATCTTTATCTCTTGTTGTAATCATTTCGAAAAAATTTGCAATTGTTTATTTTTTCGGTCAGTTTCTTCTTTTATGTCGATTTAATTTCTAGATTTTAATTGTTCATAAAAGATTTTTCTTTAAATCTTATATATTAAAAGCAATTCTGAATAAAATAATTTTAATATAGTTAACAATATTCTGATTGAAAGTTTAATTAATTTATTAAATAATAAACTTTGATTTTTTATTCGAGAAGATCATACAATAAGTTTTTGACCAATTAATATCTACCTTGTTAAAAAAGCACCAATTTCTAAGAATTTTAATGGTGTCCGAAAAATTTTTCAAAACACTGTCCAAGTCCTTATCAGAATGACTAATCTTAGTTTCATCAGCGAACATTTTTATATCAAATTTATTAAGTAGATAAGGAAAATCGTTTATAAAAAACAGAAAAAGTAGAGGACCAAATACCGAGCTTTGAGGTACCCCTAACTTAAGTGAAGTAGGTTTTGAATTTTCGTTACCTAAACGTACTATTTGCGATCTATTGGTAAAATAGTTAGAAAGCAGGCCTAATAAATTATTGTCGAACCCATAATAAAACAATTTAAAAAGAAGAAGATTAGAATCAGTACTATCAAAAGCTTTTCTGAAGTCAATAAAAAGTAATAAGGTTGTAAGCTTTTTTTCTTTAGCCTGGTTTAACTCACTAGAGTATTCATGAAATGCTGTCTGCCAGGAATGACCAGGTCTGCCTATCCATGCTGCCTATTTAAAACAATCTTATTAGATTCAAAAGAGCTTGAAATTTGAAAGGCCATTAGTTTTTCAAACATTTTTGAAATAGGGGAAAGAACCGAGATAGCCCTATAGTTATTTATGTCCGATTTATTTCCTTTGTTTTTGAATAAAGGATTAACAATTGCTACTTTCCAGTCATCTGAAATACTTTTCAATCTTAAGCAATCATTATAAATTAAATGAAGTAAAGGAACATACAAGTCTGGAAGACTTTTCAATATTTTTAGATGAATATCAATAAAGCAAGGTGAGCTAGAAGAGGGTAATTCATCTAGAGCTTTTTTTATTTCATCATAAGAAAACTCAATGAATGAAAAACCAGGAATTGAAATGGAATTATTGAATTTAATTACCTAAAGCCGTCAAAGATATATTTAGCTGAGTCATTTTCGCCGGACAAAGAAGAAGACGCAATAAATAAAAAGCAGCTATTAAAAATCTCCACTTGATCAACGGGATTAAGAGCCTTTGTGTCATTCCAAACAACTTCTTCTTGTAAACTATCAAGATCGAAATCTCCTCTAGTTTTTATAGATGACTTTGACAAAGAAATATTACAAATTAAAATCATCTGAACAACCATACTTGTTTAAATAAAGGTACTGCCAGATAGTTAGTAAAAAAATGCCATCAAAGGATATCATTTTGCAAATTTTTGTTATTTTGTACAGTAATTTTGAAGATTGCATATACATTGATGAATTTTTAATAAAATTGGAATAGCATACAATTCGAAAGTTTTTTTTTTGATAATTAAGTGTCTTTTTTAATATAATTAACTAATATTTTTATGTTTCTGTATGTTCAGAACAATTCAAAAATGTTAAAACACGCGTTCGTGTTTGAACACTTAACATTTACGATGTTTTAACATTTTTCTTTTTTGGTTTAAACATTATTCTATTTTTGTTTAAACATTTTTCTGTTTTTGTTTGAACATTTTTCTTATTTTGTTTATCTATCTGTTAACTTATTTTAGCCTTTTCATTTGCAAACTCTCTCAAACTTTATATCCCGTCTTTCTAAAGGGATGAACTTATTATCAATTTGGAAAATTTTAAAAAAGATCACAAATCACAAATTGTTTTAAACTCCAAAAACAAAAGAATTATTGGAGAAAATAGAGAATTGTTGTTCCCAAAAAAAAAATTAAAGATTAGATTAAAATTATTAAATGAGATGAGATTGAATGCAGATACAGCGAAGTCATCAATTATTGGAATTTAAAAATATTATAAAGATATTTTTTTTTTAAATTGTATTCGGTAATTATGATTTAACATTATTAAAAAATATAAAACTAAATATTTAATTTTATTATTAGATTGTTACTTAATGATTATTTTGTTAGTTGTATTGTAAATAAAAAATTTTTAATACTGATGAGCACAAAATTTATTAAAGCTTTATTTATACATGGCTAGCACACATAAAAGATAATTATAAATTAGACAATGTTTCGTTTAGAAGATTCAAATAAACATTTTTAAAAAGTTTAGACAAAAAAATCAGTTTTATACTTTTGACTCTCCTCTTTAAAACATAGCTTAACTTTATAATTTATTAATGAAGGAATTAAAGCTTTTTGAAGAAAAAAACTAGACGCTAAACTATGGAATAGATTTTGGTTGGTTTAGATATGTATTGCAGTGGTTCAAGTTACAAAGAAGTAACACTCAATTTCATAAAAAAAATAAAAAATATTAATACCAAATTAAATATTGAAACTTAGTTTAAATTTTTTTCAACAAAAAATCTCAATTGTAAAATCTTGGGATTTATAATTAAAAGATTTAACTTTAATAAACCAAATTTTATTGTTCTATCAAATTATTTAGATGTAAAAGCTTAAATATTGGTTAAAAAATAGCGTAATATTAGTAGAAAAGGAAAGTAAGATTTGCTAGGAATAACACATTGATTTTTAATAAATTTTAAAAGAATTAAAAATATGCTTTAGTTTTAGGTGTTATATTTCTGAATTATGAAAAAAAATCCATTTAAAAAAAAGGTATATTTTACTTGAAATAGGTAAAGGTGCAAAATTCAGAAAAAAAAGGGTTCCGGATAATTAGACCCTATTCGGAATAGATTTTAAAGACAAAAATTACAAAAATTTTTTTTATAATATTAAAAAAAACTAATTGCAGGCATACAGATTTGTGCTTATAGTAAAAAAATGTGAATTTTCAGAATAATCCAAAAAATAAATTTTTGATGCATGTAAATCCAAAATACCAGTTAAAATACTTAAATTAAGAAGGCCCTTTAATTTCTCGGAAAAAAAGGGAAAAATGAATTTTTTTTTGACGAATTTGAATTATTTATAATGAAATACCCAAACAGAATTTTTTTTATTTCTTAAGTCATTTTGACTTACTACGGTTTATCATTAGGAACACCATACCAAAAACACTAGTTTTAAATAGGCTGTTAGTAATATTCACCACAAATTTAGTATTTGATCAGAATAAATCTAGTAAATTCCCCACAAATATAATTAAACAATAATATTTAAAGAATAAAAACAATTATTTTAGTAGACAAGTAATTTATTCAGTTTTTTTAACTAAACATGAAATAATATGACAAAAAAAACGAAATGTTACATTTTTAATAAAAGTATTAACTATTTAATAAAAAATAAAATATTGAAAGAAAACATTTTAAACTATATTTTTTGTACAGCCATATAGAAAATTTTCTTTTAATTGGATGCATTACATTTCCTGCATATTTTCTCATTTGACAATTCTTGTGAAATTAGGAGAGACACTTTATATTTGTAAAACGAGGTTACGGTATATTATTTGAATTAAATTATGTTTATGGTTTGGACATTTCATTGAATAATAAACCAAAAGAGGAGCCAAAAAGAAAAAACAACCGTGTAATCAATTTCGTGATTATGTTCAAAGCGAGAAATTGTCATAATAAAGTCGGAAGATGAATGTGTCGAGAATAAGACACCAACCAAAGTTCAAAAATTAGACGTACAAGAATTGTCAAATGAGAAAATATGCTGGAAATGTAATGCATCCAATTAAAAGAAAATTTTCTATATGGTGTGGAGTCCTAACCACAAGCGCACAGCAAACTATTTACATTTATTTACAAAGTTTTAATTACATTATATTTACACTTTTTATTCACAACTTATTTACATTACTTAAAAACACATTAATACATTTCCTAAAACCCAAAATTCATATCAACAAAATACAATTACAACAGCTAAAATATTGATAGATTCAAAAAAGTACATAAGTTTGTTAATATTTGGTGATTTTAATCACCCAAAAATTTTCTGGAACAAATACAGTGGGATCTGCGAGAGTAGATACTCCCAGAGCTATAAATTTTTAGATTCACTCGATTCGAACTTTCTGGCGCAAATAGCTGATGAGGCAAACTTTAAGACAAATATTTTGGATCTTATCTTAGGAGATGATTCCAATCGAATATTTAACGTCATCACCGGACCTCCTCTTGGTTCTACTAAAAAGCAAAGTCTGCATAACACTCTTTACTGGTATCATCACCTATACGATAAGAAATCAAGTTGTTCCAACATTTCTTATAAACCGCTTTATACATGTCATAAATTTGATTCTAATTCATTTAATAATTATATTGATAAAATCAATTGGTATTCAGAGTTTCTAAAATTCAACGTTAACAATATGCATGAAAAGTTAATTAACGTCTGTACAAAAGCTTCGGATAAGTTCATACCAAAATTTAAATCGAAAAAACTCATTACATGCAAAGTAGAATGGATGAATAAAAATATCAAAGCCAAATGCAGGCAGAAACTTGGACTTTGAAATAAAATAAGGACTTTTCCCAAAAATAAAGCATTAAACCAGAATATAACCTTATGTGTAGACAGTTAAAAATGATAATCAAAGATGCCAAGCAAAATTATGAATATCTACTTGCTAAGCGTTCAAAAGATAATCCGAAATTATTGTATAACTTTATCGATCGACAAAGTAAGTGTAAAGATGAAATACGGACGATCAAAAAGGTGGATGGAACTCTGACAACTAAAAAATCAGAGATAATTGAACGTCTCAATGAACAATTTTTCAGTGTCTTCTATCAACCTACTGATTATTATTGTAATCAAGATTTTCAACTTAAATTACCTATTAAACACAATCACGTATGTATTTGGCAATAAATTATTATAATATGCCAACGTCTAAAAAAACAAATCACCAGGTTATGATGGTCTACATCCTTGAATATTGTATGAATGCTCTAAAAGTCTTTCTTAACCGCTTTCATTAATATTTCAGAATTCTTTTGAATCAGGTATAATTCCAGACAAGTGGAAAGAAGCTAATTTTACCCCACTATTTAAAAGTGGACAGCGCGCAGTGGCTGGTAATTACAGGTTTATCTCGTTAACGTCCGTTCCATGCAAAATCATGGAACGAATTATTAAAAGAAATATGGTTGAAAACCTCGACAACAATAATTTGATTAACAACTTTCAACATGGCTTCGTGAAATTCAAATCATGTGTCACCAACTTGCTCGAATCGCATGACGTGATTATTGAAACACTCAACAGAGGGTTTGCAATAGATATTTTTTTCTTGGATCTGATGGAGGCGTTTGATATGGTTCCTCATTCTGGATTTATGATCAAGTGAAAAGCATAAAGTTTTGATGGTCGTTTATTGGTCTGGCTTAAATCTTTCCTTCACGAAAGAAGACAAAGAGTTGTTAAAGGTGAATCAGACTCGAATTGGGTGTCACTTAGTGGAGTTCCCCAGTGATCAGTCCTGGGGCCTCTTCTCTTGATAATATTTATTAACGATATGCCGATCGGCCTATATCATTTATTAAAACTTTTCGCTGATGATAGCAAACTAATGGCTATTATAAGAAATAACCTCGACCAAGAAAAATTTAAGGTGACCTTAATGACCTGTTAAGTTGGTTTTTAAAATGGCAAATTAAATTCAACTTTAACAAATGTAACACAATGCATATTGGTAATCAAAAGATTCATTAAAATAGAAGCTACACGTTTGATTTTGAAGAAGACTAAACAAAATTTACTTATATACTCGCATACATCTCCTCTGATAGAGACTTGGGAATCACAATAAAAGACAATCTAAAGTGGAATGACCACATACGAAATGTTGTAGTTAAAGCGAACATAGTCCTCGGGAAGCTTCAAAGTCTTATATATGTTATAGGGCCTCGTTGCGCATCGAAGACTATAACTTCAGAGGTTTAAGCTAATGTAAAATTAGTTTTTTTTTAAATGTTTTATTCAAAAACTAAAAACTAAAAAAAAATATAAAGTTTAAATATATAAAATTCTGGCATTGTTTCTAATTAAGCCAATATTTAAATGAATATTTAAACAATGACATTCTAATTTAACATAGATAAAGTTTTAAAAGATAAACATAAAAATTAAAAAAGATACATTTTAAATAACAGAATACTGCCACGTTGTAACTTATTAACAGTACTCAATAACTCATTGTCCCCAATGGGTTTAAAACAAAGTTTTCTTGTTCTCCATACCATTCTTCCAAACCATAATCTTGTTTTTTAATGTTTTTATTTGATGATACCATCGTCTCTTCTTGATTAATCGAATCACTTAAATTTATATTTTTCCCTTCTTCAATTACTTTATTTGGCTTTTAAAAAATATTGCAGATTTTTAATAAAAAATATACAAAGCCTGACAACGCACACTTTGTAAATATAACTAAAAGGACCATGATAAATATTTTAATATTTTTACTCATATCATCAATATATTTTGATACGTTCTCTATTATATTTGTTGTATTATCCAGTACAACGTGATCTATCTTGAATATTGGTCCACTGTCCATTAACTTATTTACCTCGTTATTAATCTTGTTGTTACTAATCCAACTTAAAATATTTCCATAGTGATGAAAGTTTAAATCGGTTATATCTATTTACTTAAAATTTATTCTTGCTTTTAAAATTGTGTAATCTATTCTAAGTAAATCTCTCTATTCTTTCGTACATAAACTATTGATGAATTCTAATCCAAAAAATGAGAGGAAATGCTGTCACAATTTACTTCCAACGAGTTGTCCACAATTATGTTCTGTGACTTGAGGAACCCGGTACTTATATTAAAACTTTGAAAACTTACTTTAAGCTCTTTGTAACGTTTAGAATCATTTTAGGTAAGATTAACTTTTTTTATATTGATACATTCCATTTTATAAAGTTCTTGACTATTTGAATAAACTACCAATTCTTTCCCATAAATATCGTTAATATTAAACAATCCATTTAGATTGCTTAATGATTTTAGCAGTGCTAAGAAATTGAAACAAAAAATTCTTGATATTTCCGTTTTTATCATTCTGTAAATATCAAACATTTTATAATCTCCAGCTGCCAAAGTAAGTTCGATTAGCTCGTTAATATCAGTAATTTTATAATCACTGTCAAAAATTGTTAAATTTTCGGCGAGATATAAACCATCACTTGTTTTCAACATTGTGTTTTTACAGTACTTTTCTTCTCCCGTATCCTCGAAAAGGATCTTTTCTTTATCATTGAAGAAAATGTTATGTGAAGTTCTCATGTTCAGTTTTCCTATTAATTTAAGTTCGCAATTTTTTTTAATGTTCGATCTCCAAACAATTATTTTATGGTTAATCATACAAGATTCATCTGCTAAATTACAGTTCCGATAAACATTGTTCTTATCTAGAACTCGATATAATGGTTCTGAACTATTTTCAACTTAAATTGGTTTGAACTGGAATTGACAATTCATAATATCAAATTCAATATTTTTCCAAAGACGAAAATCGACTATTGGTTTTTAATCAAAAACACACTTTGATTCAACACAAATCATTGGTTTTGTTCCGCATTTATGTGTATTCACCATAGTCCAACATTCGTAAGGTGATAAAGAAATTGGTTCAGTTTTATAAGATATATAATCAAGTCCAAACAGTTGTCTATATGTTGAAGCGATAATTTGCATTTTTTCGCAAATATATCCATTCCCATCTATGTTAAACATTATGTTAAACGTTTTTGCAGAATTGAATACCGATTATGTCCTTTTTTATTGGTGTAATTGTAACTGCACGATTCCTGAACCCGATGGACAATACTTAAAATTACCGTGGATTTCCACACCAAATATAGGAACAATCATTAAGCAGAATATTACATTAATTAGGTTAAAAAGACTAAAATTAATTCTGCTTTTCATTGCAGGTTGATGAAGCTTATTTTGGAATTGCTGGATGATTTCTACATTTTCAATTTGTCTTTCTTGGACCCATCAATTTTCAGTTTCAGCTGAATTTTTCCACTTCACAAAATATTCTATTCTTCCACTCCTAATTCTCCAATCTAAAATTCTTTCAACTTTAAAGTCAACTTCAGAGTCATCAGGTCTATCAACCACTTTTTACTTATCCCTTGGTACAGTTTTAACATCTATGCCACTCAATGTTTTTAACCTATTATTTCCCCCTTTGCTAATACTGTCAATCACATACGGACCAAGATAGTTTTGGTCTAATTTTCCCTTAATTGATTTGTTCTTTATGTAAACATAAGTACCATTAGATAATATAGTTCCGTCGACATTATTTCGACTATCTTGATTTCTTTTTTGTCGTTCTCTATTTATATCAGCGTTCTTTATAGCTAAAGGAATTGTTTCTTCCTGTAATTTTTTTATTTCTGATGCTCGTCCTAAAATAGAATCAGTTTCATCCTCATTATCCGCTGATCGATAATCTTCGAATCCATTACATTTTCGTCCAAAATAAAGTTTAAACGGGCTAAATCCAGTAGATGAATGGATTTTTGTGTTGTACGCCATTAAAACAAAAAGAAGCCAATCGACTCAATCATCTGGGTTACAGTCTGAGTATTTTTTGAGAGAGTTAATTAAAGATCGGTTGAAACGCTCAGTGATACCGTTTGTTTGTGGGTGATATGCTGAAGTTACTCTCCTTTCAATACCGTTTACTCTCAAAAGAGCAGACACTGCTTCATTTAAAAATTCTTTTCCTTGATCGGACTAATTCTTCAAATGGACCATGTTCGGCTATTAATTTCCATAAATTTTGACTTACTTCATACCTATGCTTAGACTTTAAAGCAAATGCAAAAGCGAAATGCGTAACGCGTTCTGTTGCGGTTAAAATTATTTTATCTCCATTTACTGTTTCCGGTAATCCCAAAATAAAATCGATTGCTACGCAATCGAATTCTGCCTTTGCTCTTTTTGCCTTAGCTGGATGTGAGGTAGTCTTTTTAACTTCGTATTTTTGACATTGAACACATCGATTATTTACGTATTCGATGTCTTTAATCATATTTTTCCAGAAATATTTACGTTTTCAAATTTTCAAAAGTACTTTGAGGTCCTTGATGACCTTGTAAGTCGGCTTTTTTTATCAAATTTTTTCTATCTTCTTTTTTAGGGATTTCGAGATTAAGCGATTCATCAATAGTACTTATCTTTATCGAAAACAATTTAGAATTTTCGAAAATGTAGTTTTTAGCCATTCTTTCAATATTGTAAATTTTCTTCTTAGAAAGACCATCCTTATGTCTTCAGAATTCAAGATAATGTAATAATGCAGAATTATCATACGGATCAAGAGCTTTATCTTGTGAATCCATATTATTATCTTCAGCATCATCCAATTTTCGTTCATTTCAATACTCGTTCATTTCGTCGTCTTTTTGACACAATATCGCGCCGATTGCTTTACAAGAGGCGTCGACATAAAGATAAAAAGGCTTTTTAAAATCAGGTGGCCTTAAAACAGGGTATTCTGTTATTTTTTTTCTTTAGAGCGTTAAATGCATCATTACATTCCAAAGACCAAACAAAAGGAACATCCTTTTTTAGGAGATCATTAATTGGAAAAGATCTTTCGCATAATCCTTTATAAATCTTCGATATGGGCCACAAAGACCAAAAAATTCCTGTATTTGTTTTACATTCTCTGGAGGTTGACGTTTGACAATACAGTTAATTTTATTCTTGTCCATACAAATTTCATTCTTGGAAATAATATATCTCAGAAGTTTTATCTCTTCCCTGAAAAGTGCACACTTTTCCGGGTTTAATTTTAACCCAGTCCGGTGAATAATTTTAATCACTTCTTTTAAATGCTCCATGTGTTCTTCCAAAGTCCTTAAGGACACAGTTACGTCATCCATATAAACTTTTACAAAAGGCAGATTTCCTAACAATTGATGCAATAGTCTGCTAAAATCATCTGGTGCGTTTTTGAGACCAAAAGGAAGTCTCAATAATTCATAATAACCATCAGGTGTAGAAAAAGCAGTCATAGGAATCGATTTTTCATCCAATTCAACCTGCCAATAACCAGATTTTAAGTCTAGAGTACTGAACCATTTTGCACCAGACATACTGTCTAAGATGTCGTCAATCCTTGGGATTGGAAAATGATCTAATAACGTCGAGGGATTTAACTTCCGATAATCCAAACAAAAGTGTTTGGTTCCATCCTTTTTCTCAATCATCACTAATGGAAAAGACCAAGAACTATTTGAAGGTCTAATTATTCTAGCTTGAAGCATTTTTTCAACTTCAGCTTTTATTTCTTGACGTTCTTTTTCCGATTTGCGGAAAGGTGGAAGGTATATCGGATAACTTAGCTCAGTCCGAATAGAATGCTTTCGAAGATTACAGTATCCGATATAATTATAATCGGACGCGAATGAATGATTTATAGTACTTAAAAATGTGTTTACCTTAATGAATTCTTGAGAGTTTAAATTTTCTTTATCTATCAGGTTGTTCCTTGAGTCTGTATTCCAACTAGCGTCGTTTTCAATCTCAAGCATTTCTAGTTCCTCGTCGTTAAGCTCGCTTAAAAACGAATATTCATGCACGTCCTCTTTTTCAGTGATATTAGACTCTATAAAATCCGGCATAACATAGCATTTACGATTTTTAGCATTTATTATTATTCCGGTTTCATTTGACCAGTTCAGTCCGACCAAAACATCGTCAGTAATATTTGTGATTGGGTTACGAACCCAAGCTGTCTTATTAAAAAACGATAGTTTGATCGGTTGTGTAATGCCAATCTGACGCTCCTGTTTACCACTTGCTACAGTTAACGTAAAGTCTGGATTATCATATTTCAAATTCAACTTTTCAACAAGTTTCTTTGAAATAATGTAGTTGAACCTGTGTCAAGTATTCCGGTCACTTCTGTCCCTTCTACTTGATCATGTACATTTAAAAGTGAAGTACCACACTTCCTCAGAAAGTTGTGATTTTTATGGGACATAAAATTTTTTATTTCATACTTTGAAAGGTGACTATCGTTCCCAGTATCCTCGTTTTTGTAGTTCAAATAGCTAGATTTGTTGGATTTTTGCCAATTCTGATTTTTTTTTCTATAGTTGAAATTATTTGTGCCGTGTTTTCCATACGAATTCCAGTTTTTAAAATGTCTTTTTTCACTTTTATAATTACTATCCGAATATTTGTTCGAGAATTTAATGTTATTCGGTCGCATTGTGCAGTTTTTGGCGAAATGATTTTTACCATTACAAGTTCTACAAATTATTTCCTTACTCGATTTATTTTTAGAACTACTCAAAAACTTGTGTGTGTTACCAGTCATCATCTCTTCTGATCGAGGGGGCAGCTCAATTGCCTCTTCAAATGTCTTTGGGCTTGTCAACTTTAATCTTTCCTTCGTTTAAGGCTGTAACTCGTTGATAAAAATTTGATATTTGAAATCAGGTAACATTTCAGGGAGTTGGCCACACAAATACAAAAATTTTGTAAGGTATTTATTGAAAGATTTGTCTTGCTTTATGCATGTGAATTCATTCATTAGTTGCTGGTCTTTATCATGTCTCACATATAATCTTTTAAATTTTTCGACAAAATCGTTCCATTTTATATTTGGGTTATTTCTGATTATGCTTCGATAATTCTTCAACGGTTTCTCGTCGAGATAGAAATACAAAAGTCTAACCCATTACTGTTTGTCAACATTGTTATCACCAAAGCTTCTCGTTACTTTGAAAACTCAGTTCTCAATATCTTGAATTTGCTCGTTTGCTTGCTCAAACTGGCTGAATCTTTTCTCCTTCTGTGGTTGTAGAGTTAGTAGAGACAATTTCAGTTCCTGTAACTGATTTTTTAGCCCCACTACCGCTTCTTGCAATTCAACATTTTTTTTGAACAGGTATTCTGATACTTCGTTTCTCTCCTGTTTTTGTCCACCTTGGTTACTCGTTGACGGCGCACCCTGCGTCTGTTGCTGAGGCTGAAGATGTTGACGCGTCAACACTTCCTCTTCCGGTAATTTAGAATTCTGATGCTGAAGCAGCTGCTGCTGTCTGTGCAACTCTTTTCGAGTCCTCTCTGACTCTTGTTGTTGCATTATTTGAACGTAAGCCTCATTAAGTTCATTCTTATTCATCGCTCTAGCCTCATCTACGGTCACTCCTAGATGTCTAGCGATTTGCTCGAATCCTATCTGATTAGTTGACGTCAAAGCCCCTGTCTCTTAGGCGGTGTTACCACTATTATTTAGGTTACACCTCTCTTTTCTTTACTTCTTTCCAACCTTTTTCTATTTTGCTTTTCGATTTCTTCCTCTGTAAATCGTAAATAATTCGACATAAATTTCTAAGTGCACTTTAAAATAACTTCCTCTCCAAAGGTAAGTTAACCAATTTAAATAAAAGTAGATCTACTTATGGATCTTGCTACCAACTGTTATAGGGCTTCGTTGCGCACCGAAGACTATAACTTTAGAGGTTTAAGCTAATGTAAAATTAGTTTCTTTTTTAAATGTTTTATTCAAAAACTAAAAAATAAAATAAAATATAAAGTTTAAATATATAAAATTCTCGCATTGTTTCTTATTAAACCAACGCTTGAATATTTAAACAATGCAGGTTTTTCTAATTTATATTTAGATAAAGTTTTAAAAGATAAACATAAAAATTAAAAAAAAGATAAATTAAAATAAAAGAATACTGCCACGTTGTAACATATACATCACATGTCTGACAATTACTAGAGTATGCAGTTGCTGCATGGAATCCGTACAAGAAACATTACATCAAGCTTATTGAAAAAGTGCAAAGACGAGCAACTTAAGAATCATGGACCGGCAGGTTCAACGAGATCCTCAAGACAATAACTATATAGACAGCTTGTTAAGAATTGTCTAGCCAATGACAAGTTCTTTTTCAATCGAACAGTACCATTGTGGACTAAATTGCCAGAAAAAATAAAAATTGCAAATTCAACTATTTCGTTCAAGAACAAATATGATAAATTTAATTCGTGTTAATTTAAAAGAAATTTATCTGCCAAAGCTTGGTAAAATACGTTTTCCAAGCTCCGCGAGCCATTAGGCTCGTTGCAGATTAATAATAATAATAATAATGGGAACAAGAATTAATGCTCTTTTTTTTTTAAAAAACACTGTTAGCCTGAGAGCTAAAGAATCAATGTTCTGGAAAAGGACATTGGGAGTATATTATCTGTTTCTGTCGATGGTATTTAACTTAACCTTTATTCAATTGTATTGTTATATATATATAGTACATAAAATAGTTAGAAAGCAGGCCTAATAAATTATTGTCGAACCCATAATAAAACAATTTAAAAAGAAGAAGATTAGAATCAGTACTATCAAAAGCTTTTCTGAAGTCAATAAAAAGTAATAAGGTTGTAAGCTTTTTTTCTTTAGCCTGGTTTAACTCACTAGAGTATTCATGAAATGCTGTGTGCCAGGAATGACCAGGTCTGCCTATCCATGCTGCCTATTTAAAACAATTTTATTAGATTCAAAAGAGCTTGAAATTTGAAAGGCCATTAGTTTTTCAAACATTTTTGAAATAGGGGAAAGAACCGAGATAGCCCTATAGTTATTTATGTCCGATTTATTTCCTTTGTTTTTGAATAAAGGATTAACAATTGCTACTTTCCAGTCATCTGAAATACTTTTCAATCTTAAGCAATCATTATAAATTAAATGAAGTAAAGGAACATACAAGTCTGGAAGACTTTTCAATATTTTTAGATGAATATCAATAAAGCAAGGTGAGCTAGAAGAGGGTAATTCATCTAGAGCTTTTTTTATTTCATCATAAGAAAACTCAATGAATGAAAAACCAGGAATTGAAATGGAATTATTGAATTTAATTACCTAAAGCCGTCAAAGATATATTTAGCTGAGTCATTTTCGCCGGACAAAGAAGAAGACGCAATAAATAAAAAGCAGCTATTAAAAATCTCCACTTGATCAACGGGATTAAGAGCCTTTGTGTCATTCCAAACAACTTCTTCTTGTAAACTATCAAGATCGAAATCTCCTCTAGTTTTTATAGATGACTTTGACAAAGAAATATTACAAATTAAAATCATCTGAACAACCATACTTGTTTAAATAAAGGTACTGCCAGATAGTTAGTAAAAAAATGCCATCAAAGGATATCATTTTGCAAATTTTTGTTATTTTGTACAGTAATTTTGAAGATTGCATATACATTGATGAATTTTTAATAAAATTGGAATAGCATACAATTCGAAAGTTTTTTTTTTTGATAATTAAGTGTCTTTTTTAATATAATTAACTAATATTTTTATGTTTCTGTATGTTCAGAACAATTCAAAAATGTTAAAACACGCGTTCGTGTTTGAACACTTAACATTTACGATGTTTTAACATTTTTCTTTTTTGGTTTAAACATTATTCTATTTTTGTTTAAACATTTTTCTGTTTTTGTTTGAACATTTTTCTTATTTTGTTTATCTATCTGTTAACTTATTTTAGCCTTTTCATTTGCAAACTCTCTCAAACTTTATATCCCGTCTTTCTAAAGGGATGAACTTATTATCAAATTGGAAAATTTTAAAAAAGATCACAAATCACAAATTGTTTTAAACTCCAAAAACAAAAGAATTATTGGAGAAAATAGAGAATTGTTGTTCCCAAAAAAAAAATTAAAGATTAGATTAAAATTATTAAATGAGATGAGATTGAATGCAGATACAGCGAAGTCATCAATTATTGGAATTTAAAAATATTATAAAGATATTTTTTTTTTAAATTGTATTCGGTAATTATGATTTAACATTATTAAAAAATATAAAACTAAATATTTAATTTTATTATTAGATTGTTACTTAATGATTATTTTGTAAGTTGTATTGTAAATAAAAAATTTTTAATACTGATGAGCACAAAATTTATTAAAGCTTTATTTATACATGGCTAGCACACATAAAAGATAATTATAAATTAGACAATGTTTCGTTTAGAAGATTCAAATAAACATTTTTAAAAAGTTTAGACAAAAAAATCAGTTTTATACTTTTGACTCTCCTCTTTAAAACATAGCTTAACTTTATAATTTATTAATGAAGGAATTAAAGCTTTTTGAAGAAAAAAACTAGACGCTAAACTATGGAATAGATTTTGGTTGGTTTAGATATGTATTGCAGTGGTTCAAGTTACAAAGAAGTAACACTCAATTTCATAAAAAAAATAAAAAATATTAATACCAAATTAAATATTGAAACTTAGTTTAAATTTTTTTCAACAAAAAATCTCAATTGTAAAATCTTGGGATTTATAATTAAAAGATTTAACTTTAATAAACCAAATTTTATTGTTCTATCAAATTATTTAGATGTAAAAGCTTAAATATTGGTTAAAAAATAGCGTAATATTAGTAGAAAAGGAAAGTAAGATTTGCTAGGAATAACACATTGATTTTTAATAAATTTTAAAAGAATTAAAAATATGCTTTAGTTTTAGGTGTTATATTTCTGAATTATGAAAAAAAATCCATTTAAAAAAAAGGTATTTTTTACTTGAAATAGGTAAAGGTGCAAAATTCAGAAAAAAAAGGGTTCCGGATAATTAGACCCTATTCGGAATAGATTTTAAAGACAAAAATTACAAAAATTTTTTTTATAATATTAAAAAAAACTAATTGCAGGCATACAGATTTGTGCTTATAGTAAAAAAATGTGAATTTTCAGAATAATCCAAAAAATAAATTTTTGATGCATGTAAATCCAAAATACCAGTTAAAATACTTAAATTAAGAAGGCCCTTTAATTTCTCGGAAAAAAAGGGAAAAATGAATTTTTTTTTGACGAATTTGAATTATTTATAATGAAATACCCAAACAGAATTTTTTTTATTTCTTAAGTCATTTTGACTTACTACGGTTTATCATTAGGAACACCATACCAAAAACACTAGTTTTAAATAGGCTGTTAGTAATATTCACCACAAATTTAGTATTTGATCAGAATAAATCTAGTAAATTCCCCACAAATATAATTAAACAATAATATTTAAAGAATAAAAACAATTATTTTAGTAGACAAGTAATTTATTCAGTTTTTTTAACTAAACATGAAATAATATGACAAAAAAAACGAAATGTTACATTTTTAATAAAAGTATTAACTATTTAATAAAAAATAAAATATTGAAAGAAAACATTTTAAACTATATTTTTTGTACAGCCATATAGAAAATTTTCTTTTAATTGGATGCATTACATTTCCTGCATATTTTCTCATTTGACAATTCTTGTGAAATTAGGAGAGACACTTTATATTTGTAAAACGAGGTTACGGTATATTATTTGAATTAAATTATGTTTATGGTTTGGACATTTCATTGAATAATAAACCAAAAGAGGAGCCAAAAAGAAAAAACAACCGTGTAATCAATTTCGTGATTATGTTCAAAGCGAGAAATTGTCATAATAAAGTCGGAAGATGAATGTGTCGAGAATAAGACACCAACCAAAGTTCAAAAATTAGACGTACAAGAATTGTCAAATGAGAAAATATGCTGGAAATGTAATGCATCCAATTAAAAGAAAATTTTCTATATGGTGTGGAGTCCTAACCACAAGCGCACAGCAAACTATTTACATTTATTTACAAAGTTTTAATTACATTATATTTACACTTTTTATTCACAACTTATTTACATTACTTAAAAACACATTAATACATTTCCTAAAACCCAAAATTCATATCAACAAAATACAATTACAACAGCTAAAATATTGATAGATTCAAAAAAGTACATAAGTTTGTTAATATTTGGTGATTTTAATCACCCAAAAATTTTCTGGAACAAATACAGTGGGATCTGCGAGAGTAGATACTCCCAGAGCTATAAATTTTTAGATTCACTCGATTCGAACTTTCTGGCGCAAATAGCTGATGAGGCAAACTTTAAGACAAATATTTTGGATCTTATCTTAGGAGATGATTCCAATCGAATATTTAACGTCATCACCGGACCTCCTCTTGGTTCTACTAAAAAGCAAAGTCTGCATAACACTCTTTACTGGTATCATCACCTATACGATAAGAAATCAAGTTGTTCCAACATTTCTTATAAACCGCTTTATACATGTCATAAATTTGATTCTAATTCATTTAATAATTATATTGATAAAATCAATTGGTATTCAGAGTTTCTAAAATTCAACGTTAACAATATGCATGAAAAGTTAATTAACGTCTGTACAAAAGCTTCGGATAAGTTCATACCAAAATTTAAATCGAAAAAACTCATTACATGCAAAGTAGAATGGATGAATAAAAATATCAAAGCCAAATGCAGGCAGAAACTTGGACTTTGAAATAAAATAAGGACTTTTCCCAAAAATAAAGCATTAAACCAGAATATAACCTTATGTGTAGACAGTTAAAAATGATAATCAAAGATGCCAAGCAAAATTATGAATATCTACTTGCTAAGCGTTCAAAAGATAATCCGAAATTATTGTATAACTTTATCGATCGACAAAGTAAGTGTAAAGATGAAATACGGACGATCAAAAAGGTGGATGGAACTCTGACAACTAAAAAATCAGAGATAATTGAACGTCTCAATGAACAATTTTTCAGTGTCTTCTATCAACCTACTGATTATTATTGTAATCAAGATTTTCAACTTAAATTACCTATTAAACACAATCACGTATGTATTTGGCAATAAATTATTATAATATGCCAACGTCTAAAAAAACAAATCACCAGGTTATGATGGTCTACATCCTTGAATATTGTATGAATGCTCTAAAAGTCTTTCTTAACCGCTTTCATTAATATTTCAGAATTCTTTTGAATCAGGTATAATTCCAGACAAGTGGAAAGAAGCTAATTTTACCCCACTATTTAAAAGTGGACAGCGCGCAGTGGCTGGTAATTACAGGTTTATCTCGTTAACGTCCGTTCCATGCAAAATCATGGAACGAATTATTAAAAGAAATATGGTTGAAAACCTCGACAACAATAATTTGATTAACAACTTTCAACATGGCTTCGTGAAATTCAAATCATGTGTCACCAACTTGCTCGAATCGCATGACGTGATTATTGAAACACTCAACAGAGGGTTTGCAATAGATATTTTTTTCTTGGATCTGATGGAGGCGTTTGATATGGTTCCTCATTCTGGATTTATGATCAAGTGAAAAGCATAAAGTTTTGATGGTCGTTTATTGGTCTGGCTTAAATCTTTCCTTCACGAAAGAAGACAAAGAGTTGTTAAAGGTGAATCAGACTCGAATTGGGTGTCACTTAGTGGAGTTCCCCAGTGATCAGTCCTGGGGCCTCTTCTCTTGATAATATTTATTAACGATATGCCGATCGGCCTATATCATTTATTAAAACTTTTCGCTGATGATAGCAAACTAATGGCTATTATAAGAAATAACCTCGACCAAGAAAAATTTAAGGTGACCTTAATGACCTGTTAAGTTGGTTTTTAAAATGGCAAATTAAATTCAACTTTAACAAATGTAACACAATGCATATTGGTAATCAAAAGATTCATTAAAATAGAAGCTACACGTTTGATTTTGAAGAAGACTAAACAAAATTTACTTATATACTCGCATACATCTCCTCTGATAGAGACTTGGGAATCACAATAAAAGACAATCTAAAGTGGAATGACCACATACGAAATGTTGTAGTTAAAGCGAACATAGTCCTCGGGAAGCTTCAAAGTCTTATATATGTTATAGGGCCTCGTTGCGCATCGAAGACTATAACTTCAGAGGTTTAAGCTAATGTAAAATTAGTTTTTTTTTAAATGTTTTATTCAAAAACTAAAAACTAAAAAAAAATATAAAGTTTAAATATATAAAATTCTGGCATTGTTTCTAATTAAGCCAATATTTAAATGAATATTTAAACAATGACATTCTAATTTAACATAGATAAAGTTTTAAAAGATAAACATAAAAATTAAAAAAGATACATTTTAAATAACAGAATACTGCCACGTTGTAACTTATTAACAGTACTCAATAACTCATTGTCCCCAATGGGTTTAAAACAAAGTTTTCTTGTTCTCCATACCATTCTTCCAAACCATAATCTTGTTTTTTAATGTTTTTATTTGATGATACCATCGTCTCTTCTTGATTAATCGAATCACTTAAATTTATATTTTTCCCTTCTTCAATTACTTTATTTGGCTTTTAAAAAATATTGCAGATTTTTAATAAAAAATATACAAAGCCTGACAACGCACACTTTGTAAATATAACTAAAAGGACCATGATAAATATTTTAATATTTTTACTCATATCATCAATATATTTTGATACGTTCTCTATTATATTTGTTGTATTATCCAGTACAACGTGATCTATCTTGAATATTGGTCCACTGTCCATTAACTTATTTACCTCGTTATTAATCTTGTTGTTACTAATCCAACTTAAAATATTTCCATAGTGATGAAAGTTTAAATCGGTTATATCTATTTACTTAAAATTTATTCTTGCTTTTAAAATTGTGTAATCTATTCTAAGTAAATCTCTCTATTCTTTCGTACATAAACTATTGATGAATTCTAATCCAAAAAATGAGAGGAAATGCTGTCACAATTTACTTCCAACGAGTTGTCCACAATTATGTTCTGTGACTTGAGGAACCCGGTACTTATATTAAAACTTTGAAAACTTACTTTAAGCTCTTTGTAACGTTTAGAATCATTTTAGGTAAGATTAACTTTTTTTATATTGATACATTCCATTTTATAAAGTTCTTGACTATTTGAATAAACTACCAATTCTTTCCCATAAATATCGTTAATATTAAACAATCCATTTAGATTGCTTAATGATTTTAGCAGTGCTAAGAAATTGAAACAAAAAATTCTTGATATTTCCGTTTTTATCATTCTGTAAATATCAAACATTTTATAATCTCCAGCTGCCAAAGTAAGTTCGATTAGCTCGTTAATATCAGTAATTTTATAATCACTGTCAAAAATTGTTAAATTTTCGGCGAGATATAAACCATCACTTGTTTTCAACATTGTGTTTTTACAGTACTTTTCTTCTCCCGTATCCTCGAAAAGGATCTTTTCTTTATCATTGAAGAAAATGTTATGTGAAGTTCTCATGTTCAGTTTTCCTATTAATTTAAGTTCGCAATTTTTTTTAATGTTCGATCTCCAAACAATTATTTTATGGTTAATCATACAAGATTCATCTGCTAAATTACAGTTCCGATAAACATTGTTCTTATCTAGAACTCGATATAATGGTTCTGAACTATTTTCAACTTAAATTGGTTTGAACTGGAATTGACAATTCATAATATCAAATTCAATATTTTTCCAAAGACGAAAATCGACTATTGGTTTTTAATCAAAAACACACTTTGATTCAACACAAATCATTGGTTTTGTTCCGCATTTATGTGTATTCACCATAGTCCAACATTCGTAAGGTGATAAAGAAATTGGTTCAGTTTTATAAGATATATAATCAAGTCCAAACAGTTGTCTATATGTTGAAGCGATAATTTGCATTTTTTCGCAAATATATCCATTCCCATCTATGTTAAACATTATGTTAAACGTTTTTGCAGAATTGAATACCGATTATGTCCTTTTTTATTGGTGTAATTGTAACTGCACGATTCCTGAACCCGATGGACAATACTTAAAATTACCGTGGATTTCCACACCAAATATAGGAACAATCATTAAGCAGAATATTACATTAATTAGGTTAAAAAGACTAAAATTAATTCTGCTTTTCATTGCAGGTTGATGAAGCTTATTTTGGAATTGCTGGATGATTTCTACATTTTCAATTTGTCTTTCTTGGACCCATCAATTTTCAGTTTCAGCTGAATTTTTCCACTTCACAAAATATTCTATTCTTCCACTCCTAATTCTCCAATCTAAAATTCTTTCAACTTTAAAGTCAACTTCAGAGTCATCAGGTCTATCAACCACTTTTAACTTATCCCTTGGTACAGTTTTAACATCTATGCCACTCAATGTTTTTAACCTATTATTTCCCCCTTTGCTAATACTGTCAATCACATACGGACCAAGATAGTTTTGGTCTAATTTTCCCTTAATTGATTTGTTCTTTATGTAAACATAAGTACCATTAGATAATATAGTTCCGTCGACATTATTTCGACTATCTTGATTTCTTTTTTGTCGTTCTCTATTTATATCAGCGTTCTTTATAGCTAAAGGAATTGTTTCTTCCTGTAATTTTTTTATTTCTGATGCTCGTCCTAAAATAGAATCAGTTTCATCCTCATTATCCGCTGATCGATAATCTTCGAATCCATTACATTTTCGTCCAAAATAAAGTTTAAACGGGCTAAATCCAGTAGATGAATGGATTTTTGTGTTGTACGCCATTAAAACAAAAAGAAGCCAATCGACTCAATCATCTGGGTTACAGTCTGAGTATTTTTTGAGAGAGTTAATTAAAGATCGGTTGAAACGCTCAGTGATACCGTTTGTTTGTGGGTGATATGCTGAAGTTACTCTCCTTTCAATACCGTTTACTCTCAAAAGAGCAGACACTGCTTCATTTAAAAATTCTTTTCCTTGATCGGACTAATTCTTCAAATGGACCATGTTCGGCTATTAATTTCCATAAATTTTGACTTACTTCATACCTATGCTTAGACTTTAAAGCAAATGCAAAAGCGAAATGCGTAACGCGTTCTGTTGCGGTTAAAATTATTTTATCTCCATTTACTGTTTCCGGTAATCCCAAAATAAAATCGATTGCTACGCAATCGAATTCTGCCTTTGCTCTTTTTGCCTTAGCTGGATGTGAGGTAGTCTTTTTAACTTCGTATTTTTGACATTGAACACATCGATTATTTACGTATTCGATGTCTTTAATCATATTTTTCCAGAAATATTTACGTTTTCAAATTTTCAAAAGTACTTTGAGGTCCTTGATGACCTTGTAAGTCGGCTTTTTTTATCAAATTTTTTCTATCTTCTTTTTTAGGGATTTCGAGATTAAGCGATTCATCAATAGTACTTATCTTTATCGAAAACAATTTAGAATTTTCGAAAATGTAGTTTTTAGCCATTCTTTCAATATTGTAAATTTTCTTCTTAGAAAGACCATCCTTATGTCTTCAGAATTCAAGATAATGTAATAATGCAGAATTATCATACGGATCAAGAGCTTTATCTTGTGAATCCATATTATTATCTTCAGCATCATCCAATTTTCGTTCATTTCAATACTCGTTCATTTCGTCGTCTTTTTGACACAATATCGCGCCGATTGCTTTACAAGAGGCGTCGACATAAAGATAAAAAGGCTTTTTAAAATCAGGTGGCCTTAAAACAGGGTATTCTGTTATTTTTTTTCTTTAGAGCGTTAAATGCATCATTACATTCCAAAGACCAAACAAAAGGAACATCCTTTTTTAGGAGATCATTAATTGGAAAAGATCTTTCGCATAATCCTTTATAAATCTTCGATATGGGCCACAAAGACCAAAAAATTCCTGTATTTGTTTTACATTCTCTGGAGGTTGACGTTTGACAATACAGTTAATTTTATTCTTGTCCATACAAATTTCATTCTTGGAAATAATATATCTCAGAAGTTTTATCTCTTCCCTGAAAAGTGCACACTTTTCCGGGTTTAATTTTAACCCAGTCCGGTGAATAATTTTAATCACTTCTTTTAAATGCTCCATGTGTTCTTCCAAAGTCCTTAAGGACACAGTTACGTCATCCATATAAACTTTTACAAAAGGCAGATTTCCTAACAATTGATGCAATAGTCTGCTAAAATCATCTGGTGCGTTTTTGAGACCAAAAGGAAGTCTCAATAATTCATAATAACCATCAGGTGTAGAAAAAGCAGTCATAGGAATCGATTTTTCATCCAATTCAACCTGCCAATAACCAGATTTTAAGTCTAGAGTACTGAACCATTTTGCACCAGACATACTGTCTAAGATGTCGTCAATCCTTGGGATTGGAAAATGATCTAATAACGTCGAGGGATTTAACTTCCGATAATCCAAACAAAAGTGTTTGGTTCCATCCTTTTTCTCAATCATCACTAATGGAAAAGACCAAGAACTATTTGAAGGTCTAATTATTCTAGCTTGAAGCATTTTTTCAACTTCAGCTTTTATTTCTTGACGTTCTTTTTCCGATTTGCGGAAAGGTGGAAGGTATATCGGATAACTTAGCTCAGTCCGAATAGAATGCTTTCGAAGATTACAGTATCCGATATAATTATAATCGGACGCGAATGAATGATTTATAGTACTTAAAAATGTGTTTACCTTAATGAATTCTTGAGAGTTTAAATTTTCTTTATCTATCAGGTTGTTCCTTGAGTCTGTATTCCAACTAGCGTCGTTTTCAATCTCAAGCATTTCTAGTTCCTCGTCGTTAAGCTCGCTTAAAAACGAATATTCATGCACGTCCTCTTTTTCAGTGATATTAGACTCTATAAAATCCGGCATAACATAGCATTTACGATTTTTAGCATTTATTATTATTCCGGTTTCATTTGACCAGTTCAGTCCGACCAAAACATCGTCAGTAATATTTGTGATTGGGTTACGAACCCAAGCTGTCTTATTAAAAAACGATAGTTTGATCGGTTGTGTAATGCCAATCTGACGCTCCTGTTTACCACTTGCTACAGTTAACGTAAAGTCTGGATTATCATATTTCAAATTCAACTTTTCAACAAGTTTCTTTGAAATAATGTAGTTGAACCTGTGTCAAGTATTCCGGTCACTTCTGTCCCTTCTACTTGATCATGTACATTTAAAAGTGAAGTACCACACTTCCTCAGAAAGTTGTGATTTTTATGGGACATAAAATTTTTGATTTCATACTTTGAAAGGTGACTATCGTTCCCAGTATCCTCGTTTTTGTAGTTCAAATAGCTAGATTTGTTGGATTTTTGCCAATTCTGATTTTTTTTTCTATAGTTGAAATTATTTGTGCCGTGTTTTCCATACGAATTCCAGTTTTTAAAATGTCTTTTTTCACTTTTATAATTACTATCCGAATATTTGTTCGAGAATTTAATGTTATTCGGTCGCATTGTGCAGTTTTTGGCGAAATGATTTTTACCATTACAAGTTCTACAAATTATTTCCTTACTCGATTTATTTTTAGAACTACTCAAACACTTGTGTGTGTTACCAGTCATCATCTCTTCTGATCGAGGGGGCAGCTCAATTGCCTCTTCAAATGTCTTTGGGCTTGTCAACTTTAATCTTTCCTTCGTTTAAGGCTGTAACCCGTTGATAAAAATTTGATATTTGAAATCAGGTAACATTTCAGGGAGTTGGCCACACAAATACAAAAATTTTGTAAGGTATTTATTGAAAGATTTGTCTTGCTTTATGCATGTGAATTCATTCATTAGTTGCTGGTCTTTATCATGTCTCACATATAATCTTTTAAATTTTTCGACAAAATCGTTCCATTTTATATTTGGGTTATTTCTGATTATGCTTCGATAATTCTTCAACGGTTTCTCGTCGAGATAGAAATACAAAAGTCTAACCCATTACTGTTTGTCAACATTGTTATCACCAAAGCTTCTCGTTACTTTGAAAACTCAGTTCTCAATATCTTGAATTTGCTCGTTTGCTTGCTCAAACTGGCTGAATCTTTTCTCCTTCTGTGGTTGTAGAGTTAGTAAAGACAATTTCAGTTCCTGTAACTGATTTTTTAGCCCCACTACCGCTTCTTGCAATTCAACATTTTTTTTGAACAGGTATTCTGATACTTCGTTTCTCTCCTGTTTTTGTCCACCTTGGTTACTCGTTGACGGCGCACCCTGCGTCTGTTGCTGAGGCTGAAGATGTTGACGCGTCAACACTTCCTCTTCCGGTAATTTAGAATTCTGATGCTGAAGCAGCTGCTGCTGTCTGTGCAACTCTTTTCGAGTCCTCTCTGACTCTTGTTGTTGCATTATTTGAACGTAAGCCTCATTAAGTTCATTCTTATTCATCGCTCTAGCCTCATCTACGGTCACTCCTAGATGTCTAGCGATTTGCTCGAATCCTATCTGATTAGTTGACGTCAAAGCCCCTGTCTCTTAGGCGGTGTTACCACTATTATTTAGGTTACACCTCTCTTTTCTTTACTTCTTTCCAACCTTTTTCTATTTTGCTTTTCGATTTCTTCCTCTGTAAATCGAAAATAATTCGACATAAATTTCTAAGTGCACTTTAAAATAACTTCCTCTCCAAAGGTAAGTTAACCAATTTAAATAAAAGTAGATCTACTTATGGATCTTGCTACCAACTGTTATAGGGCTTCGTTGCGCACCGAAGACTATAACTTTAGAGGTTTAAGCTAATGTAAAATTAGTTTCTTTTTTAAATGTTTTATTCAAAAACTAAAAAATAAAATAAAATATAAAGTTTAAATATATAAAATTCTCGCATTGTTTCTTATTAAACCAACGCTTGAATATTTAAACAATGCAGGTTTTTCTAATTTATATTTAGATAAAGTTTTAAAAGATAAACATAAAAATTAAAAAAAAGATAAATTAAAATAAAAGAATACTGCCACGTTGTAACATATACATCACATGTCTGACAATTACTAGAGTATGCAGTTGCTGCATGGAATCCGTACAAGAAACATTACATCAAGCTTATTGAAAAAGTGCAAAGACGAGCAACTTAAGAATCATGGACCGGCAGGTTCAACGAGATCCTCAAGACAATAACTATATAGACAGCTTGTTAAGAATTGTCTAGCCAATGACAAGTTCTTTTTCAATCGAACAGTACCATTGTGGACTAAATTGCCAGAAAAAATAAAAATTGCAAATTCAACTATTTCGTTCAAGAACAAATATGATAAATTTAATTCGTGTTAATTTAAAAGAAATTTATCTGCCAAAGCTTGGTAAAATACGTTTTCCAAGCTCCGCGAGCCATTAGGCTCGTTGCAGATTAATAATAATAATAATAATGGGAACAAGAATTAATGCTCTTTTTTTTTTAAAAAACACTGTTAGCATGAGAGCTAAAGAATCAATGTTCTGGAAAAGGACATTGGGAGTATATTATCTGTTTCTGTCGATGGTATTTAACTTAACCTTTATTCAATTGTATTGTTATATATATATAGTACATAAAATAGTTAGAAAGCAGGCCTAATAAATTATTGTCGAACCCATAATAAAACAATTTAAAAAGAAGAAGATTAGAATCAGTACTATCAAAAGCTTTTCTGAAGTCAATAAAAAGTAATAAGGTTGTAAGCTTTTTTTCTTTAGCCTGGTTTAACTCACTAGAGTATTCATGAAATGCTGTGTGCCAGGAATGACCAGGTCTGCCTATCCATGCTGCCTATTTAAAACAATTTTATTAGATTCAAAAGAGCTTGAAATTTGAAAGGCCATTAGTTTTTCAAACATTTTTGAAATAGGGGAAAGAACCGAGATAGCCCTATAGTTATTTATGTCCGATTTATTTCCTTTGTTTTTGAATAAAGGATTAACAATTGCTACTTTCCAGTCATCTGAAATACTTTTCAATCTTAAGCAATCATTATAAATTAAATGAAGTAAAGGAACATACAAGTCTGGAAGACTTTTCAATATTTTTAGATGAATATCAATAAAGCAAGGTGAGCTAGAAGAGGGTAATTCATCTAGAGCTTTTTTTATTTCATCATAAGAAAACTCAATGAATGAAAAACCAGGAATTGAAATGGAATTATTGAATTTAATTACCTAAAGCCGTCAAAGATATATTTAGCTGAGTCATTTTCGCCGGACAAAGAAGAAGACGCAATAAATAAAAAGCAGCTATTAAAAATCTCCACTTGATCAACGGGATTAAGAGCCTTTGTGTCATTCCAAACAACTTCTTCTTGTAAACTATCAAGATCGAAATCTCCTCTAGTTTTTATAGATGACTTTGACAAAGAAATATTACAAATTAAAATCATCTGAACAACCATACTTGTTTAAATAAAGGTACTGCCAGATAGTTAGTAAAAAAATGCCATCAAAGGATATCATTTTGCAAATTTTTGTTATTTTGTACAGTAATTTTGAAGATTGCATATACATTGATGAATTTTTAATAAAATTGGAATAGCATACAATTCGAAAGTTTTTTTTTTGATAATTAAGTGTCTTTTTTAATATAATTAACTAATATTTTTATGTTTCTGTATGTTCAGAACAATTCAAAAATGTTAAAACACGCGTTCGTGTTTGAACACTTAACATTTACGATGTTTTAACATTTTTCTTTTTTGGTTTAAACATTATTCTATTTTTGTTTAAACATTTTTCTGTTTTTGTTTGAACATTTTTCTTATTTTGTTTATCTATCTGTTAACTTATTTTAGCCTTTTCATTTGCAAACTCTCTCAAACTTTATATCCCGTCTTTCTAAAGGGATGAACTTATTATCAAATTGGAAAATTTTAAAAAAGATCACAAATCACAAATTGTTTTAAACTCCAAAAACAAAAGAATTATTGGAGAAAATAGAGAATTGTTGTTCCCAAAAAAAAAATTAAAGATTAGATTAAAATTATTAAATGAGATGAGATTGAATGCAGATACAGCGAAGTCATCAATTATTGGAATTTAAAAATATTATAAAGATATTTTTTTTTTAAATTGTATTCGGTAATTATGATTTAACATTATTAAAAAATATAAAACTAAATATTTAATTTTATTATTAGATTGTTACTTAATGATTATTTTGTAAGTTGTATTGTAAATAAAAAATTTTTAATACTGATGAGCACAAAATTTATTAAAGCTTTATTTATACATGGCTAGCACACATAAAAGATAATTATAAATTAGACAATGTTTCGTTTAGAAGATTCAAATAAACATTTTTAAAAAGTTTAGACAAAAAAATCAGTTTTATACTTTTGACTCTCCTCTTTAAAACATAGCTTAACTTTATAATTTATTAATGAAGGAATTAAAGCTTTTTGAAGAAAAAAACTAGACGCTAAACTATGGAATAGATTTTGGTTGGTTTAGATATGTATTGCAGTGGTTCAAGTTACAAAGAAGTAACACTCAATTTCATAAAAAAAATAAAAAATATTAATACCAAATTAAATATTGAAACTTAGTTTAAATTTTTTTCAACAAAAAATCTCAATTGTAAAATCTTGGGATTTATAATTAAAAGATTTAACTTTAATAAACCAAATTTTATTGTTCTATCAAATTATTTAGATGTAAAAGCTTAAATATTGGTTAAAAAATAGCGTAATATTAGTAGAAAAGGAAAGTAAGATTTGCTAGGAATAACACATTGATTTTTAATAAATTTTAAAAGAATTAAAAATATGCTTTAGTTTTAGGTGTTATATTTCTGAATTATGAAAAAAAATCCATTTAAAAAAAAGGTATTTTTTACTTGAAATAGGTAAAGGTGCAAAATTCAGAAAAAAAAGGGTTCCGGATAATTAGACCCTATTCGGAATAGATTTTAAAGACAAAAATTACAAAAATTTTTTTTATAATATTAAAAAAAACTAATTGCAGGCATACAGATTTGTGCTTATAGTAAAAAAATGTGAATTTTCAGAATAATCCAAAAAATAAATTTTTGATGCATGTAAATCCAAAATACCAGTTAAAATACTTAAATTAAGAAGGCCCTTTAATTTCTCGGAAAAAAAGGGAAAAATGAATTTTTTTTTGACGAATTTGAATTATTTATAATGAAATACCCAAACAGAATTTTTTTTATTTCTTAAGTCATTTTGACTTACTACGGTTTATCATTAGGAACACCATACCAAAAACACTAGTTTTAAATAGGCTGTTAGTAATATTCACCACAAATTTAGTATTTGATCAGAATAAATCTAGTAAATTCCCCACAAATATAATTAAACAATAATATTTAAAGAATAAAAACAATTATTTTAGTAGACAAGTAATTTATTCAGTTTTTTTAACTAAACATGAAATAATATGACAAAAAAAACGAAATGTTACATTTTTAATAAAAGTATTAACTATTTAATAAAAAATAAAATATTGAAAGAAAACATTTTAAACTATATTTTTTGTACAGCCATATAGAAAATTTTCTTTTAATTGGATGCATTACATTTCCTGCATATTTTCTCATTTGACAATTCTTGTGAAATTAGGAGAGACACTTTATATTTGTAAAACGAGGTTACGGTATATTATTTGAATTAAATTATGTTTATGGTTTGGACATTTCATTGAATAATAAACCAAAAGAGGAGCCAAAAAGAAAAAACAACCGTGTAATCAATTTCGTGATTATGTTCAAAGCGAGAAATTGTCATAATAAAGTCGGAAGATGAATGTGTCGAGAATAAGACACCAACCAAAGTTCAAAAATTAGACGTACAAGAATTGTCAAATGAGAAAATATGCTGGAAATGTAATGCATCCAATTAAAAGAAAATTTTCTATATGGTGTGGAGTCCTAACCACAAGCGCACAGCAAACTATTTACATTTATTTACAAAGTTTTAATTACATTATATTTACACTTTTTATTCACAACTTATTTACATTACTTAAAAACACATTAATACATTTCCTAAAACCCAAAATTCATATCAACAAAATACAATTACAACAGCTAAAATATTGATAGATTCAAAAAAGTACATAAGTTTGTTAATATTTGGTGATTTTAATCACCCAAAAATTTTCTGGAACAAATACAGTGGGATCTGCGAGAGTAGATACTCCCAGAGCTATAAATTTTTAGATTCACTCGATTCGAACTTTCTGGCGCAAATAGCTGATGAGGCAAACTTTAAGACAAATATTTTGGATCTTATCTTAGGAGATGATTCCAATCGAATATTTAACGTCATCACCGGACCTCCTCTTGGTTCTACTAAAAAGCAAAGTCTGCATAACACTCTTTACTGGTATCATCACCTATACGATAAGAAATCAAGTTGTTCCAACATTTCTTATAAACCGCTTTATACATGTCATAAATTTGATTCTAATTCATTTAATAATTATATTGATAAAATCAATTGGTATTCAGAGTTTCTAAAATTCAACGTTAACAATATGCATGAAAAGTTAATTAACGTCTGTACAAAAGCTTCGGATAAGTTCATACCAAAATTTAAATCGAAAAAACTCATTACATGCAAAGTAGAATGGATGAATAAAAATATCAAAGCCAAATGCAGGCAGAAACTTGGACTTTGAAATAAAATAAGGACTTTTCCCAAAAATAAAGCATTAAACCAGAATATAACCTTATGTGTAGACAGTTAAAAATGATAATCAAAGATGCCAAGCAAAATTATGAATATCTACTTGCTAAGCGTTCAAAAGATAATCCGAAATTATTGTATAACTTTATCGATCGACAAAGTAAGTGTAAAGATGAAATACGGACGATCAAAAAGGTGGATGGAACTCTGACAACTAAAAAATCAGAGATAATTGAACGTCTCAATGAACAATTTTTCAGTGTCTTCTATCAACCTACTGATTATTATTGTAATCAAGATTTTCAACTTAAATTACCTATTAAACACAATCACGTATGTATTTGGCAATAAATTATTATAATATGCCAACGTCTAAAAAAACAAATCACCAGGTTATGATGGTCTACATCCTTGAATATTGTATGAATGCTCTAAAAGTCTTTCTTAACCGCTTTCATTAATATTTCAGAATTCTTTTGAATCAGGTATAATTCCAGACAAGTGGAAAGAAGCTAATTTTACCCCACTATTTAAAAGTGGACAGCGCGCAGTGGCTGGTAATTACAGGTTTATCTCGTTAACGTCCGTTCCATGCAAAATCATGGAACGAATTATTAAAAGAAATATGGTTGAAAACCTCGACAACAATAATTTGATTAACAACTTTCAACATGGCTTCGTGAAATTCAAATCATGTGTCACCAACTTGCTCGAATCGCATGACGTGATTATTGAAACACTCAACAGAGGGTTTGCAATAGATATTTTTTTCTTGGATCTGATGGAGGCGTTTGATATGGTTCCTCATTCTGGATTTATGATCAAGTGAAAAGCATAAAGTTTTGATGGTCGTTTATTGGTCTGGCTTAAATCTTTCCTTCACGAAAGAAGACAAAGAGTTGTTAAAGGTGAATCAGACTCGAATTGGGTGTCACTTAGTGGAGTTCCCCAGTGATCAGTCCTGGGGCCTCTTCTCTTGATAATATTTATTAACGATATGCCGATCGGCCTATATCATTTATTAAAACTTTTCGCTGATGATAGCAAACTAATGGCTATTATAAGAAATAACCTCGACCAAGAAAAATTTAAGGTGACCTTAATGACCTGTTAAGTTGGTTTTTAAAATGGCAAATTAAATTCAACTTTAACAAATGTAACACAATGCATATTGGTAATCAAAAGATTCATTAAAATAGAAGCTACACGTTTGATTTTGAAGAAGACTAAACAAAATTTACTTATATACTCGCATACATCTCCTCTGATAGAGACTTGGGAATCACAATAAAAGACAATCTAAAGTGGAATGACCACATACGAAATGTTGTAGTTAAAGCGAACATAGTCCTCGGGAAGCTTCAAAGTCTTATATATGTTATAGGGCCTCGTTGCGCATCGAAGACTATAACTTCAGAGGTTTAAGCTAATGTAAAATTAGTTTTTTTTTAAATGTTTTATTCAAAAACTAAAAACTAAAAAAAAATATAAAGTTTAAATATATAAAATTCTGGCATTGTTTCTAATTAAGCCAATATTTAAATGAATATTTAAACAATGACATTCTAATTTAACATAGATAAAGTTTTAAAAGATAAACATAAAAATTAAAAAAGATACATTTTAAATAACAGAATACTGCCACGTTGTAACTTATTAACAGTACTCAATAACTCATTGTCCCCAATGGGTTTAAAACAAAGTTTTCTTGTTCTCCATACCATTCTTCCAAACCATAATCTTGTTTTTTAATGTTTTTATTTGATGATACCATCGTCTCTTCTTGATTAATCGAATCACTTAAATTTATATTTTTCCCTTCTTCAATTACTTTATTTGGCTTTTAAAAAATATTGCAGATTTTTAATAAAAAATATACAAAGCCTGACAACGCACACTTTGTAAATATAACTAAAAGGACCATGATAAATATTTTAATATTTTTACTCATATCATCAATATATTTTGATACGTTCTCTATTATATTTGTTGTATTATCCAGTACAACGTGATCTATCTTGAATATTGGTCCACTGTCCATTAACTTATTTACCTCGTTATTAATCTTGTTGTTACTAATCCAACTTAAAATATTTCCATAGTGATGAAAGTTTAAATCGGTTATATCTATTTACTTAAAATTTATTCTTGCTTTTAAAATTGTGTAATCTATTCTAAGTAAATCTCTCTATTCTTTCGTACATAAACTATTGATGAATTCTAATCCAAAAAATGAGAGGAAATGCTGTCACAATTTACTTCCAACGAGTTGTCCACAATTATGTTCTGTGACTTGAGGAACCCGGTACTTATATTAAAACTTTGAAAACTTACTTTAAGCTCTTTGTAACGTTTAGAATCATTTTAGGTAAGATTAACTTTTTTTATATTGATACATTCCATTTTATAAAGTTCTTGACTATTTGAATAAACTACCAATTCTTTCCCATAAATATCGTTAATATTAAACAATCCATTTAGATTGCTTAATGATTTTAGCAGTGCTAAGAAATTGAAACAAAAAATTCTTGATATTTCCGTTTTTATCATTCTGTAAATATCAAACATTTTATAATCTCCAGCTGCCAAAGTAAGTTCGATTAGCTCGTTAATATCAGTAATTTCATAATCACTGTCAAAAATTGTTAAATTTTCGGCGAGATATAAACCATCACTTGTTTTCAACATTGTGTTTTTACAGTACTTTTCTTCTCCCGTATCCTCGAAAAGGATCTTTTCTTTATCATTGAAGAAAATGTTATGTGAAGTTCTCATGTTCAGTTTTCCTATTAATTTAAGTTCGCAATTTTTTTTAATGTTCGATCTCCAAACAATTATTTTATGGTTAATCATACAAGATTCATCTGCTAAATTACAGTTCCGATAAACATTGTTCTTATCTAGAACTCGATATAATGGTTCTGAACTATTTTCAACTTAAATTGGTTTGAACTGGAATTGACAATTCATAATATCAAATTCAATATTTTTCCAAAGACGAAAATCGACTATTGGTTTTTAATCAAAAACACACTTTGATTCAACACAAATCATTGGTTTTGTTCCGCATTTATGTGTATTCACCATAGTCCAACATTCGTAAGGTGATAAAGAAATTGGTTCAGTTTTATAAGATATATAATCAAGTCCAAACAGTTGTCTATATGTTGAAGCGATAATTTGCATTTTTTCGCAAATATATCCATTCCCATCTATGTTAAACATTATGTTAAACGTTTTTGCAGAATTGAATACCGATTATGTCCTTTTTTATTGGTGTAATTGTAACTGCACGATTCCTGAACCCGATGGACAATACTTAAAATTACCGTGGATTTCCACACCAAATATAGGAACAATCATTAAGCAGAATATTACATTAATTAGGTTAAAAAGACTAAAATTAATTCTGCTTTTCATTGCAGGTTGATGAAGCTTATTTTGGAATTGCTGGATGATTTCTACATTTTCAATTTGTCTTTCTTGGACCCATCAATTTTCAGTTTCAGCTGAATTTTTCCACTTCACAAAATATTCTATTCTTCCACTCCTAATTCTCCAATCTAAAATTCTTTCAACTTTAAAGTCAACTTCAGAGTCATCAGGTCTATCAACCACTTTTAACTTATCCCTTGGTACAGTTTTAACATCTATGCCACTCAATGTTTTTAACCTATTATTTCCCCCTTTGCTAATACTGTCAATCACATACGGACCAAGATAGTTTTGGTCTAATTTTCCCTTAATTGATTTGTTCTTTATGTAAACATAAGTACCATTAGATAATATAGTTCCGTCGACATTATTTCGACTATCTTGATTTCTTTTTTGTCGTTCTCTATTTATATCAGCGTTCTTTATAGCTAAAGGAATTGTTTCTTCCTGTAATTTTTTTATTTCTGATGCTCGTCCTAAAATAGAATCAGTTTCATCCTCATTATCCGCTGATCGATAATCTTCGAATCCATTACATTTTCGTCCAAAATAAAGTTTAAACGGGCTAAATCCAGTAGATGAATGGATTTTTGTGTTGTACGCCATTAAAACAAAAAGAAGCCAATCGACTCAATCATCTGGGTTACAGTCTGAGTATTTTTTGAGAGAGTTAATTAAAGATCGGTTGAAACGCTCAGTGATACCGTTTGTTTGTGGGTGATATGCTGAAGTTACTCTCCTTTCAATACCGTTTACTCTCAAAAGAGCAGACACTGCTTCATTTAAAAATTCTTTTCCTTGATCGGACTAATTCTTCAAATGGACCATGTTCGGCTATTAATTTCCATAAATTTTGACTTACTTCATACCTATGCTTAGACTTTAAAGCAAATGCAAAAGCGAAATGCGTAACGCGTTCTGTTGCGGTTAAAATTATTTTATCTCCATTTACTGTTTCCGGTAATCCCAAAATAAAATCGATTGCTACGCAATCGAATTCTGCCTTTGCTCTTTTTGCCTTAGCTGGATGTGAGGTAGTCTTTTTAACTTCGTATTTTTGACATTGAACACATCGATTATTTACGTATTCGATGTCTTTAATCATATTTTTCCAGAAATATTTACGTTTTCAAATTTTCAAAAGTACTTTGAGGTCCTTGATGACCTTGTAAGTCGGCTTTTTTTATCAAATTTTTTCTATCTTCTTTTTTAGGGATTTCGAGATTAAGCGATTCATCAATAGTACTTATCTTTATCGAAAACAATTTAGAATTTTCGAAAATGTAGTTTTTAGCCATTCTTTCAATATTGTAAATTTTCTTCTTAGAAAGACCATCCTTATGTCTTCAGAATTCAAGATAATGTAATAATGCAGAATTATCATACGGATCAAGAGCTTTATCTTGTGAATCCATATTATTATCTTCAGCATCATCCAATTTTCGTTCATTTCAATACTCGTTCATTTCGTCGTCTTTTTGACACAATATCGCGCCGATTGCTTTACAAGAGGCGTCGACATAAAGATAAAAAGGCTTTTTAAAATCAGGTGGCCTTAAAACAGGGTATTCTGTTATTTTTTTTCTTTAGAGCGTTAAATGCATCATTACATTCCAAAGACCAAACAAAAGGAACATCCTTTTTTAGGAGATCATTAATTGGAAAAGATCTTTCGCATAATCCTTTATAAATCTTCGATATGGGCCACAAAGACCAAAAAATTCCTGTATTTGTTTTACATTCTCTGGAGGTTGACGTTTGACAACACAGTTAATTTTATTCTTGTCAAAAAAAAGGTATATATTCCATTATAAGAATTGTGTAAAAGGCAGATTTCCTAACAATTGATGCAATAGTCTGCTAAAATCATCTGGTGCGTTTTTGAGACCAAAAGGAAGTCTCAATAATTCATAATAACCATCAGGTGTAGAAAAAGCAGTCATAGGAATCGATTTTTCATCCAATTCAACCTGCCAATAACCAGATTTTAAGTCTAGAGTACTGAACCATTTTGCACCAGACATAATGTCTAAGATGTCGTCAATCCTTGGGATTGGAAAATGATCTAATAACGTCGAGGGATTTAACTTCCGATAATCCAAACAAAAGTGTTTGGTTCCATCCTTTTTCTCAATCATCACTAATGGAAAAGACCAAGAACTATTTGAAGGTCTAATTATTCTAGCTTGAAGCATTTTTTCAACTTCAGCTTTTATTTCTTGACGTTCTTTTTCCGATTTGCGGAAAGGTGGAAGGTATATCGGATAACTTAGCTCAGTCCGAATAGAATGCTTTCGAAGATTACAGTATCCGATATAATTATAATCGGACGCGAATGAATGATTTATAGTACTTAAAAATGTGTTTACCTTAATGAATTCTTGAGAGTTTAAATTTTCTTTATCTATCAGGTTGTTCCTTGAGTCTGTATTCCAACTAGCGTCGTTTTCAATCTCAAGCATTTCTAGTTCCTCGTCGTTAAGCTCGCTTAAAAACGAATATTCATGCACGTCCTCTTTTTCAGTGATATTAGACTCTATAAAATCCGGCATAACATAGCATTTACGATTTTTAGCATTTATTATTATTCCGGTTTCATTTGACCAGTTCAGTCCGACCAAAACATCGTCAGTAATATTTGTGATTGGGTTACGAACCCAAGCTGTCTTATTAAAAAACGATAGTTTGATCGGTTGTGTAATGCCAATCTGACGCTCCTGTTTACCACTTGCTACAGTTAACGTAAAGTCTGGATTATCATATTTCAAATTCAACTTTTCAACAAGTTTCTTTGAAATAATGTAGTTGAACCTGTGTCAAGTATTCCGGTCACTTCTGTCCCTTCTACTTGATCATGTACATTTAAAAGTGAAGTACCACACTTCCTCAGAAAGTTGTGATTTTTATGGGACATAAAATTTTTGATTTCATACTTTGAAAGGTGACTATCGTTCCCAGTATCCTCGTTTTTGTAGTTCAAATAGCTAGATTTGTTGGATTTTTGCCAATTCTGATTTTTTTTTCTATAGTTGAAATTATTTGTGCCGTGTTTTCCATACGAATTCCAGTTTTTAAAATGTCTTTTTTCACTTTTATAATTACTATCCGAATATTTGTTCGAGAATTTAATGTTATTCGGTCGCATTGTGCAGTTTTTGGCGAAATGATTTTTACCATTACAAGTTCTACAAATTATTTCCTTACTCGATTTATTTTTAGAACTACTCAAAAACTTGTGTGTGTTACCAGTCATCATCTCTTCTGATCGAGGGGGCAGCTCAATTGCCTCTTCAAATGTCTTTGGGCTTGTCAACTTTAATCTTTCCTTCGTTTAAGGCTGTAACTCGTTGATAAAAATTTGATATTTGAAATCAGGTAACATTTCAGGGAGTTGGCCACACAAATACAAAAATTTTGTAAGGTATTTATTGAAAGATTTGTCTTGCTTTATGCATGTGAATTCATTCATTAGTTGCTGGTCTTTATCATGTCTCACATATAATCTTTTAAATTTTTCGACAAAATCGTTCCATTTTATATTTGGGTTATTTCTGATTATGCTTCGATAATTCTTCAACGGTTTCTCGTCGAGATAGAAATACAAAAGTCTAACCCATTACTGTTTGTCAACATTGTTATCACCAAAGCTTCTCGTTACTTTGAAAACTCAGTTCTCAATATCTTGAATTTGCTCGTTTGCTTGCTCAAACTGGCTGAATCTTTTCTCCTTCTGTGGTTGTAGAGTTAGTAAAGACAATTTCAGTTCCTGTAACTGATTTTTTAGCCCCACTACCGCTTCTTGCAATTCAACATTTTTTTTGAACAGGTATTCTGATACTTCGTTTCTCTCCTGTTTTTGTCCACCTTGGTTACTCGTTGACGGCGCACCCTGCGTCTGTTGCTGAGGCTGAAGATGTTGACGCGTCAACACTTCCTCTTCCGGTAATTTAGAATTCTGATGCTGAAGCAGCTGCTGCTGTCTGTGCAACTCTTTTCGAGTCCTCTCTGACTCTTGTTGTTGCATTATTTGAACGTAAGCCTCATTAAGTTCATTCTTATTCATCGCTCTAGCCTCATCTACGGTCACTCCTAGATGTCTAGCGATTTGCTCGAATCCTATCTGATTAGTTGACGTCAAAGCCCCTGTCTCTTAGGCGGTGTTACCACTATTATTTAGGTTACACCTCTCTTTTCTTTACTTCTTTCCAACCTTTTTCTATTTTGCTTTTCGATTTCTTCCTCTGTAAATCGAAAATAATTCGACATAAATTTCTAAGTGCACTTTAAAATAACTTCCTCTCCAAAGGTAAGTTAACCAATTTAAATAAAAGTAGATCTACTTATGGATCTTGCTACCAACTGTTATAGGGCTTCGTTGCGCACCGAAGACTATAACTTTAGAGGTTTAAGCTAATGTAAAATTAGTTTCTTTTTTAAATGTTTTATTCAAAAACTAAAAAATAAAATAAAATATAAAGTTTAAATATATAAAATTCTCGCATTGTTTCTTATTAAACCAACGCTTGAATATTTAAACAATGCAGGTTTTTCTAATTTATATTTAGATAAAGTTTTAAAAGATAAACATAAAAATTAAAAAAAAGATAAATTAAAATAAAAGAATACTGCCACGTTGTAACATATACATCACATGTCTGACAATTACTAGAGTATGCAGTTGCTGCATGGAATCCGTACAAGAAACATTACATCAAGCTTATTGAAAAAGTGCAAAGACGAGCAACTTAAGAATCATGGACCGGCAGGTTCAACGAGATCCTCAAGACAATAACTATATAGACAGCTTGTTAAGAATTGTCTAGCCAATGACAAGTTCTTTTTCAATCGAACAGTACCATTGTGGACTAAATTGCCAGAAAAAATAAAAATTGCAAATTCAACTATTTCGTTCAAGAACAAATATGATAAATTTAATTCGTGTTAATTTAAAAGAAATTTATCTGCCAAAGCTTGGTAAAATACGTTTTCCAAGCTCCGCGAGCCATTAGGCTCGTTGCAGATTAATAATAATAATAATAATGGGAACAAGAATTAATGCTCTTTTTTTTTTAAAAAACACTGTTAGCCTGAGAGCTAAAGAATCAATGTTCTGGAAAAGGACATTGGGAGTATATTATCTGTTTCTGTCGATGGTATTTAACTTAACCTTTATTCAATTGTATTGTTATATATATATTTAAGATTTAAATTAATAGCAAAGTCTAGGCTATGATTATTATTCCATAATATCATATAATCAATCAAAATGTCCTTCAAAAACTTGCAATGGTTCTGGAAACACTGAAATTGGTGGTAATAAGCATTTTTATGTGATAATATTTCATTTTTTTATAAATTATCTTAGTAATAATTATATTTAAAGTTTTGCTAATTGTCCGAAAAATCCAGTAAACTCAAAAATTATCAAATACATGGATCTTTTTAAAGAAAAATTAAAGAATCTGATATCTGAAATTAAAAATCAAAACAACTGAATATAATCGGACGATTAAAAAAATAGTCTTTTTATCATAATTGCTTGACGATAGCAAATTTTTTGATGAAGCAAATTCAGAAAATAAAAAAAGTGATTCCATTTTTTTTTCACAATTTGGAGAAAATTTTATTTTTGAAGAATATGAATGATAATAAGAGAGTTTGTCAATGAAAATAATGAAATCCATTGAGATTACCAAAATTACCAAAATTCAACAATTTGTAGATTATAAAAATTGTTAACGTTTAATTTTTCGTCTTTTAAATTTTAATCTTTGTTTTGTTAACTCGCTTTGTTATATAATTTTTTTATCTCAAAGGGATTTTAAAATACTATGAAATACTACAAAAGATAATTCACACATATTTTGAGCTTCAATTTAAAAATAGATTTTAATATTTTAGTGAAAAACGAAAAACATCCATGTTAAATATTTGTTAAAATTTACTGAAATTAGAGGAAAATGAGCAAAAAATTTTTAAAAGAAAAATTTGATAATACAACTGATGGGAGTTTTCTCTTTTGATTAGTTAACTTATATTGAGTCAACTGGTTTTTAGTTAGCAATTAGCAATAAGCTTGAATTTTCTTTAGCAAGGACTCAGAAAATTTCATTAACAAATTGAAAAATATTATGTATAGTAATTAATCAACCAATATAAAAAATAAGTATCATTAAAAAAAAGGCTTAATTAAATAATATCTGGTTTTGTTACCTATCCTCTTTTAAAAAATTTTCACAAAAAAAATTTATAACTGTCAAAATAAAGAAATATTTCTTTTAATTAAAATTCAATAAATTAATTTTCATAATCAAATCCAATTTATTTACTAAAAATTAAAAAAATAAATTATAAAATGTCAAATAAATGTTTTTAAATATCTTTTGTTTCACTATTCCCAGTTATCGCGCTTTCTGAATTACATCCCGCTATTCCTTAATTGTCGAACTAATTCAAAGATATCTCACTTTTTCAATATCAGACTTGTTTATAAGTCACATTTTTGAGTCTGAGTCGCAAAAATTAAAGTAAAAGTAAAACTTAAATTATAGTGACTCTGAACTTAGAAGCTACAATTACTACCTGGAACGGGAAAAGGAAAATTTGACCGCTACGGCAAAAAAATTATGTTGCTCGGAATTTTTTTTAGTTACTAAAATAGTTAAGTTAAAACCCATCACTAGAAAACTTCTTTCAACCATGGAGTTAACAAAGAGTCTAGATTAATTTATTAATTAGATGAAAATTTTAAACCAAAATTAATTTAAAGCCTCTTTGTACGAGAGCATCAGAGAAAAGCAAAAGTTGGTGAATTTGTGAAGAGCCGTAGTCGTTGTGACAGAAACGTTTATCTTGAACCACAAGGAGAATTTTTTTTTGAAAAAACAAGTGATTCACTCTGTAAATCCTTTCTCACCTCGGTCATGCTTCGCTATGTTATTACTATATATATGGTCTTTCTTTTTTTCTTTTTAGAGTTTTAGTTTTTAATTTTGTTTAAATAAAAGAATTTGCAGAACTCTGTTCTTATTTATTTATTTAATAGTTCACGCTATTAAATTGGTGGCAGCGGTTAGGAAGCTTTTCCACAAGGAATTTATATCCTATTAAATCATGGACAGGAGAGATTGGTATATGTGGCTCAATGTCCAGTTATGCACTGCAAGCCTAGGATTAGCAGTTTTTCTATATTTTGTATTTTAGTTCAACGGATTTTTAGGTGTTGTGGCAGTGGTAGCCACATTAATATGAGCCACGTTAGGAATGATGTGGTTACAGAACGTGTCGAGCGTTAGGCCTATAGAACGTCGTCGACAAGACTCTGAGGAAGTTGACTTGACACAATAGATCATTAATTAAAATCAAGCGTAAGGAAGAAGATTGCAAGGAAGATTTTGAGCGAACACTAACGCCATGGACTACAACAACGCCAAAACCATAATGGTTTCAGGTAGAAAAAGAAAACTCAGATTACAAACCAAGGCGTGGCGAGACGTTGAGTTGAGATTAAATTAGAACCGGAAGGCGTACAAACAACCCTAGGGTCATATCATGTCGAATTCAACGGTTCTCGTCCATTCCAAGTAGACAATTAGTGGCCTGAAAACGCCCCGATGCCCAGCTGGACTGTTCGAATCCTTTAATTACAATAACAGTTTCACTAACGTTTCGGATCTGGAAGCAGGTGTACAGGACAATGCTGTCATCCAACCCGTGATTAACTCACAAACCGTACAAACCATTAAAGTCGGGTTAACTCTTTCTGGAGAGGAAATTTCGTCTATGAAGTACCATTGTTGTAATCCGTTTTCAGTTGATCTGGAAGCGAATAGGACTGCAACCAACGCACAACGATTTCCTGAAAAAAACAACGATCCGACTGAGACGAGATCTCGTTGGATCACGGGAGATGCGCTCCTAGACAACTACACGACGAGTTCTCCCGCCGTTTCAAAAGAGCAGTGTTTATTCAAGGACTCTTTATTTTCGGCCCAGTCGGTATTCGCACTAAATGGATCTGAACACATGGTGGTAAAGGTTTGAGATCTTCGTTAAAAATGCGCACTTCCCGTTAAAATCTTTACGGTCCGTATTACTCTGGTTTCTTGACGACGATTGCATGTCAGTTTTCGAAAATTGCACGCCCGAACGGACAGCTGGTTTCGATGAACTAAAAGATCAAATGTACAAATTGTTCGCAGTTTGTGAGGAAATCAAAGTCAATTTCTTCAGTAGGAAACAATTTCGGGATGAGGAAACCAAGTTGTTGTGGGGGCTCGCAAAAATTTAAAAACAAACCGTGCATAGATCTCGACCGTTGCGAGCTTGACCGTTTCATCAGCGGGCTGTGCGATCCGTACCTTAGTATGCAAATAACGTCAAATAAAACTAATACCAGTTTAGAAGTCCTAAAATCTATCATTAAGCTGATAGCCCACTTTAACTCGTGGAGAACAACCCTCCCGCCTCTGATAAACACCCCGCCTTTCCAAGGGCATTCAAACATGGACGGTTCCGACTTCAAGAACAAGAATATTGTATAACCCAACATTACATGCCATTTTTGTAAAAAAACCGGCCCATTTAATCGGGGAGTGCCAAGCGCGTCTGTCAAAAATGAATCACTACCGACAGGGGAGACATCAGAATAAATACCCGAACGATCAACACCCGCCCACGGTGTCGAATGCGGTCATAAACAGTGTTATATGTGATGAAAGCATACAGGGAGATTGCAACATCAACGGACGTAAGGTAAAATTCTTATTCGAAACCGGGACGGTCAAAACAATCGTTTCTAAGAGGGTGTGGAAACAAGTCAGCCGTAACGAAATGAAGGTGAGGCCGATTTGCGGAAAGATGGAGACTTGCAACGGAGGTCCGCTACTGATTATCGGCGCCGGCAAGTGTCGACTCCAACTTCAGGATTTTTGCGGTCAGGTCGAAGTTATAATTGTTAAGCAGTTAAAACAAGACTGTCTCCTTAGCTTAGACGTGGCGTTCAAAATCAGTACGGTGAAGACCTACCTGAGCTTGATTCGAGAAGCGTTTGGTGGTAGTCTACCAACCACTAACCAGTTAACAACTAACACCACAAAAAGCTCGGCTGACCTCCCTGAACAATATCAACAATTGGTAAACGCTGTTTCAACACCGATACCACTCAACTCCGACAAAGACACCCCAATCAAGAATAAAAACACCGAAGAGGAACAAATTGAGATTTTAAAAACAGTACTACGTGACGAATACGTCGACATTGTTTCCCAGTGGTTGGAAACCCTGACCCAGACTGACCTGTGTGAACATTCTATCAGCCTAGTCTGTGACCAACCCATTAAACAACCTTTCAGACGAATGCCGTTCTCACTACGTGATGAGGTCAAAGGACAAATATATGAAATGTTGAAAACTGGACTCATTAGAGAAAGCGACTCTGCATAAGCCTCCCCAAAAGTGTTCGTCAGCAAAGCCAATGGCTCTCCACGAGTCCACGATTAAGGACAGTTACCCCTCCCGAAATTCGAGGACATGATAGCCTTACTAAATAAAGCCCGCTTCTTCACTAAGTTGGACCTCTCTGCAGGATATCATCAAATCGGGATCCAAGAGCCAGACAAGTTGGAAACTGCCTACGGGACTGAGTTTGGACTTTTTTAAGTATGACTTCATGCCATTTCGATCGACCAACGCCCCGGCTACGTTCCAGTAGATGATGGAGAAAGCGTTAAAAGTCTTGTTGAACAAGATATGCCTGGTATCTAGACGGACACCGGCCAGACAATTGCGAACGGAAACCGATGGGAAAATTTGTTTACTGGACGTCTTACCATCGTTTCCGAATTTTCGGCAAAAATGTGTTCCGCTGCCTCGAAAACGCGGATTATGGAACCAATTATCTATACTTAGTCCTAATTGATGAACGACGATCCTCTCTCCGGACACCTGGGTGTCGACAAGACTTTTGAAAAACTTAAATTCAGGTTCTCCTGGCCGAACTCCAGGAAAGACACCGCAAACTTCATCCTCGGCTTCGAGATCTGGACCTCAATTAAAGAACCTAAAGCCTACACTCAACAACAAATAATACCTATCCAGGAATCTAAACCACTCAAACTCATTACTTGGGATATTTTGGGCTCTTTGCCAGTCACGGAAAATCGTTTCGCCTATATCCTGGTGATCATTTGCCATTTCTCGAAATATGTGGAGTTATTGGCATTACTAGGACTTAAAGCCGAGGAAGGAGAAAATTTTTTGGTTTTGTTTATTTTTGTTTTGTTTTGTCGAAGTGGTACGTACTTGTTGAAGAAGTTACAGTGTCACCCTCGACATCAGAAGATGTCTCTCTTGAAGAGGGGGGAGCAATGTTACACCCCACCCACCCCGGTCCCCAACTCGCTATGTTATTTCTATATATATTGTCTCTCTTTCTTTTCTTTTTAGATTTTTAGTTTTTAGTTTTGTTTAAATAAAAGAAGTTGCAGAACTCTGTTCTTTTTTATTTATTTAATAGTTCACGCTATTAAACTCTATTATAATCGTGGAAAAGAAAGACTCGAAATAAAATTTTTAGCTGATTTCAAGTATTTAGAAAATTTCATATAAAAATTTCTTTTTTATTTAGTAGTAAATTATTACTTTTGTTAATTGTTTTATAGACTTTAATTTTCATCTATTTGCTAGAAAGTTTTCTTATATTATTCTTTTGATACTAAAATGCGTAATTTATTTTTCCGTTGTATTACTTTTAAAAAATTTTTAAGAAATTTGAAATAAATCAAGCTAATTTAATTGAATTTTATCAAGAGAGGTATTTTAAATTACAACAGAATTATTAAAAATACTCTGGTCTAATAAAAATTAACTTTTTTAATCCTCTCATTCAAATTAAATTTTAAAATGTCTTGCTTTTTCGCTCAAAAACCGAAAATCAGCTAAAAAACATGTTCGAAAAGCTAATACGGAAGATTGAAAAAATAAACAGCTTGTTGGCAGTGACTGTAAAAAGGGATTTAAAAGTTTAGAAATCGTTGATTGACTGTATTTGTAGAAAAACAATATTTCTTTTTTGATAAACTTAAATGTATTCAAAATGCCTTTTGAAAGGATCAAAAGAGCATTATGTTCTAAAAAATTCATTATGCATTAAAAAATTAATCTTTTTTAATAGCAATAGCAATTAGAATTGTTAGTCGAACAAATAGACAGTTGAATTTTCGAAATCTAGTTAATTTACGTTTCGACACGATCCTGTTTATGCAAATTACAAACAATGATTGTTTTTTCCCAGTTTAAACGTCCCCAGTCTAGCGTAATAAGTGAGAACAGGAAATGCTAACACATTAAGCATTGACAGCGAAAAAGTAAGACATTTTAAATATTTAATTTGTAATAGTTGAAATTACATAATTTAGCTATTTTTTTCAACAATTTTGAAGAAATTTTATTAGTAATATTATGAGATAAAATAAATATCGCTTTTTTGGAAAAAAAATATAATTTCAGTGATTTTGAGTTTATTTTGTTTTATTTTTCTATGCTTTATAATTTTATTCGTTTAATAAATTGATAAAAATTTATTTTTATTTGAATTATTTTTGTATATAAGTCAAATACAGAATGAAACAAATACAAATTTTTTGAATTTATTTTTAATCAATTTTTGAAGAAGATGTTGCACATTTCCATCAGGAAAAGTCAAGATGAATTCCTGAAAAAACAAAAGAAATTATTATCAAAAAATATTTTGAACAATCGATCAAGCCAAAAGATATAATGCGATGGTTGAGAGACAATATCGAAAATGGAAACGTCGAAGTGAATTGCTGTGAAAGTTGCTCATTCAACCGACTTCGTCAATAACTATTACAAGACTAAACTCAAAAGGGGCTCCAAAAAAAAGAGGCCGTCCACCAAAAATCAATAAAAATACAAACAACTAATTAACTTTCTATTACAAATGAGTAATATTTTTTTTATTTTTTATATTTTTTTTCTATTTTTTTATTTTTTTAGCTACGAATATAATTAAATTAGCTACGCTGTTAAAATATAAGCCAATTAATTAATCTTTACGTGTTAATCTCTTTTTCTATTTTTTTATTTTTTCTTATATTTTTTGCTTTCATTTGTGGCTTAATAAATAAAAATATTCAAATCGACATCCACTTTTTATTTGTATCAATTTTTCTTTATTTAACCATAAAATGTGTGAAAATAAACGTTATCTTTTTCTTTACTTGAAAAACAAACTTTACTTTAATTTTTAAATAATTAGATAATGCTTCCTTGTATTAGAAAATAATTAGAAAAATTGTGAAAATATTGAGCAAACATGCTTAAATTTGCTTAATCCAAAATTTTTAAAAATTACTCTCGCGTTTAAAAGTTATTCAAGTTTCGCTGAATTGTAATAATCAAATTGACGAACTTCACGACCCAGAGTTGGTCAAAAGTCAAATTTTAAAGTAAGAATCGTTAAAAGTCAAAGTCAACCCAGTAAATTTAAAAATCGAAAAAAAAATTTAATATCAACTAAAAATAAAAGCGTATAAAAACGCCGAAGATGGTCATAATTTATGCAAATTTTAGGAAATAACTTGTTGAAAATTTTTCGCAAATTTAAAGTGAAAATTTTTCGCAAAGTTAAAATGACAATTTAAAATAAAATAAAAGTGAAAATTTTACGAAAAAAAATTAATTTTAATGCATCTTATTTAGTTTTAATTTCATTTCATTTTTTTAAAAATTAAATTCAGTTTTTAAGTTTAATATGTATTATAATCAGACTAGAATTTTAAGATTTTTAAAATAAAGAAAAAAATTTATTAAATTGAATCGACAAGACCAAAAAAATTTGAAAATGAAAATATTTATAATTAGAATTACAGTAAAATCTCACTTATATCACCCCAAATGTCTCTGGTATCAAGTGGGGATAAAACTAAAAGGTGACAAAACTGTTTATATAAAATTTTTTATTTACAATTACAACTAACAAAATAAATTGAACGGTTAATTATTAATTTTAATTAAATCAAAAAAAGTAACTTGTTTTAAGTTTTTTAATTGCTCTACTTCTACTTTACTATATACACTCTTTATATAAATATAGAAATATGGAAAGGCAATTGCGTTATTTTTGGCTGAAACGATCCATTTATACAATGATTCCTCGACAAGGTGAAAATAGTCCTTTTGAATTCGACTCATTTTTGCATTACCACTCACACTCTGTAAATTTATAATATCTTTTCTTCTTTTCAGGATTTTAGTTAATAATCACTTTTGTTTGTTTTGTCTTTTGCTTTTATGACCTCAACCTTTGTTTCGATTGTAATATTTTTTCTCTTTTTCGTTTCTTTGTTAGCCATGTTATTTAATTTTTTATTTTTTCTTTCAATTTTTTAACAGTGGGGATAAAAGCGCACGCTATTTTCACGGCTTAATATTTATTTGTTCTCTATACAAGTAGTGAAATAAGTGAATTTGGGGATATGTATTGGTGACATAAGTAACCTAACTTTACATTGGTTTGAATACAAAGCCATCGGTTCTTAACTATTTTGGTGATACAAGTCTATTGGGACAAAAATATTTAGGAATAAAAGTGTGAGATTACTGTAAATAAAAAATATCCTAGAAAATTTTAAAACAGGGTAAAATTTAGATTTGAAGCATAGTTAAAGTGAAAACTCAAATTTTGACCTTTTGAATCAGACAAATTGGTCAAATTTAGAAAAAAGTTCTAATTAGTGATATATCGGCTGATAAAATATCAAATCAAGTTAGATTTATTTTCTGAGAGCAATATTCTGATTTTCGACTCAAAACTTCCGGCTTTCAGTAGTAAATTTCTTGTTCTTAAAAAAATAATCAAAAATATAGATATAAAAATTATTTTTGAGTTAACACTTGCAAAGTACAAGATTGAATCCTAAAGAAAAGACTCCTTCCACTAAAATAAATTGGACTGATTAGATAGCTATTATCAAAATATATCAATAATCAATAAAAATTAGGCGCAAGCCGTTCGGAACAGCCCTGGTGGTCTTCCATCTAAATTATTTTTTAATATATTTAATAAAAAATTAATTAATTAAATTCAGCAAAAAACAATTAAGTGATTTAATTTTTAAAATTCTTAAAGATTTTACCAAAAAGTAATGTTTAGGTAAATAAAAAAAATCAATAATTGCTTTAAAATCATTTAGTTGAAAATATTGAATGTAAAAATAAATTTAATCTGTAATAATTTTTGAAAATTATTTTGAAAATTTTTTGAAAAAAAATTAGGAAAAAAAGCGTAAATATTTCGAAGATTTTGAATAAATAATTTTTCGAAAAAAAAATCTGTAAAAAAATCGTAAAATTTACGAAAAAAAATTTTTTTTACGTAAATTCTCGAAAATTTACGATAATGTATTTTACTGGGCTAGCACCAAACTAATTTAATACTATGAATTTATTACTAAGGAATTTAGTATTAAAATAATTTAATACTTTTAAAAATTATCAAAATTACTTGATTAATTAAGTTTTGAAATTTTAAATGATTGCTTTGATCTTAAAATTTGATCTGAAACTTAAATTTGCCTTTTAAAAAAATTGTAAAATTAACAAATGTAAAGTCAATTCTGCTTTTTTTTCAATTTTTTTCAAATTATTTAAACTATATTAAAACATTATTTAAACAAATTTAAACAATTTTTAAATTGGCAAAAAAAAAACTCACTTTATAAAACAAATATAAAGACACACGTGTGTGCGTGTGTTCTATAACTTTTATTATTTTTTAAATTTGAATTTAAAAAAAAATAAAAAAAAATGTCTGACGACCTATTCGATGTATTCGAAGTGGAGCCAAGTGCAGACGCTCAGACCTTAATCCTAGTTTCCACAGACACAAAAGTCGAGCAGAGAGAGACCAAAAAGCGGCAACTAGACGAGTCCGTCAGCAGCATCAGCAAAGACGAGTTCAGCCATGACCATGAAGAAAACCCAAGCAAACGCATCCAGCAGGAAGAGTTTGATCATTTGCGCGAGTCAGAAAAACTGCCGCGCATCACAGTCCACAAACTGAGCAGCTTAGAGCAATGCAGTCACGAAGTGGCCCTTCCCAGCGACATAGACTATCAGCCTCTCAAAAACGAGCCCAACACCATCCCTGCCAAAGAGTACCAGTTCACTCTGGACCCGTTCCAAAAAGAGGCCATTCTGTGCCTCGAAAACAACCAGTCTGTGCTTGTGTCGGCGCACACCTCGGCCGGCAAGACAGTGGTGGCCGAGTACGTGATCGCCATGTCTCTGAAGAACAAGCAGCGCGTCATCTACACCACCCCAATCAAGGCCCTCAGCAACCAGAAGTATCGCGAGCTTTTCGAGGAGTTCAAGGACGTTGGTTTGATGACCGGCGACGTGACCATCAACCCGTCGGCCTCGTGTCTCATCATGACCACCGAAATTTTGCGCTCAATGCTGTACCGTGGCTCGGAGATAACGCGTGAGGTCGCCTGGGTCGTCTTCGACGAAATCCACTACATGCGCGACAAGGAACGCGGTGTCATCTGGGAAGAAACAATTATCTTGCTGAACGACAACGTGCACTATGTCTTCCTGTCTGCCACAATACCAAACGCGCGCCAATTTGCCGAATGGATCGCCTACTTGCACAGACAGCCGTGTCACGTGGTCTACACGGACCACCGTCCGACGCCGCTCCAGCACTACATCTACCCATCGGGCGGCGACGGCATTCACCTTGTGGTGGACGAGAACGGCGCGTTCCGCGAAGACAACTTCAACAAGGCCATGATGGTGCTCAAAGAGAGTCCGCGCGACGCCGACCAAACAAAAAAGAGACGCGGCGGTGCCAACCTGGCCGCCTCGTCCAACGAGTCCTCCTGCTACAAAGTCCTGCAGACCATAATGGACAAACAGATGGCGCCAGTGATAGTATTCAGCTTTAGCAAGAAGGAGTGCGAGGCGTACGCGGTCATAGCCGCCAAGTCCGACTACAACACCGACGAGGAAAAAAAGCTCGTCGATCAAGTGTTTGCCAACGCGATCAGCATTTTGTCCGACGAAGACCAAAAGCTGCCTCAAGTGGAAAGTGTGCTGCCACTGTTGAAAAAAGGCATCGGCATTCACCACTCGGGCATGCTGCCTGTGCTCAAGGAGACCATCGAGATATTGTTCTCGGAAGGACTGCTCAAAGTGCTGTTCGCCACAGAGACCTTTTCGATGGGCCTGAACATGCCGGCGCGCACAGTCCTGTTCACGTCGTGCCGCAAATGGGACGGCAAAGAGACCCGGTGGATTTCGTCGGGCGAGTACATTCAGATGTCGGGCCGGGCCGGTCGAAGGGGCCTGGACGACAAGGGCATCGTTATTTTGATGATCGATGAGCGGATGTCGCCCAGCGCTGCCAAGGACATCATCAAGGGCCAGGCTAATGCGCTGAACTCGGCCTTTCACTTGACTTACAACATGGTGCTCAATTTGCTGCGTGTGGAGGGCATCAATCCAGAGTTTATGCTGCAGCGGTCGTTCTATCAATTTCAGAATTATGCCAATATACCGGCGCTGTGTGAACGCATGGAAAAGTGTGAGAGAGAGTACAATGGCATTGAGTTCGAGAGAGAGGCTGAGACGGCACAGTATTTTAATTTGAGACAGCAGATTGAGAGCTTGAGGAATCAGTTGGCTGGTGTTGTGTCGGCGCCGAAGAATTGTTTGAATTTTATGAATCCGGGACGGCTTGTTCAAGTTGTGAACAAAGGTGACAATTTTGGATGGGGAGTGGTCATTAGTTTTAGGAAAAGGGCCAATAATAAAATTGTAAGTTGGATTTTTTTTTCATTTTTTTTTTCATTTTTTTTTAAAGTTCACTTTTAATTATTTAAATATTGAGATAAAAAAAATTTTTAAAAATTTTAATTTTTTTATTAAATTTTTAAAACGAACAGTGTTTTCCATTAAGAAATATTTTTAATGCAGAAAAAAGCAGATAGAAGACTAATTTTGGATTATTTAATACTTTTTTTTTATCAAGGCTGAATGAAAATTTTGATCACTTTTAATTATTGAGGAAAACAATTTATAAAATTTTAATTTTTTATTTAATTTTTAAATGAACAGTGTTTTTCATAAAAAAAAATATTTTTAATGCAGAAAAAGGCAGATAGAAGACTAATTTAGGATAATTTTAATACTTTATTATTACAGTTATTTGGAAAAAAAATACAAAATTTAAAATTATTTATTTAGTTAATTAAATCAAAATGTTTTCGAATGTAAATATATTTTTAATGCAGATAGAAGCAGGTAGAAGACTAGTTTTGGACAATTTATTACCCTTTTTTTATCAAGGCTTAATGAAAACTTTGATCACTTTTAATTATTGAGGAAAACAATTTATAAAATTTTAATTTTTTATTTAATTTTTAAATGAACAGTGTTTTTCATAAAAAAAAATATTTTTAATGCAGAAAAAGGCAGATAGAAGACTAATTTAGGATAATTTTAATACTTTATTATTACAGTTATTTGGAAAAAAAATACAAAATTTAAAATTATTTATTTAGTTAATTAAATCAAAATGTTTTCGAATGTAAATATATTTTTAATGCAGATAGAAGCAGGTAGAAGACTAGTTTTGGACAATTTATTACCCTTTTTTTATCAAGGCTTAATGAAAACTTTGATCACTTTTAATTATTGAGGAAAACAATTTATAAAATTTTAATTTTTTATTTAATTTTTAAATGAACAGTGTTTTTCATAAAAAAAAATATTTTTAATGCAGAAAAAGGCAGATAGAAGACTAATTTAGGATAATTTTAATACTTTATTATTACAGTTATTTGGAAAAAAAATACAAAATTTAAAATTATTTATTTAGTTAATTAAATCAAAATGTTTTCGAATGTAAATATATTTTTAATGCAGATAGAAGCAGGTAGAAGACATATTTCAACACTTTTTGTTAACAGGGCTTAATGTAAATTTTAATCACTTTAAATAATTGAGAAAAAAAAAATAATTTTAAATTTAATAAATAAATCAAAGAGTTTTTCATTAATAAAATTTTTAAATGCAGAAAAAAGACTAATTTCAGATTATATTTAATACTGTTTTTTCACAGTTATTGAGAAAAAATAACGAAAAATTTAAAATTTTTTATTTAAATTACAAATGAACAGTGTTTTCTATTAAAAAAAATTATTTTGATGCAGATAAAACACTTATTTTAGATAATTTTAGTAATTTTTTATCACAGTTACTGGGAATAAATAATATAAAATTTAAAATTTTTATATTTACTGTCGATCCTCGGGGGCTGTGATTCATTTCAATTCGATCGTTTCAATTCAGAAAAATTTGAATAACTTTTTTACTATCAGGAATAATTTAGTTCTGTAAAATGCTTAATGTTTATGCAACTTTGCTTAATCCGAAAATATCTGTCTGCAAAAACTCTGCAAAGTAAGTGCACAATTGATATGAATACTTTTTAATGGCGTGCAAAATGCATAAAATTGCAGAGTATTTTGCAGACTTATTTTACTGAATTAAGCAAATTTGCTTATAATTAAGCATTTTATAGAACTAAATTATCTCTTTTAGTAAAAAAGTTATTCAAGTTTTTCTGTATTGAAAAGATCGAATTGAAACGAACTTCACAACCCCCGATCCTCAATATAACGAGCATGTCGTGCTAAAATTCTTCTGCTCGTTTCATCAAGACTCGTTGTATCGAAATTCCATTAATAAAGACGGACAAAAAAAATTTTGGTTTCTTAAATTTTATTTTAAAACAATAAAGAAATGGTAAACAAATTAAAAATTATTTGAAAAAATCAGAAATAGATGTTTTTTTTGTAATGCATTTTTTAATTATAATATTTTCAATATTAAATAAAAAATCAACAATGTTTGAAAAATTTTACTTTTAATTAAAAAAAAAATATATTTGATCATCAATTCGATCAATGCATCTTTCGAACTATTAGCTGTTTTTTCTGAAATCTCTTCGATATCTGAATCACTTACAGCATTGCCCTCTGAAACGGATATTGAGTTGAGAATTTCGAGATCAGATAAAGAACCTCTTGCTTCCAAATTTGAATCGATAGAAACATAAGCATACTTTACGAAGTCCAACTTTTTTCAAATTTCGATTATTCAGCGATATCTTTGTTTTCTTCATTTTCTCTCTCTAAATCACTGAATAAAAAATCACCATTGAAACCAGCAGCTACCTATATTATGAGAAAAAAAATTCAAAATTTTAATTTTATTATTTAAGTTAAAAATGAACAGTGTTTTCCATTAAAAAAATATTTTTAATGCAGATAGAAGCAGATAGAAGACTAATTTTAATGCTTTTTGTTCACAGGGCTTAATGAAAATTTCGATCACTTTTAATTATTGCGGAAAAAAATTAAAAAATAGTTATTGTGAAATTTCATTCAAAACTTCCAATACAAAAAATAAAAAATTTCATAAATTTTGTTCTAAACGTAAAAAACTTTTTTGTAAATGAAACAAAGTGAAACAACTTTTGTTTCACCCCCTGCAGAAGTCTGCAAAATCTGTGCAACTTAATTGCATTTTAATTTTAATACTTTTAAACAGGGTGCAAGTTTACAGAATTCGCATAGATTTTTCAGGCTTTCACAGCAGGTTAAACAAAAGTTGGTTCATTTTGTTGGACATTGATTTTTTTTTCGACGAATTGTACTTTAATTTTTGACTTTGAAACAACTCTGATTATGATAAAACAATGGGATTTTTTAATTAAATTAAAAAAGAATTAAAATATTTAAAATTATCTTTAGATTTATATTTTTTAATAACAAAATAACAGTGTGTTTCATTAGACATTTTTTTTTTATCTGCAGATATAAGACTTATTTTATAAGGTTTTAAATAATTCAAAAAAAACCTAATGTGTTGTTCCTAATTATTTAATCAATTTTTTTATTTTTGTTTCAGCATAAATATTTAATCAATTCTTAATTATTTAATCTGAAACAATTAATAAAAACAAATATAATTTACTTTAGATTTAAAAGTCGTTCTTCAAAATGTATCAACTGATACAAACTTTGGATCATCCAAATTAAGTCTCTGCAAAAACCTGCATGCCTACAATGAACCATTTGTATTAACAAATTATTAGAATTAAATTAGCGAGTCATTGCAAAGACTAGATATTGGTTACACAAACTTTATTCCATATCAAAGAATTTGCAGGATGAAATTAAGTACTTAACAAAAAAAATTAGTTTTTAACTTTAAATTTTTGTTATGTTCTATGTACCAAAAATTCATAATTCCCATTTTAAAAATTTTTGTATTTTTTTATGGGAGGACAATAAAAATCTTGACCACCTTTTAATAATTTAAATATTTTGATATTTTTGATATTTTTATATTAAAGACTCTAAGAGATTTAAAGAATGACTTACTACAAAAGACAGTCTCATAATTAAATTTCAGAATTGGCCAAAAATCAGGTCTAAATATTTTAAATGAAAAAGTAGAAATAACTGTTTTACAAAAGAAAAGTAGAAATAACTGTTTTACAAAAGAAAAGTAGAAATAACTGTTTTACAAAAGAAAAGTAGAAATAACTGTTTTACAAAAGCATCTATTTGTTGAAAAACTAAAAGTTTGAAGCAATGGAAATTTTGGTTTCAATTATTTTGAATTTTTTTCTAAAGCTTCTAAAAACTAAGTAAAAAAATTCAAATCTAAATCTGGCCAAATGATAAAACGGCTAATTAATTGCTAAATTTTATTTAAATATTTTAATATGACGTGATAATTTCAGACTTGAAAAAGGATAGTTTTTATTTTTAGCATTTGTAGAACAAATTTTACAACCCATTTTCGAAATTAATTCTGCAAGATTGCTCTTAACTTCTATCCTTCATAAACAATTACAGAGTTGTTTAAAAGTCCCAAATTTAAGTCCAAATCTTTAAAAAAAAGGTCCAAGTCGGGAATTTACATTAGAAAAAAAAAAAAAAATAAAAGTCTTTAACTTGGACTTGACTTGAGACTTGTGACATTTTAACAACTCTGAACAATTATATATGGTAAAAAAAAGTTTATGATAAAATTTAGCGAAAATGATAAAAATATTTATTATGAGAGGATTAACTATAATTAACCTAAAATTAATAAATATAATTTTTAAAACTTACTTCTTATTGGCAAGATAACTTGTTAAAATAATTTTTTAAAATTTGAAAATTTTTTAATCAAATTCCTAAAAAATAATTTAATTTTTGCACATCAATTTATTTATTTGAATAATTAGAGGAAATTCTTCAGCCCACTTAGATAGGATCTAAGCCCTTCTTTTTAGTCTAGCAATTATAAAAATGAATTTATTTTAAAAGAATTGATTGCGTTTTAAAATTGGAAAAAATTGAAAGAATAAAACAAATTGAAGTTTGGGAACAATATCAAAAAATTAAAATATAAAATATAATTTTTTTTAATAATAGAGAAAATATAATTTTTTTCTTATGCAATTACTTGGCATGTTGTGTCATGTTTATTTCATATAAAAAATTATAAAAATAGATTTTAAATAGGTTGAAATTCTTCAATTGATTTTATTAAAAACTATTTAAGACAAAAAAATTTATATTTTGTTAAAGTGGAAAATAAAATTATATTTTAGTTTGAATAAATGAATGCTTTTTCTTAATAAAATTTTTGTATCAAATTCTTCTAATCTTAAATTAGATCAATTTTGTCTTTTTTATTAAAAATATATTTTTAAAACAAAGATTTATTTTTTTTCAACTTAAGTTATTTGAATTTTTTTTTGTATATTTTATACTTTTTTTAATTATGTATATTTTTACTTAAAGAATGAAAGTGAACCAATATACACTATAGACACACTTTTGTATGTAACCAAAGAAAGTGCCAAATCAGGCTATTTGTCCGAAATAAAACCGTGCACAAACGATACAGATGGTGTAATGCATGTGGTGCCCATTCAACCAAGTGTAATAAAAGCAATCAGCTCAATTTGTATATATTTGCCGCAAAATTTGCAGAGTCTTGAATCCAGACAAAGCGTTTGGAAAACTTTGAAAGAGATTAAGAAAAGAACCAAATCAACTTTTCCGCTTTTAGACCCTGTGGAAGACATGGGCATCAAGGACAAACTCCTGGTCGAGCTTGTCAAAGTATGAAACATTTTTTTTTTGTTTTAAATCCCAAATTTTTTAATAAAATTTTTTATTTTTTTTACTATTTCAGAAAATTGAACTTCTCGAAAAACAAATATTGGAGCATAAACTTCACACTGATCCCGAAATGGCCGAGTTATACAAAAAATATGAAAAAAAAGCCTTGGTAAAATTGATTCCAAAAAATGAGATAAAATAATAATTTTTTTTTAATTTTTAGTTAAGAAATGAGCTGAAACAAGCTAAAAATGAGCTTAAAAAAGCTTGGTCTTTGCTGCAAATGGAAGATTTGAAGTGTCGCAAAAGAGTGCTGCGTCGACTGGGCTATTGTGATGAACAGGATGTGATAGACACCAAAGGCAGAGTTGCATGTGAAATAGATACGTGAGTGCTTGAATGGAATTTTTTTTTTAAAATAAAATATTTATTTTCAGTGGAGATGAGCTGGTTTTGACTGAAATGTTGTTCAATGGTGTTTTCAATGATCTGAGTGTAGCACAGTGTGTAGCCCTATGTAGTTGCTTTGTAGTGACCGAAAATGTCAAAGAAGACTTGCCCAAGTTGACTCAAGATTTGGCTGCACCTTACAAAATAATGCAAGACACGGCCAAAAGAGTTGCCACAGTGTCCAAAGAGTGCAAGTTGGATGTGGAAATAGATGAGTATGTAGACAGCTTGAAGCCGTTTTTGATGGATGTGATGAATGAATGGGTGAATGGAGCATCGTTCTTGAAAATTTGCCAAATGACGTCCATCTTCGAGGGCAATGTAATCAGACACATTCGGCGCTTGGAAGAGCTGCTTAGACAGATGAGCTGTGCCGCCAAGGCAATTGGCAACTCTCCACTCGAAGCCAAATTCTCCGAGGGAATTCTTAAGATTAAAAGAGATATTGTTTTTGCTGCTAGCTTATACTTATAATTGAATAAATACAAATTTTTGTTTGGCTATCGTTTTATCAAAATTTAATAAAATTTGTTCTGAAAGGAATTTCATTTTTTTTTCATCTGTCGGTTCAGAAGCTATGTGAGAAATATCTATTTGAGATGATTAAGTTTAGAAGATAAATTGTTAAATATTTATTTAAGTATTGGCAAAGAAAAGAATTTAAGTTTGGAGATTTTTGTTTTGTTCATTTAATAAAGAGTTTTTATTCATTTTACTTTGTTGTGGGAGCAAAATATTGTTTAAAAAAAATTTTGTCATTTTTTGACTTACACACATATAGTCAAAAAATGATAAAAGCATTATTAATTTTTAATAAACGGAGTTGTATGCACCAGAAGCACCGGAAATGTCAAAATTACATAATTGATGTTTTAGATTTTTTTTATTAATTTATTTTTGGGAATAATTATTTTCATCATCAAATAAATTAGAATTTGACATCAAATTTTTACTCAAATTTATCATCAAAATAGGAATTTTTCCACCAAAATTAAATTTTTGTCATCAAAAATATTTTTTTACAACAAATAATAAATAAGTTAAGAAAATGTTTTTTTTATATCAATTTTTTTTCTCTGAAACAAATTAAAAAAATAAATCAACAAAAAAATATTTGAAACATTTAATTAAAATTTTACTTCAAAATTTAATTATTGTGGAATAATTTAACAATACATTAAATAAAATATTTTATAGATAATTTTAAAATTTATTTTAAAAATTATAGAATTTTATATGTGATTTATAAATACTTAATCAAGTAGTTTTGCAAGCAAATACAGCAGTCAATCCTCGGTATAACTAACTACTTGGGCGGGAAATTCGGTATTCGTTATATCGAAATTCCCATAAAAAATGATAGTGACAAAAAAAATTTTAAACCAAATTTTATTGTTTAAAAAAACTAAAATAAAAATGCGAAAAAAAAAAACAAAATGTTAATTTTTTTGAAAAAAATCGGTAATAGATGGTTGTTTGGTAAGGCTACTTTCAATTATAAAATTTTCAATATTAAATAATAAATTAATTACATTAGAATTATCATCTTTTTTGGTTAAAAAAAATTGTTTCAGTTCATTTATTCTAACGATTGCTTCTTTTGAGTTAATCACTTGTTTATTTGCATCTTTTTGCTCTTCAATTTCTATATCACTGTCTTGCTCTACTGGATTGTTTGTTGCTATTGAATCGACGATTTTTGCCTCTGAGAGCATTCCGCTTGCTTTTCATTCATTTTTATCAATTAGAATTTTTAGATATACAATAACAAGTAATTGTCAAGTATTTATTTACCATTTTTTATTATCAAGGTGTTAATTAAAGGATGTCATTTTTTTAAATACGTTTTATAAAGGTTTTTTTCTTAAGAAAAGTATTACTCGTTTTTTTTTATTAGTTCGTTATTTCGGGATTTCGTTATAAAGAGGTTCGTTATACGGAGGATCGACTGTAATTGTATATTTTATTTTCAATAAACATTTATCAATTTACAATTCAAATTAAACCAAGAGTTAGTTAAAAAATCCCAAGATTCGAATTCGAAAAAGAAATAGAAAAATTTCGATGATTCTGTAAATAATGAAAGTGTACCTGACAGCTGATTTAAATAAAAATAATTGGTTATAAAATAGGAGAATTTTATGTGATGGTCGAAACTTTTCAAAATGTTATGAATACAAACATTTTATATATATTGCTGTTCAGAATAATTTACTAAAATTTCTGATAAAGCTAGAACGTTGGTAAAAAAACAACTCGCAATCTTAATTGAGATAGTTTTTTTTATATTTTATATTCTAATTGATTTTGGTTATAATAATTTTTTCATTTAATGATAAATAAAATTTTTAATGAATATTTTCATCTTAATTAATCTAAATTTTCGTGTATTTTGATGATGAATTATTTTTAATTGAATCATATATTTTTTTTTCGATGAAATTTTAATAAATTTGGTGTTAAAAATAAAAATATTTTGGTGATACATTTCATTTTTTTTTATTTTAAAATTTTGATGTTATTTACTCAATTTTTTGATGATAAATTTTACATATTTGATGAAATAATAAATACCACTCTTTGTTTTTTAGATGATTAAAATTTATGAACCAGTATTTATAATGCATTACAAATTCAAACATATAAGTTTTCAAATACAAATTTTAAATTTGTTTGTTTTAATCTTTTTTTAATAAAAGTAGTCTAATTAGTTATTGTACACATTGAATTGAATTGTTTTTCGCAGGAAGTTTGAAGAAAAACAGATTTAGATAAAAAAATGAGAAAATATAGATTTTTTATGTCAAAACGTTTACAAAATCGAAAATTAAAATAGTTCTTTACGCTAATTATTTTGAAAAAAGAAAAAATGTATTTTCAAAAACTTAAAAGTTGTATTGCCGATTTGATAAGAAAGATGGTCTCTCTTTTTTTCTGAATAAATTTTTTTCTGAATAAAACTAGACCCTACCAAGATTACCAAAGCCAAAATTTAGTTTCATTAAAATATTAAACTGATAACTGGTATAAACTAAGAACCAGTTCTACTGTATTGCAAATATTTCTAAATAAGTTATTAATAGCTAGAATAAAATAAAAAAAAACAAAATAAAGTTAAATAAAATAAATCAAATAAAAAGAAAATTAAAAAGGCAAGTTGAAATAGAGAGTTACATTTATTTAAGTTTTTTCTTTAAAAAAAATCCTTTAAGATGTAAGGTAAGCTGCTAGGTAATTAGCTGACTTTTTGCACACTTGGATTTTTTAAATAATAAGATAAGATACAATTTTTGAATTTCAATTTTCTTTCAAGTTTATTTCCTAAATATTTCCACATTGGCATTCATATTTTTGCTTATTTTTAAATTCTGAATAATGCTAAAAACTAAAAATAGAAATATTGTACATATTTAATAATTAATTTTTATTTATTTGATTTTTTATGTGTTTTATTAGAAAAATTTTATTATCACTTTCGTAAAATTGCATATATCACTGGAAGTCCACGATTGACGCTCCGACTCCCAAAATCGCTATAGTTGCGGCTTTCTTATTTAAATAAAAAAATTAAATACACTGAATTCAATATCATAACTTAATTTCTTAAAAGAAAGTGACATATCTTTTAAATGTCTAAAAACTACATCGAAAAAAACACGGTGAAGATTGTTTTTTTATTTTAAGTATTTTAAGTATAGCGTCATCACACTAAACTTTTGTGTGGTATGGCGATCGCCATAGTTCGCCATTTCGTGGATCTTCTACTATGCAAATTTTAATATTTTAAGAGAAAAAAAATCTATCTTAATTTAATAAATTAAAAATCTATTTATTCAATAAAATTTTGTTCCATTTTTCTTTTTATATTTGAAATAATTAAATATATGTCAAAATAATGGTCCTTCTAGTGTTAATTATGGAATAATATCAACAAGGGCAGTTAATAATTTCAAGGCTCAAATTAATTTCATAAATACCGCAATAGTCTTAATGACAAAGCGAAAAAATTGCGCTAGTAAAGAATACTTTAGTGCAGTAACTACATCACATACTTCTATTTATTTAGTAAAGAAATATTTTTCATGTTGTGGGAGCAAATTGAATGAAAAAAAAATTCTATTCATTTTTTAACAAAATATGTTTTTTCAAAAAAAAATTATTTATTATCAAAAATTTTATTGTAAATAGTAAAATATGCCTCTAAAAAACTAGATACTGGACTTAGTTTATTCTTTTTATTGCTAGTTTAGGTCAGGGTTTGTTTAATTTAATTTTTGAAATTATTTGAAAATTAAAAAAAAATTGTTGAATAATTCAAATTGATCAAAAAATCGCCGGAGAGCAGAGCAGTCATTTAATTTTGAGTAGCCATTTTTTTATTTTCTTTTCATACCAACAAAATAAATTTGCTGTTTTTTTTGTTGTTATTTCTAGGGAGAAAATAAAGTTTATTTATATTAAACACATTGCGCATAATTTTAGTTTTTATTGAAAAACAAAAATTCAATTAGCTAGCTAACAAAATTTAATATTCAAAAAATCGACTTAAAGTTTGTACAAGTGTTTTTAGTTGATTATTTTTTTAAATTTATTTATAAAGTTATTTGAAAAAAAAATTTAGACTGGTGAAAATTAAAAAGCGTTTACTTAAAGTGCATTTCACTTTATTTTTAAGAAAATGATTTTTTTCATATTTTCGTTTAATCCAAACATTATTTACCAAAATTGGTTTTTAAAAGAATTTATATATTCATTATTTTCAAATTTTAATTTTGTCTCAATAAATAGCATTTTTAGAAAATATCACTTTTATGGTCTTAATAATATTTAATCTAGCTAAAGGCATTTGTAGAATAATTATGAATATTTTATCAAGCCCGTAAAAATATTTACTTTTATTCAAAGTGAAAATCATATAAATTTAATAATCTGAAAACAGCTCAAAAAATTTAAGCTTTATTAAATTAGAGTTTGATCAAAGGATACATTAATTTACGAATTTCTAAAATCATCAAAAAATAAAACTAAATTTTTTTTCCAACATATTTTTTTTTTTCAAATATTATTTATTTATTATTTATTCTATTCAAATAATGATCGATTGTTTAAAAATTGAGTAATTTTTTACAATTTTTTGTTTAGATCAACACCTCAATCATTTTTTATCTTAAAAAAATTATCTAAATCTTTTTTTACAAATAATTTATTTAAAAAAAATATTTTTTTGTTAAAAATAAACCTCCTGACCAAATATTTGATTTCAAGATTATTCTTAAATTCAATGAAATTGATAGTAGGTCCATACTTAGTGTCACACTTTGCAAGTGCAGCAAGCAAGGGTGGAAAGAGTGATCTATTTCACCTGAGTCAAAGTAAATATTTTATTTTTTAAGGTAGCTGGGTCTTATTTATTCATTTGGAAATAAATTAAAAATTTAAAAGTGATATTGTAAACGATTAGTTTTGAACTAGGAGGCAACAAAATTTACACAATTCAGAGAGTAATTAATTTCATGAATGAATGACTATTATTAATTGAAAATAATGGCCTACTCATAAATTAAGTTATGCAATAAATTTATTTTAGCAATCGGCGCTGTAGATTGCCAAGTTTATCAAGGATCCTAAGGAAAAATTACAACACATTTCATTAGTTTAATAAACTATTTTTGTTCTCACATAGTTCCACTGGAAAATTGTTGATTTAAAACAAAGAAGTTGAAAAATTTTTATTTTAGCATTTTTCGGCTACCGAGTCATAATCGGTTTTAAGTGTTCCTAAATAATTATATAAGAGTTTTTATTTGACAAATATTTCGAGTTTTATAACAGGATTCTCGTTTTTTAAACAGTGCAAAGTTTTCTAAACTATCAGCCATCAAAGCTTCTGATCTTAACAAATTCAAAAATTATGTAATAATTTTTAGATGACAATTTTTTTTGTTGGTGAATCCAAGCAATAAACACATTAATTCTTTTTGAACTAATGAACAAAATTTTTTTCAAATTATAAAAAAAATGCTTTAAAAATTAGAATCATCTTTTTGAATGTTCAGATGGCAGATGAAAATGTCTACTAGTCAGTGCAGCTAAAGGAATTAAACAAATTTAAAAAACAATTTTTAAATAAATTTTTAAAATTTTAAAAGCAAAAATTCAGTCTAATTTTTAACAAAATTACTTAGATCTAAATTATTTTTGAATTAAGTTGTCTCATCCCGACTCTTGTATTTGTGTCTACTGAAGTAATTCATAAAATTGTGTACCTACGGGCTTCAAAAGCAATTAAGTCAACAAAAAAAACAAAGGTTAGTAAAATAAAATTTATCTGATGGGCTTCAAAGCATTAGCATTATGCAATCTATAATTTTCGCTAAATTAATCATCTTATATTTTAGTAGTGGTGAATTTTTCTAGAAATTTAATCGAGTTTAAATAATTTAAATGAATAATATTAAATTTAAGTCTTAAACAATGTTTATAAATATTTGCGAATAAAAAGTTTTATACAAATTACTCGTCTAAGGTAGAGTTTGTTTCAAGGTAATATTTAAACCTTTAATTTGAGTCCTTGTTTTTCAAGTATTGGATTAGTTTTTAAATCTGCATTCATTATTCCATTAGATACTTGGCTATTCCTTAAATTTTCTGACATTCCATCATTTTTGTAGTCTTCTTAATTTGACTTTTTGAAAAGCTCATTTTTTTTCAAATTTTTCATTAGATATTCTTTTTTTCATAATAAGTTCAAATTTAAAAAAATGGATTTAAACAAAAAATTTTATTTGAAACTTTTAAAAAATATAAGAAATTTAATTTTAAAATTATTTTGCTTAGTTCTTTTTTAAAATAAATTTAAGCAACTCAACACCAAGCGTGTGTGGAGGCATTTATTGTTTTTATCCCGTTTATTAGTCCTAAAAAAAGTGAAATAAAACTCAATTATTTTGTCTTAAATTTTTCGATTATATAAGCATAAAAAATTCAATTTTTAAAAGTTTCTCTAAGAAAAGAGTGACAGTTTGAAGGTCAGTGGTATAAAATTGGGGGTCATAAGTAGGCTTAGGTAATAGAAAATAATATTTTTACACAAAATTAAAATCTTAATAAAAGATTAATTTAATCGCTTAATTAATTTAAATTTAAAAATGACTTAATTTTTTTCGAATTAGTTTAAAAATCTTAAACTAAAATTAATTTAAATTAATTTGGAAGTCTGAATAAAATTTTTAAAAAAATTTTGAAATTTTACTAATTTGGATAAGGTTGTTTAATTTTAAGTTTAAATTGTTAAGTTTTATTTAATTGTTATCAATAGAATAGAAAAACAAAGCTTAATATTCAGAAAACGTTATTTGTATTTCGTAACTTTATTTATATTTATACAATATTTTTTTAATTCAGAATATTAGTAATTTTTTTAAGAGTTTATTCAAATTATTTTTTAGTATGTTATTTTTAGAGAATTTTACAAAGCTTAGTTACAAAAATTGATTAGAAAATTAAAAGGAATATTATTTTTGGCTTTAAAAAATAGATAAAAAAAATCAACGTATTTGCCTATTGTGTTTTGTACTTTTACTTTTGTACTTAAGCTTTTACTTTTGTATTTAATAAAAATTTCACAGAAATTGTAATTTAGAAAAAATAAATTCTTTAATAAAATGAAATTATTTTTAAATGTAAAGATAGAAATTATGTAGTTTTTTTTATTAAGCATGTAATCTTGGAGTCTAAAAAGAGACAGAAAAATATTCTTTATTTTTATAAGAATTTCTCTTTTTTAATTTTTTTTTTCAATGTGTCCAGAGAAGACATTAGTCTTTCATGCAAACATAGTGGACACATTTTTCTTTTATATTTAATCTTGCGTAATTTTTGAAATAAATAAATAAATTATTAATAAATAAATTAATTGGCATTTAAAAAAAAAACATTATAAATCAAAGTTTAGATATAAAAATTGTTCCTTTGAAATATCGCATTTTTTGTGCTATTTAAAATTTTTTGGAAACTAACTCTTATAAAAGAGTAATATAACTATTTCTTTCCTGATCCATAGAACTCAAGCAAGTCTTCAGCAGAAGTATTCTGTTATAATTGACTTTTACTTTAGAAAAAATCTAATAATGCATTTTTAGAGATTGTTACAAATTGTTTAGGTTGGCTTGGACAATAAATAATGAAAAAAAAATTGTCACATATTTTAATAATGAAAGCAAATTAAAATTATAAAATAAATAAATATTTGAAATATAATTTAGTTTGAAAGATATTAGAAGCGTTTAAAAATGTTTTTAACTTATTTGAAATTTTTGTGGAAGGCTGGTTTCATGTATTTTTTTATCTTTATTTCTTAAAATAATAAATAAAATCTTAAAATCAGTTAATAATTCAAACTTTAATTGAGAAATTTTACTCCCTAAAGATCTTGGTTGTCAAACTGTCACCTTTGAAAAAATAACAAAAGATGAATGTGTCTTTTTGATTTTTAAAGAGTTAGACAACGGCCCCATAATCCCAGTAGCAATACTTAATCGTGGACTTATTATTATTGATTTTATAATAATTAAATCCAACTAATTTATTATCAATATTTCTCTCTCATGTTTTTGGGGTGCGAACTTTTAATTTAAAGCTATATTCATTTTTTTTTATTTTAATCCAAAGTAAATTATTTCTTCTTTGACTTTAGAATCTTGATGCAACATCAATATTATGTACCAATTTTTAATTTTTAGGTATTTAATTATTTTATTTAGTAAAAAAAATAATGAAATGAAAAAAGAAGAAATTAAATCTGAGACTATTTTTTATTTTTTAATGCAAATATATATTTTTTTGGAGAAAAAAAATGACAAAATGAAAGCAAAATAAATGAATATAATTTAAAAGATCATTAAGATAAGTCAGATGACTTAGTTTTCAAGTCTTTGACTTCACCAAAAATGATTTTAGAATGACTTAAATTTTTAATTTACGCACAAGTCTTCTCTTAATCCTCATAAAAATCATATACAATTTGTCATACTCATCCAAAAAATATGCATTTATATCAATTATAAATTCACTAAAATTAGTGCTCAGAACTTGATTTTAGCGTAGCTAATTTTTTAGACTTTTTTAATTATTTTTATTACAGATTGACTAACTAAAAAAAATTTTAAAACCAATTTTTTTCTAAAATATAATTATTATTTTTGAATAAAAAAGTGCCAAAATGACTCAGCTAAAATTTGAGTATTAATGAAAAGTAAGTTGTTCTATTGAAACTTTTTTGGATTTTTTAGAGCTTTATGTACAGTGTCAATGCTAGTTTAAAAAGACAATAGTTGTTTTAAATAAACTTAAGGTTTTAAGATTTTAAAATTACTAAACACTAGTTAAGTAACAAGGTAATTCATATTATTGCTACTCAAAATGTTAAATTAAAAATAATTAAGTTTTAGATTAATTCATTAAACAACTACAAAGTCTTTAAGTCTTCAGATCAGTCATGCAGCGAACCTTAATGCCAAATATCCTTTCTTGAATATTAAGGACAATTAAGATACATTTGCTAAATTAATAAATTAATCAAGCTAAATAAGTAAAATCATTGAAAAACGCTTGAGGCCAAAAACAAAATTTTTTTGATACAAAAAAATAAATAGAGCATTTTTTTTCAAAATTTTGAATTGATTTTATTTAGAAAAAAAATAATATCTAACCATTTGTTACCTTTTCTTACACAATTTTTGGTGAAATTTTTTAATTTAAATGCCAAGTCATCGAATTTTTTAAGCAAATAGAAAGTAAACTTCAAAATATTTTTAGTCAACAGCAATTTGGTTAAAATCAATAAAACATTTAAATGAAAAATTATATTTATTAATTTGTTTATTTTTTTAAAACAAGGATTAATTTAATTTTTATTTTTTTTTGTACAAGCACTGTATCTTACCTTGTAGATCCAAACTAATTCATGAATATCCAGTAGCGGGACTTATTACTAAAATAAGATACAAAAAAACAGAGTTTTACATTAGTGATTTGATACAAGAATTTTACCATATTTTACGTTAATTTACGTAAATTACCGTAAAATTCTCAATAAAAAAATTCACGAATTTACGGTAATTTAGGTGAATTATCGTAAAATTATGGTTTTCAATTATTGATTTTTAAAAAAACATATCACAGTGAGAGCTCTTTAATTCGGATCAGAACAAGCCATTTGTAAGATCTTTTTCCATAAAAAGATCAATATCCCGGATAAAATAAATTTTTATGGAAATAATATAAGTTGTTACTGATAAAGTTCTTTTGGATTTTAAAATAGATCTAAATTTTTCAAATTATAAACATAATTCACCTAAATTCTTAAAATTCAATTGATAAAAAATGACTCAAAAATTCAAGCTATAATTTAAGGAATAATGAGAATTTAACGAACCAATGTCAAAAACAACCAAAGGACAAGCAACATTTTGATATTTTTATCCGAGATTAATTAATAGCTTTCTGATCAAGAGATCAACATGGAAATTTTTTACATTTAAGCTTTCAAATTTTAATAATATCAACTTCATTTTTACAATTTTTAAAAAAATTTAAATTTAAGCATTAAAATGTTAAATTTTTTTCATTGTTATTTTCAACTAAACTAAATTTTTATCTTATTTTTTATTAAAATGCTTTAAATTTAAATTTGAATAAATGTAATTTTAACCGATTTTTGTTTGGCTAAGAATGCTAGCCTGTTGATTAATTTTGAAACTAAAAAAAAATTAAGTTTGATTTATATTTAATAAACTTATTTAGAAATATACTCTTTTTTAAATACGAAGACATATCTCAATCAGAATCGTTGAATTCTTTAGAATGTAAAATAAAGTTTTTGTAATTATTTTTGGCGATTTATTATTTTTTAACTAAAATTACTAAAAAAAAAATTTTTTTTTCCTAAATTTGCATAACTGATATTATTCTTATTAATTTTTCTAAATCGCATTAAAATTATAAATTAAACATAGTTATACTTTAAAAAAACAAAAATTTGCAGATAGACGTTTAAGTCAACTTTGAGCATTTTGTTAAGCCAGAGAAGGAAGTTTTGTACAATTAGAATTTATTTTTGAATTATAACAATATTTGGATAATTAAGAATATTATGGTATGAATTTTGATTAAAAATGTGAGTTCTGTAATCTGGTTTCTAATTAAGATCTGAATAATTCTTTGCTTATTACAATTCGGTTCCAATTCGGCACTTCATTTTTATAGTGGTAAAGGATAAACAAAAAATTTTAAAAAAGTTAAATAAAAAATTAATTTTTTTTAAATTTAATAAAATATTGAAAAAATTAGCATCAAACTTGATTTTTAAACATTTTTAAATAAATTAAGTAATTTTATGAAATGAAAGTCATTTTTATATTCATCAAGAAAATTTGGTGAAATTGGTGAAAATCAGTAATTTTAGTTAATGAATTAGCACAAGCCATTATTCTTAACCTTCTCTTGGTTCTTTGTGACTTCACATTAACTTAGACCAATTTCACTTTCGACTACTGCACAATCATCATTTAATTCTATTTATAAAATGTAAAAAAAAAGAACCGGGAAAAACAATTTAAAAATTAATCAATTATATTTATTTTAAGACAGCAAAACACTTTTTAGAAAAATTCGAATAAAAAGGTCCTTTTGCGTGTAATTGTCTGAAATAAATGACTGAATTAACAGAAATAAATTTCGGATAAAAATATTAATTTTTCTATGGAAGGTATTTAATGGGAAGCCGGGACCATTAAAATAGTTCCAAAATCCAATAATATTTGGAAACCTAAAATTCTCCGAATTAAAGAGCTCTCACTTTATTTTTAATTATTAGTCCATTAACAATAGTAAATCAAACAGTGCTTGGATAACATTTAAATAAAACTTAAAATTAAAAAAGATCCTATGAATGAAAAATTAAAAAAATATTGTTCAAATTTTTATTTAAGTAAAAATAATCTAAATCTAAATTCTTATTAATTTTAATTTTTGATCATACAAACTTAATCGAGTAAAATCACATACCGTTCAACATTTATTAACCTTGTAGAATTCTAAAATCATTCGATATCTAGATTATTTAATTTTCTTTATATGCAGGATACGTTATTCATATTTCGTATCTTTATTTATATTTTTAAAATATTTGATTTCAAAATATAAGTAATTTTTATTGAAGAGTTTATTTAAAGTACTTTTTAGTATGTTATTTTTAGAGAATTTTACATAGCTAAGTTACAAAAATTGATTAGAAAATATAAAAGAATATTATTTTTGGTTTAAAAAAAAACGATAAGATAAAAAAATAATCAATTATTTGTCTATTATATTTGCCTATTGTGTTTTGTACTTATACTTTTGTTCGTTCTTATTTTTATTATCCAATTCTCTATCTTTTAATATAATTTTATCATCCCCATGTTCTTTCTTCTTATTAAAAATTGTCTCAAAAGCAAACCACCCTGTTAAAAAGCACATTTTAGGAAAACAAAAATTTTAATTTTAAAATTAAGTTCTTTTCTGTCTGAAATCGCCATTTAGAAAGAAAATATTTTCTTTTTGCAAACTTTTTTCTGGTATCCTAAAAATAAAAAAATCTAATAAAAAAGTAAGCAATGACTGGTGATACATGTTTAGGTATTGAACGGTTAAGAAAAGAGAGAAAAAATTAAAAGGAAGCAATTACACAATGGAAAATTTCTTCTTTTCTTTAAATTACAAATAAATTTAATTTTAAATTAAGGACAATTATTTACATTTAAAAAAATAAAAATCAAAATTGATTATTTAAATCTTTAAAATTTAAATTAAATTTTGGTAAAAGAAAGCAAAATATGATATAATGATGACATAAAATTATAAACTAAATTTAAATTATTAAAATCCATTATTAAGAGTTAAGTAAGGCAAATAATTATAACCTGTGTCTATTTTTTCAAAAAAAATAACTTTAATACTGAATTTAGAATAAAATTATTTATTTAATTTTTTTTTTTATTTAAATATTACATTAATTTGAACTAATTAATAAAAAAAAAAATTAATTTTTTAGATAAAAACATTTAATAAATTAAATTTTTTAACCAATTGAGATTAAAACAAAACAAAATAAAATTCAAATAAAGTTAATTTTAATTTAATTTTTATTTTTTCTTGGATAAAACGTGGTCTTTGGCCTTATAAAGTTTTTCTAATCCTAAAATAAGGTAATTCAAATACAACTAAGATTCAAAAGTACCTTACTTTGCGTGCTTTATTCCAAAGGAACGAAATTTTTAAAAATTATGAAACTTATCTTTTTTAAGCTGAGCATATAGATTTTATTAAAAAAATCATTTTCAAAAATTAAATTTATGTTCTTTAAAAAAATTTAATTTTTTTAAAAAAAGCTATGTAATGAACATGTTATGACACATCGAAAAAAAACACTTGAAATGAAAATCAAGTTCCAGAAGACTCATTAGAACAAATTTTGGGAACTTTTAATTTTACTTAGCTTTTTTTGAAAAAAATTAAGTAATACATAAAACTAATATGAGCACATAAATAATTTATTAATTAATTAAAAGAACTAAAACATGAGGATAACTAAAAGCTTCTTAATTTTTAAGTACGGGTGAATAAAGTCATACTTAATGAGAGGATTAGATACATCAAATTAAGCTTAACTTTTAATGTTATTTGAAATAAAAATGAGATGATTTTTGAATGGACTCAAAATTAATGGGGGGATTGAGACATTATTAATTTTGCTAGAAATTATTAAAAATCATGGACTAGTAGAAGCATTAAAAAATTTCTACCAAAAAATCATGGTCTAGCATACAAAGTTACATCAGCTGTCAATGTCTGCTGGTGATATGGAAAATCCCTGCAAAATGCCTAAAGTGGTATTTGTCTTTAACACTAGAATCCCCAATCATTTTTTTGTAGCTTTTATCCAAATTATTTTTTTTTTAAATAAGAGAAATTTTTGAAAGTTTTATTTGAAAAAATTTAAAATTATAAAAAAAAATTAAAATGTAAAGTGTCAATTAATTTTTGTTTTTTGAGTGTTACAATTGTTTTGTAGTAAAAAGTTTTGAAAATTATATTGCGTCTTTCTTTGCAATTGCAGAGCCAAAAAATTTAACAAGAAATATTTAAAAATTGAATCGATAGTTTAATTTTTTTGTATCTCGACTAATTGATTTTAGACATTATTATTTATTCATCCATTTTATAATAAAATAAAATAAAAAAATTATATTAAATACATTAAAACTATATTGATAATACTCAATAAAAATTGTTTTATTAGTTAAATGTTAGAAAAAAATTTAAAATTATGTGATATTTGAGAATTTGTTATCTGAAGAAATTTTATAAAATAAATTTATATATGTTGAATAATTTCTTGTTTCTATTCCGTCAAATAAAATTTATTTTAAAGATTTTAGATTGATTAATTTTTGCAATTATTTTATTCCTATTTTCGAGACTTTAGTTAAATTCTATTTTAACATGATATTCTATCATTTTGAATACAGTCAAAAATTAGTGTTAAATAAAAAAATTAAAAAAAAATTAGTTTTTAGCTTATTTATTTTAATTTGGTAATTGTTAAATATTTTATAGTATTTATTTTTGAAAAAAAAATAGTACGCTGCATGCACCAATTCTAGTCCGGATACCAAATGGTTGAGAAAAAATCTAAGCATAAAATATGAATTTAAATGATTATTTAATTAGAAACTTGATTATAATTTGAAATTTTGAAACCATTATCGGCCCTTAAGTGAAAACAATTGGCTTCAAGCTAAATACCAAAGCGCTACATATTCGACTAGTCTAACCAAATGTTTCAAATTTTTTCTCCAACTCAATTAATCTTATAGATAATAAACTCGATTTTTTTAATAGATAAAATATGTCTTTTATTTTGAAATTGTTTCTAAGCCTAAAGTGCTTTTCCGCTTCAAGTGTATTTGCGGGTTAGACTATCATTGTCAAACAAGATCGAGTTACAACAATTTCAAAAATCACGCTCTCAAAATTTGAAACAATTAGCCAGGTCCAGACTACACAGATTAATTGGCTCATCGACTTAACTTAATTAATCTTTTAAAATATAAACAATTTTTTTAGTTTTTTTTTGTTGTTGTTGTTGCTTCATTATTGAGTATGCCAAATTTAATGTGGAAACAAGTTTGTTGAGTTTTGTCAAGAAGCAATTCTAAATCGAATGGAACAAAAATTTATTCATGAATTACCATAATCCAAAAGTACTTAAATCGTAATTTTCTCATACTAAACTCGATGAAATGAGGTTTTATTTTAATATAATAAGAGCTTAGTTTGTTTGTTATATTTTAGCTTAGTAAAAAATTCCAAGCGTAGCTAGAGTCTTCTGTTCAACAAAATATCTTTATCTGACTTTTTTTTTTTTATTTTGTTAATTTATTGTCTTATCATAAAGAATTTAAAAAATAAGTTTTTTTTTCAATTAATTTTATTTAACTGTGAAATTATTTTCTAATTAAAAAAATTCAATTATTTTTAGGGTATTTTGTTCGCCTCATCCCAAAGTCAAGCATTTCTAATTTGGACCGATTTAATTAGAAATAATTTTTAAAATTAAGTCATTTTATTTCAAAGTTACCCCAATCTAATTGTGGTTGAGATTTATTTTAGAATTTTTTTTACACCCCAGAACGGGTCACAATATTCATCCTTTCTATGAATTATTTTTCTATTTTTAAAATTTTTTCTTTTGATGCTTTTTTAGACAAAAAATTCGAGAGATGGAATAAATTTTTTATATTTAAAAATTAAAAATATTTTTATAAAGGTAATAAAGATTTGTATTTATTTATTTTGTTTACTAAGCATTCATCTTATTGTAAATATAGATTTAAAGAAGTCTGAACGGGCTTCATGTGCATTTTATTTATATTTCATTAGACCTTAAAAGGCCAAAGTATATCTTTGAATAATTTTTATTAAGTGTATATTTAATTAATGCTTTTTTTCTATTCTTTGTCTTAGGAATATTCCTTATTTATCTTTTATTCTTTATTTTTCGTTTTACTCAATTCAATCAATAAAGTAACTAATTTAAAGATGAAAAAAAATATTTCTAATTTTTTTATTTTCCCAAAGCGATAATTACTTTATTGAATTTTTAGCAAAAAAAATAAAAGAGTAAACTGTTAATTTAGATATTTTCAAAATTTTGAAATAAGAAAAAATTCTTTTTTTTTCTAATGAAACAAAAATGCCTCTTATTTCATAAAAATTAGCTAAAACTCTTTTGATTTATAATATTTTATTATAGAAACAAGAATTTAAAATAAGAGATCTTTTAACTTTTTTGAAAACCTAAAAATTTAATTTATGTTGTAGTAGTATATAGAAAAAAGTAAATAAAATGCAGTTCGAAACAATAACAAAAAAAGCCTTAAATAAATTCTAGAAGTCGTTTTGAAAATATTTTTCATCATCTATTTGTTTTTAAAAAAATTTCAGGGTTGAATAATAATTTTTTTTTTGTATTTTTTTGCACAACTTCTTACATTTATCAAAAAGATAAATTGGTTGTCTGTACATGATTTTGTCCACAAAAATTATAATCATTTAATGTTTATTTTAAAATTATCTATTTTATTTAAATAATTATCATTCATTTCTCTTAAGCTAGTCTTGTTTGTATCTTATCAATCAAAATATTGAATGACCAGTTTGTTGAAACCCAAAATGGCCAGCTAGATTCGGAAGGACAAGCGATTATAAATCAATTTATTTTTTATAAATTTTAAGTTTAATTGTTTAATTTATAAATTTTAAATAACTTTTAAAAAAATATTTATGTGACTAGCTATTCGATTTAAAGATCAGATATTTTTTTTTTGGAAAATCTATGTTTTTATGTTTCTCCTTTTATTTCACAATTTTTCAAGATTCAAAGGGTTACCTAGAGGGTCCATAAATTTGACCACTGGCAAAAACTTGGCATAATTAACTGCTGGTTTTGGTAAATAGAAATTGCTCCTCTTTATTTTTTATCCCCATCTCCAAAAAATATTTACCTTAAATTTTTTCTAAATTTGCTTTTAACTATTACCGAAAATTGTCTTCTTTTTTACATAAAAGAAATTAAATTGTTTTTTATAAAAAATTTATTTTATTATTAGATAAATTAAAAAAAGATTAAAATATATTATTAAGAAAAAATGATTCAATTTGTTTCTGTGACTGTCGAAGATTTTTTTAGTGGGACTTGTCGAAAAAGTAAATAAAGGAAGAGAAAATATAATTAAATTCTTTGTTTATTGCTATAAAAAAATAATTCTAAAATTTTATAAATTTTTTTGTTAAACTAAGAGAGAAAGGGAGTCCAACATTCAGTTTTTGAGGGATAAATAAGTTGATGAACCATATTTTTCCACCAGCCGCCATTTTTTTTTCAAATACAATCTATAAAAGCTTAATCTATAATAAGATGAAAACGTCTGTCTTCAATAAAAGTGTAGCCTAAAAGCATATTTGGAAAGCTTTATTTTCTCTTCTGCTTTTTTTTCTTAATTACATTGTCAAATTATCCATGTGTTAAATTCATAAATACAACTCAGTCCTGATTTTCATGTCATTTTCTATTTTACTGATTGTATTCTTCATTATTATTTATTTATTAAAATAAATTGTTTAGACTTTATAAGTCAAAATATTACTCTATAATAAGTTAATTTCATTTAATAAGTATTAATCAATTTTTTGTCATATTTTTTTATTTTAGCATAAAATGACATAAAAGTGACCAGTGTGATTTCTGTAGTGCTTAAGTTACACTTTAAATTTAGACAGTATTTTTTATCTTATCTCAATTAAAAGTTTTAAAAAAGAACTTTATATTTTTATTCTATTTTTTAATTAAAAAAAATTAATAAAAGAAAACTTTGCAATGATGGTTTAAACGAAGGCTGTTGCCATTCGGGTTTTTTCTCAAATTAATTTTTTAAAAAAATTAAATTATCAAGTTTTTAATTGAAAGAAATGACAGCTGGTCTGATCAATAATTTATTTTTTTCCGGTCTTATTGTTTCACAAAAGTTTTAAGCCTTTCACCTTTTCTATCGAGCAAAACTGTTTTTATCTTATTCATTCTTTTAGGTATTGTGAATTTCAAATAAGAATTAATCAAAAATTCTCTATTTTTTGATAAATTAAAATTAAAGTAAATAAAAAATGTTATAAAAAATTATGCAATTTACTTTGTTGCGCTTTTTTTTACCTAAAATAAAATTTTTATTTTCTTTTTTTTTAGAAAGTCAAATCAATAATCTATTTTAATTATATTGATGCTTTATTTTTCGTCATTTTTTACATTTAAAAAAATTTTTTTTAGGCAAAAAAGATGCTAAAAATTATATTGCAGTATTTTTCTAATATTTTTTATTAAATTTAATTTTAATTTATCAAAAAATGAATAATTATTGATCAATTCTATTTGAAATTCACAATACCTACTTTTAAAATATTGATTATAATCAGATTGACGTAAAAAATATTTAATTAAAGCTTTTTTTTTACCAAATTAAAGTGGAAAATGGTAAAATATTTTAACATTTAGATTTGATTAAATGCAAACATACATCCTAGAAGGTTTATTCTATTTTTGTAAATTAAAAAATTGATTATCAAAAATAATTATATATTTTACCTTCTTAGTTCTTTTTATACAATTTTATACTTTTTATACTTTTATACTAGAATTAATTGCGAAATTAAAAATTAGCTGGATACTATTCTTTTCTTAAATTTGTAATGTTCACTTTTTTTTGGATTTTTTATTTTTATTTTATTTTGTTATTTATCATCGCCTATGAGGTGTTTACTGAAATTAACAATAATGATTATTTTTTTCGAAGAAAGAAAGCTAAAATTTACGTAAATTTTAGTTAATTAAATTTCATTTCTATTTCAATCTGAAGGAGCAAGAGCTCGATCTAGTTTACATATTATTATTCTAAATCGGCAAATAATCATAAAAAGCTTGCGTAAAAATATAGTTGTCAACAAAGTTGGGCTAAAATTTTTTTAAAAAATATGGTCCGAGTGAGACTAAAACTCTAATCTAACGACTTAGAGATTTTAAAACCAAATAAGTAATAATTATTTTTGATTACAAATTTTAAAATACAAAATATAAAATTGCCTAAAGTGGTAAAATTTATTGATCAACACTTTCTTTGTTTGTTGTAAAATACAATATCTTAATCTAACAAGACAGTAAACTTCATGAAAATCTCTGAAACTTTGAATAGTGATAATCAGAATTTAAGTTAAAAAAAAAGACATTTTAAATTATAATTCTTTGAAGTCATTTTAAAATAAATTCAAATAATTTATTGAGCTTTTTGATAAAAGAATGAATAATTTGATAATGATAGTAAAGTTTTGAAGTGTTTAATGAAATTTAAGTTTATTAAGCATTTATTTAAGTATTTCTATGGCAGTTAAAATTAACAATTTTAATTATTTAAATAAAGTCATTTGCGACAGCTCTTGGATTTGTTATGATACTTTTATTTGAATGTAAAATAACTTTTGATCCTTTATAATCTTAAATTTTTTTTAAAATTATTTCGAGAAGGTCAGTCCCATGATACAGGTAAAAAAATAGAACAGTTTTATAAAAATTTCAAATGTTTATTTGATAATTGGAATTTAAAATTAATTACGTAAATTTATAAAAAAAGGGGGTAAAAAAACAATGTAATTTTAATAATAATAATATAGTGTAATTATGTAATGTATTTTTTTTTAATTTACTTTTTTTTTTTTTAGTTCTCAAAAATGTCTAAATATCATCACAAAAGTAAAAATATAAAATTAATTTAAAAAAAAATTATTAAGAGATGACGAGTGACGATTTTTTTTAGGACTCTTTGTAAATTTTAGCTTTGAATGATTTTGAGATGCATAAAAAGTAAAGATTTTTTTAAAGATATTTTTTCTTATAAAATTCAATTTTGCTTCAATTTTAATATTAATTTTTATCAGTAAAAAGTTGTTTATTTATTTATTAAATATGAACAAAAGTAAATAAGACAATCGTCTATCCGGTATTTTTTTACCAGTTAACTTTTTTAAGTAAAGGGCTCTTTAATAATTTTATCATGGAACCCAATTTAAAAAATAAAAAAAAAATAAAAAAAACATAATTACAAATAATTAATAATATAAAAGTAAGAAAAAAATATATAATATAATAAAATTTTAAAAATAAAAAAATTTTATTATGAATCTAAATTTTTCATTAATTGTTAAAAGTTTAATTATCATTGTATTCAAATTTTTATAAAAAAATTTTTTTTAGAGAAAATTTTTATATTTGTATCAAAAATGTTTTTAAAAAAAAACTATTAATAAATTTAGTAAAAAAATATCCAAATGTTGATAAACCAAATTTCCGCTTTGAAGCTGGTTCAATAAGATGATTCTTGTTCCTTAATTCTTAGCGTAAATTTCTCACTTAGTTTGTTTTTAGCTAAAATTGATGGATTTTGAGATGAGTAAAACCTTGAATGAAAATATTCGATTTTAATATTAAATTTTATCAGTAAAAAAGTTGTATAATTATTTTAAAAAATTTAAGAAAGAAAGAATAAAGCCAAATTTTTCCAAAACAAAATTTTATTTCATTTTTTTAAATAAAATTTTTGGGTGCCAAAAAAATGCTATGAAAAATTCAGTGAAAAGCTGAAAAAGTATTTTTAAAAAAATGAAAAAAAAAAAGTAAAATTTTTCCAAAAAAATCATATTTTTTGTTAAATGACATTTTGTAAATGCCGAAAAAAAATCTAATTCAGTATTCAAGTATATATTGTTCAATATCTTAAGGTCAAAATTCAAGCTGAAAAATAATCTCAACGAAAAAAATGGGTCTTGCCTCATCTTAATAAAAAAAAAGCAAAAAATAATCAAATAAAAAAATCCATCTAGATAAACATAGCAATATTTTTTTTAGCTCTTAGAGAAAAATATCTCCTCAAATTTGTTCTAAATATCAAAATAAATTTTTCCAACGATGCTAATTTCTAAACAATATCACGCATTCTCTCATTTTATCTAAAACATCAGCGCACTTCAACCCAACTTCTTAAGCTTGCCATCATCCAGGCCATCCATTATCAAACCCAAAATTTTTCAAAATCTCTAAAGACAAACCAACTTGTTTAGATTTTTAAACAATGAGCTCAAAAAATGAATCGGAGCCCACTTCAGCAACACAACGTAATCAAAAATTCAAATACCTAACAACCAACATGCAAAATTTGCTCAAAAATTTCAATGAAAACTTGTCGGCGCGCAAGCCCGACTCGCGCCTTGAGCTCTTGAACAGACTAAAGCAGCATCAGCTAAGCGTGCAGCCAGCACGCAGCCTAGTTCGCTCAAAGACCATGATCAGCAGACCCGAGCGACCAGTGTCCAACCTAGAGCCGTTCCTGCACAAGCCCAAAATAAACCGCAGTCAATCTCAGCTGAACTACAACTCGCTGCAGAGAACTGCGGACAATTTTGATCACACCGAGCATAATGAGGACAAGATGCGCAAGAGCAAAAGCTCGCAGCAAATTCAAACAAACTGCTCGTTCATGTCCGATTCATACAATTCGGACTCGGATGTGTCAAGCCGGTCCAATTCGCCCCAGAAAACAGAGAGCAGGCAGCGCTCTTCGGCCATTCTCATTGACAATCCCAAATCTGTTGTTTTGCGCAGAGAAAAAACACCAAACGACACAGACTTGCCCTTGATGAAGCAAAAGCTGATGGCGAGTGTCAAACGAGGCCAAAGTGTTGCGCCTGTTGACAGAGAAGAGGCTTCTTTGAAGCGAATAGATGATTTGGAGAGCCGAATTTGGGCTCTGGAGTGCGAGTTGAGCAGGGAGAGGAAAAAGTTGGCTGTGGAGAGGCAAGAAAAGTATGAGCTTGTTAACGAGATTAAGATGAGATGCGAAGGAGAGAAAGTGTCGGCACTCAAAGCTCTCGAAACTAAGATGAACACTAACAAGATATTCGAGATAAATAAACTCAGAGAGTCGATTCAGAACGAAAGCAGAGGTGAAATAGAACAGAGGAAAAAATATTTCGACAATGAATTAGCCAATTTAAAGAATCATCTACAAGAAAAAAATGAAAGGTAAAATTTTCATTAGAACTATTTATTTTAACGTAATTACTCGAGTTTTATGACATGTCATAAATAAAATAGTGACATGTCTTTATATATCGAACAGTGGTTGAAAATTTCGATTTATGACATGTCATAAAACTCGAAAATACCCCTAAAAATAAATTTTTACTAAAAAATAGTAACCGTAATCAACTTTAAACTGTACCTCCAAAATTCAAAATAAAAATTCTAGGACCAACAATTATATTATCCTATTGACTAATCGAGAAGAAAATAGGCGGGTTTCGGATTTGTGTAAAAGACGTGTAAAGTCAAACGGGGTAAAACCGTGAATTCTTTTATTTGATCGCTAATTAGTTGTGAGATTTATTTTTTTTTGTGTCGAAAAAAATATAAAATAATAAAAGAGAATATTGTCTTTAATTTAAAAAAAACTCTATTTAAAATAAAAGAACGGTTCAAAAGTTATAGTTAAAATAAAATAAGATCTTTCATTAACGTTTCAACGCTTACATTGGGGTATATCCGTGAATTACATATATTCAAGCAATTAAAATACAAAAAAAATTATAAGAAAATATATGTATCCTATTTTAAAACAAAATTTATCTATTTTGAACACTTTTTTGAACAAGAAAATTCCATAGTTAAATCAAAGCCTCTTGGAAGGCATTTCCCACAAGACCAATTGTTACATTTCTCACAAGAAATCCATTTATTTTGATTTGTTTTGACTTTTCCAAATACTGTTTTACATTTGAAACAACTTTTTTGGTCGTTCAGTGGAGATATTTCAATTTCAGACTCTTCTTCATCTTCTTCATCACTGATTATTGTCACTTTTTTCCTCTTTTTGTTCAACTTTTTTGCCTCTTCATCTTCTAATTGTTTCAAAACTTGATTCTCAGTCAAAATTTCACCGTACTTTCTTTTAATCCTCGTTTTTTTTTTTGTTGACGTTTTCTCTTTATTTGCTGATTGCAGATGTTGAAGCACAGATTAAACCAAGTTACTTTTCGTCATTTTTAAAAAGTTTTTTTTTTAAATATCAATCAAATAGAAAATTCACACTATTTATTGCAATAAATGAAATTAACGGTTTAACCCCAATCCCATTTTTTTCTTAAACTTATTTTATTTTGAAATAACAGCAAATCGGTTAAGTTTTTGAATTTTTCAATAAGAAATTCGTAATCAGCATCAAAAAATACATATAATAGTGTTCTTAGTTCAAATTTTTACCAATTATCAAGAAAGTTTTTTTTTGAGGATCGGCATTTTCTTTTAAGTAGCGAAGATTAGTCGTTTAAATAAAATAAAAAGAAAAATTAAAAATTCTTTTTTATTGGTCATTTTTATTAACAAAGACGTACTTTATATTCTTTTTTTTATTTAATAGAAAATTTTTTTTTCAAAGAAAAGTTATGGTCATTCAAAGAAGAATTCACGGTTTTACCCCATTAACGGTTCAACCCTGAATTACTATATATGTTTAATATGTGTATTGATCCCAGATCCATTTTTGTAATGCTTGATCCCAAAAAGGGATCAGGGGGATAGTCCACCCGACTTTGAACTTTCTTGAATGTTTGGCGAGAAACTTAACCATTGCAAACTATTCATAAATATTTATTTTCTTTTTCTGTTTTTATTATTCAATTATTCAATTAAGAATAGAACAAAAGAAAGCTTATTCATATGATCATTTTAAAAATCTCATTTTATGATAAAAAAACATTTTATTGGATCCGTTAATTAGGGTGATTATTCATTCTAACGTTCTAAAAAAATGATACAAGTCCGAAACCATTCGAATATTCATTTGAAGTCATTAGTTTGGATTCAAAGAAAAGTCTTAGATGTAAATCTTCTTTGAGATCAAGTAAATATCAAGACTCATGTCTATCATGCCAAAGTTGTGACAATTGGGTCTGTGATAATTGTTGGCCAAGGGGTTTGAGACCTAATCAATATTTCTATTGTATAAATTGTAAATAGTTTAGTCTTAACGAATCGTTCACATATTTTTTTACCCGGACAAAGCTTTTTTTAGACAATAATAGTAATAATATTAAATATAAAACTAATATAATTTTAATAATTTCTTTTATTATTGGTCTTACAAGAATTTACATAAAGTAAAAACCTTATATTTTTTTGTTTTGTGACATGTCACTATTACGGTTACTATTTTTTATTAAAAATTTATTTTTAGGGGTATTTTCGAGTTTTATGACATGTCATAAACCGAAATTTTCAACCACTGTTCGATATATAAAGACATGTCACTATTGTAGGATATCCTACAATAATGACATGTCATAAAACTCGAGTAATTACGTTATTTATATATAAACGATGTGGACAGTAAATATTATAAAAATCCTTTCAAGTAAATTTTGAGAGTTGAAAAAAGACACCCTTCTTAATATTTACAAAACATTAATTTGCTCGGTAATTGACTACAGTTTTTTTATTCCTACTTAAACGTCAAATTCCAATCTTTCTAAGATCCAAACCATACAAAACATCTCAATTAAGTCCATCTACCACTTTCATTTCGATGCCCCGTCAGATCTATTAGATAAGTTTCTTGAAGAAATAAAGTTTGACAAAACCGAAGTCCGCCTCAACAAACTTTTCGTTAAGTACATTAAAAAATGCTTTATTTTTAAAAACAAATTATTCTTGAGCTAATAAAGGACTATGTCAGTGCCTTTGTTAACAGCTCAAGAATATGCAGTAACAAAACACCACTCTGTGATATCTGGAATGAGATGAATGAATGATTATTAGAATTATTTGTTTTATTTACTGCTATGTTAAACTGTTTTTACGAAAATTTTAGTAAATTTTAGTAGATATTAAAATGGGCCAAAAAAAAACTAAAAAAAATTGGTGATTATTAGGAATTTTTAAAAAAAATAAAATGAAAATTGAAAAAAAAATTACAAAATTTTACGTAAATTTTTATTATAAAAAAAGGAAAAAATGGTAAATTTTAGTAAAAAAACGAGAAAAAAAAATCTTAAAAAAAATACAACTACAATGCAATTATTTATGATCCGACCATTAACCGTTTTTTTCTCAATGACTATTTTGATTACCTAAGAATCAATAAATTTTAAAGGAATATAAAATAAATATAGTCAAGTTGGGTAAATTCGATATTTCTTTTGTTCAAAGAGGTCTAGTGGGTGGATTTTTAATTGGATTGGTATTATTTGATAGAATTTAAAAAATTTAAACACTTTCGGTCAATTTTGTTAAAAAAATTTTGTTAAAATAATAAAACATAAAAAAGTGTTTTTCAACAAACCAATTAACGGTTCAACCAAAAAGTGAATTTTTTTTAAAAAAAAATGTGTTTTATTTTAATAAATAGAGAACGGTTATCTATTTGAAAAAACCGATTGAAAAAATGAAACCAGGGTCAAAAATTGCAAAAGGCAAAGGGTCATTAAAAAAAAATTTTTTTCAAAAAATTTTTTTTCGCAAGCGGTATCCTTTTTATTTATGTGGTTGCTTTTCAATCACTTAAAAAAATATATAATGGGATAGGTCTTATATCAATTGATTAATCTGTAGAAAAGAAAATAGAAAAATAGTCATTATTTATTTGCGCAAAAAAAAACTTTTCAAAAATAAGTTATGTGAGATCAAAAAACACTTATCGTTGTTACCCATTGTTCGTTTCAAGCCGTATATACGATATCTTTTTTATTAAATGATACCTTATTTAAGTGATCAATATATCTTTTACATTTAAATGATTTTTTTACTAAAACATACCATTTTTCCCGTTTTTTATAATAAAAATTTTCGTAAAATTTCGAAATTTACTTTTTTTTACTTTAGTAATGTTACGTAAATTTACTTAAAATCACGTAAAATTTCGAAAATTACGTAAAAACAGTTTATCATAGCAGTACAGTATTTATAAACGATGTGGACAACGATATTTTAATGTTAATTGAGCGTATAGTCTACTCAAGACTTTACAATTTTTTTAGAAAACTATTCATTATTTATTCAGGAACAATCTGGATTTAGAAAACAGTGGCGAACTTCCGATAATCTTTACTTGTTGATTCAGAAGATTGTAGAGTCATTTAATAGAAAGAAAAGAGTTTGTTCCTTTTTCTTTGATATCTCTAAAGCCTTCGATAGGGTTTGGCATGAAAGCTTAATTATTAAATTGATTAAATTAAATCCACCATACTACTTAATTAGCTGGATTTGATTTTTCTAATCCTTCCACGTCGTAAATGTAAATAACCACTTGAGCGATGAATACCAAAAAAACGCAGATGTTCCTCAAGGCTCAGTTGTTAGCCTTCTTTTATTTAGTATATTTGTAACAGTAAATTTCTATAACACGTAAATTTGTAAAATTATTGGTCTTTCAGTAAAAATGTAAAACAAAAAGGTAAAAAAATATTGCAAACTTACTTTTCAGTCAGTAATTATTTAAAACAATTTTTGTAGTTTCAGTAATTTACTGAAACTAATGTTTCAAAAATTCCGATAAAAAAAAAAAAAAAACTCGGACGACACATCGATGACTGAATATCATATTAACAGAATAAGCTTTAATTCTCCAAATCGAATCTTCACTAGATAAAAAAACAAAGAAAACTCCTGAAGAATATTATCTCTTGAATCAATTTTATTATTATTATTATTATTGACAAATTAAACTACGTCCCATGAAAAAAATAAGGCAGTAGGTTTTGATGATATAGCAGCTGAAATGATAATTTATTCAAAGTCAACTAAATTTAAAAAGCTTCTAACCCTTTTTTATTCAATTATTTTTAATTCTGGGTTTATTCCTGAAAATATAAATACATGCATTGTCAATCCAATTCCAAAAGGTAAAACTGAGTCTAAAGCACCAGAAGATTTTAGACCGATATCAGTTTCCTCAAGTTTTGCTAGTATTCTAGTGCATATAATATTACAAAATATAGACATTAGAAGAAAAATTTACAAAAATCAATTTGGCTATAAAAACCAGTACTCGTGTAAACACGCGTATTTTCTAGTTAATGAAAATATTCAATATTATAATGTAAACAAAACGAATTTTTACATGGCCAGTTTAGATGCCCAGAAGGCTTTTGACAGACTGTGTAGGAAAGGCTTGTTTTATAAGCTAAAAAAAGAAATACCTGAAATGTTTTGGAGAACATTGTATAATTATTATGAAGTATCAAAAGTTGTCGTTAAATTTAATGATAAGAAATCAAATCTTTTACCATCACTGATGGAGTAAAGCAAGGGGAGATTTTATCACCTTATTTATTTTATCACCTGATTTGTAATACATTGAGATTTACAATTGCATCTTACCATTCCTTGACCACCACCAATAGACATTTCATTGGCCGCTTGTCTAGCGCATTTGAGCGACTTGTCGGTTCTAATTTCTAGTTCAACTTGACAATTTTGAAAGCGTTACGGGAAAATAAGTCAGTAGTTTTTAACTATAGAAAGTTTGTTTTTTATTGATAATTACGGTTGCATTAGTAAATATCAAAACTAACTTAGTCAAATTTGATAATAAGAAAAATTGAATATTTTTTTCAAGATTTACTAATGGATCGGTTTATTTTGATATTTACGTTCGATCAAAATTTACTATTACATTAATGAATGTTCAAAAATTTATTTCGGTGGACTTTTTGAATTGTGCGAAAATTGAGTTGAGTAAAATTAATTGATTAAAATTTAAAATTATTTATTAGACTTTATTTAATTTTTACCTTTAATAGATATTTATTAATAATCAAACCTTTTTTCTATTGAGATTTTTAAGCATGATATTAAATGCTTTGCGACAAAATCTGGTTGCAAAACAAAGTCTCTTAAAAAAGTTTGATTTTAAGTATATTTAAATAATTTTGAATTTTACTTTGATCAGTTTTATTTCCATCACCAAATTTTACCAAATAATGCGGTATTTTACGTAAAATTATGTAAGAAAAGGTAAGGACTGTGAACTTTTTCTATTTTTCCATAGTAAAATTAATTAAAAATTTTGGAAAAATTTCAATTTTTGTTTTTTTTTTACCAAAAACCTCATTTTCTTTGCCGTAAGGATTTTCGAACGATTTTACTGAAAGCACTGTATTTATATCTTAATAGATTTAAACATTAAAAAAATTAAAGTTAATATTTGACATTTTTTGACTTCTGTAATGAAGATATTCCTATTTAGGTGACTCTATAATCGGAACCAACTGGAAAAATTAGTTCAAGTCGGTTGCTGACCAACAGACTATAAACAGAACCAATTGAGTGGTTCTAGGCTCTGACTGAATAAGTCATCCATACGAAGCTGCATAAGTCTCATAGGGATTTAGGTATTTAGAGAAAAGCGCCCGCATAATAACATTTAGGTATTATTCGTATCTCTGTCTCATTGTCAGGAAAAACCCACCCAGTGGCATTACACTTCTAGCATTGTCTTTAAGTAATTATTTAATTTTTAAATATTTTAAAGTCTTGTGAATTATCCAAGCCATTGCTAATTTTAGAAAAAATATCAAAATAAGGTATTAAAATTTTTCATTTTTTTCTTTGTTTCATTATTCATTCTTTAATTTTTAAACAAAAATTTTAAAACAAGATCAAAAAGCTGAAAAAATTGATTAGACAATGTCTATTTTACTTTTGGTGCAATTAAATCCCTAATTATTAAAAAAAATTAAATTCCTAATTTTTTTTAAAGTGTTATTAAACTTGTTTAATTTTTATCGATTTTAAAAATAAACTTATTTTGTTTTAATTTTTTTTATTAAATGCCCAAATAATTAAAAATTTTAAAATTTTGTACAAAAGCTAAAAAATTAATTTTTAAAGGTGTTTTCACTTGGAAAAGCTGCTAAAAGACGAACATCTAAAGAGTGAGCGTCTGTTCCTGAAATCAATCGAGTTGGTGCGAAAATTTGGACAAAAAAGCAACCGTGAAAGCATATGCTCAAACGAAATACAGAATGAATACTCGACTGATCTGGCACAAAAATTGGCCACAATTCGCCAAATTTTGATTGAAGAAAACGAATCTGCTGAGCTAAAAAGCTTGTCAACTATTGACGACATCCTGCAAGACATTGAGACTCGAAGCAAACGAATAAAACAACAAAATCAGACTCACCTGCTGGATCTAAAAATGCTAAAGGAAAACAAGCTCAAACTGGAATCACTTTACAAAATAAAATGCAAGAGTGATCTGAACAAGTCGGCCAAAATTCACAAGCTTGAGGTTAACTATCAAAGTGAATTGTTCAAGTTAAGAACTGAGTTCAACTCAGATCTAGTTCGCTACTTGGAGCATAAATTGGTGCTAAGGGACGCCCTCTTCAATGACTTAGTCCTGAGATTGAGCAAAATTTTGAACATTGTAAACATATCAGACGAACCATGTGAAATGATTCGCGAAAACCTGGTCCAGTTGGTCCAAAATCTAATAAATTCTTTAAATTTAAACGAACCTAATTTGCAAGGACTTGGCGAAGTAAATGCTGGCCTTGATTTGGATACAATATACAAAAAAGCGCCTGTAAACCTAGTGGGCCATGGTGTGGACATTAATCCCGACTGTATAATTCGAGTAAGTTGAATAACTTTATTTTTTTATCATATAAGTTGATCAAAATAGCAAAAATTCAAATAAAAAAAAATTAAGATAATTCTAGTCGGTAATGATATGTAATTTTACGTAAAATCACGTAATTTTTAGTTAAATCGTCTCTAAATGCTTACGGTCATTAAAATGGGTTTTTTGGTAAAAAAAGTGTATTATTTTTCTAAGTTTTGTGTAATTTTTTTTTTGTTTTTTTCAAACAAAAATCTTTAAATTATATTTAAATGTTATTTAAACTATAATCTATTTATTATGTAATTCTATTTTTGTATTCTTGCATATTTTTCCTTTGTAAAATTCTTGCACATAATACTTCTTAATTCCACACAATAATTTCTTAGATTAAATTAAACAATGACTCTTACTGAACTAAAAAAAAAAAAATAATGTATTTGTCTGTTATTTTCCATCTTTTCTGCGCAATTTCGGCTACCATAGATGTCCTCCTAGGAGGTGTATCTCCGCAAGCTTGCTTGCTGTAGCTGATTCTTATTACTATTATTAAGTAAGCAAAGGACGTTATTTCTTCTGCTTGTAAATTATTTTCTTATGCTAGCACTTTTTTTTCAACTGCTTGTAAAATTATGTTTGTGATAGCAAAATTTTTTATTTTGATAGCAATAACAAAAGTATAAAAAAATAACCAAAATAATTTTGATAAAATTTTATTCATATTAAGTTGGAAAAGAAGAATTAAGAAATTAAGCTTTGTACCGACAAATAATATAAAAATTTCATATGGAAATATCAATTTTAGTTTATTCGCTCTATTTTTGATTTTTAGACAGAACTATTTTCTGTATTTCTTTTTTTAGTTATAGAACCACGAGGTCTTCCACGACGTTTTGGACCATTTGAAAATTTTTATGCATCAGCTTGATAATTATGATCAAAATTTGTAATCAATTGAGAGTTAATTTAAAATATGTTCTGAAGTATTATTATTTTTTTATTTGTTTAATCTGTGCCGAGCAGACTGAAAAAAAATAAGAGAAAAAAAATGAAGTTTGTTTTTTTTGTTTTTATATCATTTTTCAAGTTAATTTATTAAGTAATTCAATTAATTAATTTTTTAGGAAGCATAAAAAAAATTAAGCTATCAGAGGCATTTTGAAGTTGACGATCAATTCAAAATATCATTACAATTCAAAAAGTTTATCCTTAGATATTAAACTTAATCTATGATTAAATCTAAATAATTGCAATGTAACATGCTTTACATGCAATGTAGATTTAGAAAATAAAAAGAAAATTGAAAAAACATTTTCTCAGTCGATTGATAATCGATTTTAATATTTAAATGTATTAACTGATTTTTTGTAAAGTTAATTTGAGATTTTTTATTTCAAAAGTATTTGTGTTTAGCATTCACAATTAAATTTAAAAAAGAAATTTAAAAAAAATTCAAAAAAAGTTATAAAATGAAAACAAAACTTTACAAAAATTCAGTTAACTAAATTGAAAATCGATTTTATAATTGGATTGAGAAAATGTTTTTTTTATTTTCTAAATCTACATTGCATGTAAAGTATGTTACATTACAATTATTTTAATTAAATCAAAGATTTATTTTAATATCTAAAGAATAACTTTTTGAATTGAAATGATATTTTGAATTGATCATCAACTTCAAGATGCCCTATCAGGTGTAAAAATTTAGCTATCATAAATTAATTTTTTTTACTAGCAGTTAAAAAAAAATTTGCTATCAGAAGAAAAAATTTACTAGCAGAAAGAAAAAGATCTCGTTAGGAAATAAAGATAAAAATTTTATCTTATTTACTAAATTCCTTATTTGATTACAATAATTATGAGTGAGGTAGAACGATAATAATATATATATAAAAAGATAATAATAACATAAATATGAAAATAAAACATAAAGAAAAATATTCATTTAATTAATGAGAAAAAAAACATATAACCAATTTTATAAAAAGATAAAAAACATAAATTCAAAATCAAATTTTTTTTAAATATTGATGACTTTTTCAAGTCAAACAAGAAATAAGCATATTTTGTTATTTATACTCGTTTAAGCTACCATAGTGAGACTCTAGTGTCTTTCTCTACAGGATAAAATCTTCCTAACCTATTATTTTTATTGTTATTATTATTATTTTGTTTGTTTTGTTTTTTTTTTGGCAAATGGAAGTTTCAAATCAAATTTTAAAATCAAAACGATCATTTAAAATTTTAAAACTTAATTAATCTATTATTTTTAAGAAAATAATACTAAACATTACTAGACATGTTATGTCTAATAATGGTTCATTATCAAATTAAAATCAAAATGATTGATATCTAATTTATTTAACAAAAACAATCAATAATTTAAATAATTTTGGTTAAGTTAATTCACAAATTCAAATTTATAACTTTAATACCCATTCATTCAATAAAAATTAATTTAATTTTTCCACTTAAATAAATTATAAATCTTAAAACATTAAATTTTTTTGTCTTTTAAAGCAAGTTTTCATTTAAATCAATTAAAAAATTTAAACCTATTAAAGTTCAATAAAAAAGGACATTTTAAAATTTTAAATATAAAAATAAACTTGACATAACATGTCAAGTAATTGCTTTGTAAAACATTTATTTTTTCTCTATTATTAAAAACGTTATTACAATTTATATTTTGATCTTTTAATCTTGATCTCAAAATTCAATTTGCCTTTTTTTTAGTTAAAAAAAAACATATAATCAATTTAAAATTGAAAATAAAAAATTAATTAAAAAAAAACTTATTAATATTTCAATCTGGAGGGTTTCAACTATTTCTTTAAACCATTCTTGAATTAGATGCAGTCTAAATTTTGTCTCATCTTAACTTTTTAAGTTTTTTTTTATATAATATAACTTTTTGATTTTTTGAAACAGAATCAGAATACCTTTAAATTTTAATATTTAAAAAAAAAAAACTAGATTTTATTAAAATTATTTAGTTTTGAATTTTTAAATGGTATCCTTAAGAAACAATAACCATCAAAGAAGTAAAAAATAACATTTGATGTGAAGTAATGAATTTTTTCATAAAAATATAATTTTTTTTGGTTGATACATTCATTTTGTACATCTTGAATTTTATCAAATATCCTTTTTCACGTAAAATTAAGCTTCTATCAAATTATTTAGACCAAGTGTTTTTTCCACTGTGTCAGTAGATAATGATGAATTAAAATATTGCTAGTGCTTCATAAATTTTTTGATAAAAACTTTTACAACCTTTTAAACATTTCGTGTTTTATTAAATAATAAAATTTTTTTTCCAAAATTATGTATAATGATCACCTGAGTCCTTTATTCTTTAAATTGATATTGAATATTTTTTTAAAAGACTGTTAAATTTTTTAAAGTGAAATATCTTATTTACTATGAATCAAAAAAGTTCAAGTCCGAACCTTTTTTATCAAATTACAAGTCAAAGACTTTTATTTTCTTTTATTTTTATTTTAAAGTTCGGACTTGGACTTTATATTATAATCAATTTATTATACAGTGCCAAGATTTAGCTCCAAAATTTTTAAAAATTTTTATCTTTTTTGAAAAAAGCTATTTTCTTACTTTTACAAAAAAAATTAATAAATTAATTTATTTTAAAAAATGACCATCCATTAAAATTTTACCCTTTTTTAAGCATAAAAAATTTACTCACCTAACTTTAAGACTGTGTTTTGATTCTCTGATAAAGATTCTGGGTTTGTTTTAGCGGATTTTTAAACCGAGTCCAGAGGAGATATTTGTACGATTTTTCTTTGTTTAATATGTTCTTAATAACAACTATTATTTTTTTATTTATAAAAATCGAATAAATACTAAAAGAGAGATTTATCTTATTATAAAAAATAGCGTAAATTTTATTAAACCAAAATTGTAGTTTTTATTTATTTATTATTTAAAATAAAGCCTTGTATGTAAAGAAAAAAGAGAAAAAAAAATAACTAGTTTATTATAAATTAAAATATCACAATTAAATTACAAGTATAAAAAGTATTATGAAATTATTCAGAAAATTTCACTTAGATATTGTAATTTTATAATTTATTGTCTTTATTATTTGTCTAGGCTTTTCATTTTTTATTCTTAAGTACTAAAATTAATTAGAAAAGCCATAAAAATTAAATAAAATGGTTGAATTTCTTTTCATAAATATTGGTTAAAAAAAATTAGCCCTAAATAAACAATAAATAAAAATCTAAATATAGCTAAATGAGTCGAGTTCTATATAATTTTTGGCAGTAGTTTCCTTTAACCTTTTGACATTAAATTACTAATTTAATTTATAACATTACTTTCTTATCTAATTATTTGGTATTAAATTCATAATTTAATTTTTATGATTAGTTTTTTATTTAATTAGATAGCATTTAATTAATTGTCAATAAATTCAGGGCATTAGACTATAGGGAATCTAATTTTAAACTATTGACAAGCCGTCACTCATTTATTTTAATTTACATATTTTATTTTTTTAAATTTTTTATTTTATTTTACTTTAAATTTAACTGTTTGAATTTTTGAATTTTTTTCTCTTAAATCTGAAGGATCCTTAGCTCGTCACAGACAAATAAATGAATAAATCAAGTCAAAGAATTGATTGAAATTAGTCAAGATCCTAAAAATAGAGTATTAAATTTTTGAAGATTTTTTTTTAATTTTAAGAGTTTTCATGTGACTCGGACTAGGTTAAAATTTCTTTTGAAATTTTTCCTCAATTTTTTGTTTGATTAATTGAAATTTTTACTTCAAAAAGAGTTAATTGAAGTTACTTTTTGTTAGCTATTTTGATTAAGTGACTTTAAATTTAGCTATAAATTTTGTTTAGAAAATAGATGGGGATTTTAGTCCTGAGAAGGAACAGCTGGATAGAACGATTCAGGACGAATTGGTGGAATTGGACAAACATTTGAAAAACATGAAATTGCTAAGCAATAGTTTGACTGTAAGAATTTTTTTCTAAAATAAAATTTTTAAAATATGATTTAAAGGAGCAGAGTCTAAACAAAGGTTCGCTGAAACCGGTGCCAGCTAATAGCAAGAGCTCGTCTAATTGTAGTAGTTGTGATATATCTAATTCGAGTCATAGTTTTATTGAACTAGAAGAAGCATCTGACATAAAGTTTGGTGATAAACCAAATATTAATCTAATTTCGCATAAAACATACAAAAAAAAGCCTAATTATGAGCTTATTGTTCAATAGAATAAAAATTTTGTAAATAAATTAATTTATAAAAATAAAAGCAATTTTTTATTTATATAAAAAATATTTTTTAAATGGACCCTTTTTCAATATTCTGATTTTATTCAATTCTTTTTAGAAAAAGTGAAAAAAATTTGTAACAAAATATTTTAAAAATTAGTTAAGAAATTAAAAATAATTTTTTTTTCTTATTATAAAAATAATTAAATGAACTTTTTAAAGAAGCTATTTTAAAAAAGTAAAATTTAAAGAAAAAATGTAATTCTTTGTTAAATTAAAAAATTATTTTTATTGTTAGAGTATTTGATTAATTATTTATTGAGTATTAATTTCTAGAAATTTATACAATAGATATTGTGAATACTTTGATAGTAAAATCTTTTCCAAATTTCATTCCAATCTGAAAATAAAACTCAAATTCCTTAAAATCTTCAAGAATTTAAGATTATTTTAAGACAATGTAACGAGACTGAGAAATGTAAAAATCAATCTAAATTATTAATAATTTGCGTTCATTTTGTTGCTATTTGTGGGAAATAAGATAAAAATAAAAAATAAATTCCATTTGTTATTTATTAATTTAAATATTAATTCAATGAACGCCTTGTAGGTCATGTATAAAAAATAAAAAAATAAAATTACGTGGGTCTTTTGTTTTTTCTTAGATGTCGATTGAATTAAATTAAAAAAAAATCAAATTTTCATTTTCATAAATCTAAATACAGCTATTTGCATTAAAAATTAAATTCTTAGCAGATACAAAAGATATTTTATTTTTTTTTAAGAGCTGAAAAATTTAAATTTTAAATATGAAACTTTTCAACACAAAAATTTTATGATGAACAAAAAAAAAATTATTAGATTAACAAAATATTTTTCATCATCTTCTTTTTCACTATAAAATTGTGATTTTGGCTATTGAAATGTTACTATATAGATCGAGTCAACTATTTTTGCATTTGTAACATCTTGTTAATGAGGTTTATCAATTGACTCCGTCCCGGTTACTTTTGTCACGATAATTTTGTTACACTATTTTAAAAGAGAAATTTATTACAATTTGTTATATTTAAAAAAAGAGTGCAATTTTCAAAAAATAATTTTGGTACACATGTATTCTGTTACATTGACTCTGCGTCATTAAGCGAATCATAATGTTTAATTGCTTTCTCACATTTTCGTTTACCTTTATCTTTTACCAAATATTCAAAAGTAAGCTTTTTGCTTCTAAAAAGCATTTAAAACAATTTAAAAAAAATATTAATCGAAAATATTTAATTAGAATAAAAAAGGGTGATGTAATTCAAAATGAATATTTCACAAAAATTTGTGTTAAAAATTGGTTTTTTAATAATTTTTAATTTTTTGTGTTGAAAAGTTTTTGTGTGTGGGTAGCAGTTTTTTTTTATTGTGAGTACTTGATAGACCCAAAATTATTTAAAAAATTTAAAAATTTAAAAAAAAAAAATTTTAATGATATTTTTAATATTTTTTCTGACCCAAATTTTATGAGGATTCCAAAAATTGAGTCAAATATACTAAAATTTGCTTAATTTAAATTATTTAATATATATTTAAAAAAACTTAAAATAACTTCAAAACAAAATTTAGTTTTAATTTTTGAATTATTGTAATAATGTAATAGGACCTATTAAAATCAAAACTAATATTAAAAAATTATGCGTTAATGGGGGAGAGTATTTTAGAAGGGGACACAATTTGCTTTGTGTTTTTATTATTTGAATTTTTCTAAAGGAAATAAGGGGTTATTAGGACTTATAAAAATGATTGAAAATCATGAAAAATCATACATAAATGGGGGAAGAAGTTAATGAAAGGGACACATTCTGCTAGGGGGCAGTTAAAATCGCCGGATTTTATAAAAACCCATATTAAGGGTTGACACATTTCTGCTAGTTACTGATATAATATACACAAATTAATTAAAGTGGACTAGATTATTGATTCAAAATGCTATATAAGAAAAAAAAAATTATTCTTTCCATATCTCTTTTTTATTTTCCATATCTCTAATAGAATGACCGACAATGTTGATGAAATATTGGAAGAACAAGATGGAACAAGACAAACAAGAAGCAAAGCAAACAACTTGATTGAATCAACTGCACAGTCTTCAAGTCATTCTTCATTCATTTTTACTTTATTCAAAATATAAATTTTTTTATTTCATTTAAAATAAATAAATATAAAATTAAAAATTGTTATCGTTTAAGAAATTTCGTAACTCTTATTTAGTAATTTTAGAGGCCCAAAATAATTAAAAAATGAGTCCAAAGTAGTAATCAAATATCCGATAATTAATTAACTATTGAGTCCAAAATAATTATGAGCCCGTTTCAGTAATAGAATGAGCCCATTTAAATTATTCCCAAATTATTTCGCAAATCAATATATACAGTACTGCTACGCAATGATGATTTTACGTGAATTTACGTAAATTAACGATAATTGACGTATATTTACTTAATAAAAAGTAATAATACGCATTTATACGCAAAAAAAGTTTTGTAAATTAACGTTTATTAATTTCAGTAAATTTACTCATTTTACTGTAAATTGTAAAAGGCCAAAAAAGCTGATTTTTTTCTTATTTTTCTTGCAATTTTTTAAAAAATAAACTTTTTTTTTTTTTTTACTTTTATTTATCCAAAAATAAAAAAACGTAATTTTACGTGAATTTATGTAAAACATTCATTTTTTATTATTCGCTTTCTAAGTGAATCCTTCAGCTCATTCCGAATCATTTCGATTGGGTTCAGATCTGGAGAGTTTGGCGGAGATCTTACTTTTTAAATACTCTGATATTAAATAAATACAATACTCTATTTTAAAAAATATTTAAATATATTCAATTACTAACCCAGTTTATCATGTTTCTTTCCAAATAATCACAGCAAATGGTCTTGATGCAATTTAAAAATATTTGAATTATTTTTAATGATGAATGGTATTAAATATTCAGCTAAAATATCTCAATATAATTCTGTATCTAAATTGCACTTAGAAAGCTAAAAATTTTGCTTTAAAAAAACCCTTTTTGTAGTTTCACTTTAACAAAAAATTTTTTTCTAAAAAAAGATAGCAAAATAAGCTTTTTGCATGAAGAAAACGATGAAAAATTTATCTAAGAAAATATTTCTGAATTTAGACCAAATCTCGAGAAAATTTTGAAAGACATTTTTGATCATTTATTTCAACTTAATCAAAAAATAATCAAACAAAATAATCAAAAGAGTTTTTTAATAGTGAGAAATTTCTCCTCGATTAAAGCGTAGAGCAGCAACACCTGAATTGATAGAATCTGATGAAGATCTTTCAATAATATGTAAAAATTTTAAATTTTTTTTGTAAAATTAAAAAAAATTATTTTATAGATTCTCAGAAGGATTTCACAAATGAACTGCGAAAGAAGATAAGGGAAAAATTCCCCGATAACCTCGATGAACCTATTGGATATTATAAAAAAAAGACGGCAAATCACTTATAGAAATTAAAGGTATGGAAATATATTTAAACAATGCCAATAATTCAAAATTTAAAAATTTTATTAAGCTTATTTGAAAAAATTTGTACAATATAAAAGCGACTTTAACACAGCTTGGTTTAATGCAACCAATAGCATCAAAAACGATAGAGCAAGCTTGAAAAATTAAAAATTAAGTTTTTTTATGAAATAAAAACAAAATAAAATTCATTATTTTACATTTTTTACTTTTATTTACTTTATTATTATTATTTATTTATAAAATTACGCCAGATTCGGCGATGTAAAAAATAACATAAAATTGAATACAAAGGAAGATAGTTATGTACTGTTTGTTTTCCTTTTTTAAATTTACAATTATGTTTAAGAAATTAAAATATTAAAATAGATTTTCATTTTTTACATAAATACCACAAAAGATTTAATTCTAAATTAAATATTCAAAGATTGAGATTAACACAAAAAAAAATAAATAAATAAAACCTTGTTCAAATGTCTTAGGTAAGTATTTTTTAAATTTTATTTATCTTTTTGAGATAGGGTTGAGCAATCAAACACGATCACAGCACAATTAAACAGTCAAACAGTTGAACGGAAGAACAGTTGAGCAGCGTTGTATTCAGCGTTGTATTTACAACATTGGAATTTTATGCTTTACATAAATTTAAGTAAAATTACGTTTTTTTATTTTTGAGTAATTAAAAGTAAAAAAAATAAAAAAAAGTTTATTTTTTAAAAAATTGCAAGAAAAATAAGAAAAAAATCAGCTTTTTAGCCCTTTTACAATTTACAGTAAAATGGGTAAATTCACGTCAAATCATCATTGTGTAGCACTACTATAATTATATTTAATATCGCACATATTTAACAAATAATTATTTTTGTTTTCATTTTATTATTTTTATTATTTTTGCTAATTGTGATTTGATAATAAAATGTACTCCTTAAAATATTTTTAAATGTTAATTGATGGTTGTCGGTAAAAAAAAATAATGAAATCCATTTAAAAATAATCGATAATCTTTAAATCTTAAGTTTTCTGGACAAATTTTGATAAAGTCTGAAATGCCATCACTAAAAACCAAAAAATTTATTTATTTATATATTTTATTATCTCACTCAACTTTGCTACACAGGATGTATTAGTTGCTCCTATTTACAGAACATGTTTTGGTCGGTGCGAAATAAAACTCTGATACTTTTAATATTTTGTCTTTTTTTTTTGTCCTAAAATTTACTTTTTTCAAAATTTTGCAGAGTTTTAGAGAATCAGTATATTGATGGTACAAATGTAGAATCAGTTGTTTCAATTAACAGAAGATGTTTTGGTCTATCAGAACTTAAGCTTTGGAATTTTTTTTATTTTGTTTTTGTTTTGTCTACCAAAATTCAAAATGCCCAAAAAAAATTGGTAATAACTTGTTCCAAGATATGGAATGAATTATATTAATCAATCATTAAAAAATATCGGATGTCATATAGACATCGTTACGGCAAAATGTTATTTATTGTACATTTTTATATTTTTACATTTTTACATTTTTGAGATAAGAAAGAAAAAATCTCAAAATCAAAAAATCTAAAAAAATTTTCATTCAAGAAAAGTAATAATAAATTCGTAATTACTTAAAAAGGAGTTTTAGAAAAATTTAAATGTAAAAACCAAGGATAATTTTTTGAAAATCCCTTTTAATTAATTGCAAATTTATTATTACTTTTCTTGAATGAAAATTTTTTTAGATTTTTTGATTTTGAGATTTTATTTTCTTCTCTAAAAAATGTAAAAATATAAAAATGTACAATAAATAACATTTTGCCCATCGTTACTGCTGCTTGATATAAGTGTTAAAATCTAAGCAAAGAAAAAGATGGATTTTTTTTTTTTAAATATTAAATTTTGTATTAAAAAACTAAATTGTTTCAATTTTAAATCCATTATAAATACTGGCTCACAAATTTTGATCATCTAAAACATCAATTATATCATTTTGACATAGCTGCTGCTTCTAGTGTTTTATTTTTTAAAAAAGATGAAATTTTCAATAAAAAAAAAAATTTTATGAAAATTTCCTCATATTTTATTTCACTCAATAAACAGCAAAAGAATAAATTTTACATCAAAAAGTTATTAAGCTCTAAAATTTACATGCACTGTTAATTTTGACAATGTATCTTAAATGACAGACTAACTTGTTCAAATTTCGATTAGAAAATACTTTGAACCAATTTTATTAATTGATACTTTTGTTATTATCAATTAAAATGGAAACTAAAACCATTTTTTTTAAGAAAATTTATTTTCTTTATTTTCAATAAACGGAACTGAACAATTTCAATATCCGATATTTTGATCAAAAAGACTATTACAGAATTGCTTTTTTGTGACTAAATATAAAATTTTATTCAATTATCATCAAATATTTTCTCAACAACTAGTGAACAAGTTTTATTTTTAAATTAAAAAAATAAATTCACCTTAATTTTTGTTATTATAAGCAGCGTTTGAGCTAAACAAAAACACATAAAGGAAACTAGACTAAAAAAATTCAAAAATAGAATTGAAAAATTCAAGAATTTACTCAACTTTTCTAATTTCTATAAGAGACGGCTGAAATTGATCTTTTTTTAATTATTAATTTTTTTTTATCTTCTGTCACTTGATTATTGATATTTGGACTCAATTGTCTTAAAATTGTCAAAAACCTCTTAAACAACGAGAGCAAATCAAGTTGATTACAAAAAATTTTTTATCAGAATTTTTTCAAATATTAAATCATTTAGCGTAGGTAAAAAATATGAAGCCAGAGAAAAACTTTTCTGATTCTTAATTAATTTTTGCTTAGACAAGACTTCAGTTTATTCTATTTAAGACTTGATTTAATTCAAAATAACACATAATATATTTGTATGGAATTTTTTTGTTTATTGGTCAAAGATGAACTAAGTTAATAATTAATAAATTAAATTCCAAGAATTTACTCTAATTTTTGTTGTCTGTTTGAGCAGAATCTTGTAATAAACAACTTATTCCGAAAAAATCTATTTATCTGTAGTAAATTTAATTGATTTTACTTTAAACGCTTGATTTAATAGTCTTAATAGACCATTTATTTACACCAATTTAATTTTTTCATTTATTTCGAGTTTTTCGATCAAATTTTTTTTCAATAATAATTTTTTTGCAACAAAAAATATCTCATGGCTCTATTTGATTTTGTCTATTTGATAAAAAAAAATGAATAAATCTTTCAATGTATTTTAAAAGAGCAGTTAATAATGTCAATAGTGACATTTTTATTTTGTACTTTGATGAGTTTGAACCAATTTAAAAGTAATTAAGTTTTACTAGAAGAAAAAATAAATTAATTTTATTAATAAAATAAAAAAGTAGGCTCAAACATTAGAAGAAATAAAATTAGTATTTTTTGGATTTTTCATCAAACAAGCTGTAAATTATTGATTAGAATTATTTTTTTAAATTAAGTCTCAGAAATCGTGCAAGGGTCTGTTTTATTTTTGGCTGATAAATGACATATGATAAAGACTAGTATCTGAAAATGCGGCAAAAGGCTCAAAAAAATTCATGATTATCAAGACCTTTTTTGTTAGTTCGCTTGTTAATCCTCCAAGAGAGGGCTGCTATTGATTTTTTTGAATTTTAGGTATTATCTCTAAAGAAGGTTACCATAAATAGTTTTTAAATTATCAATTATCAGAAATTAATCGTTTTTTTATATAAAATTAAAAAATAAATTTTTAATTTTTTGACCAAATCTTATTTGATTTTTCAGGTCGGAATTCATTTTTTTAGAAGACAACCTACAAAAGTGTGACTCTTAAGTTTTCAAAAATATCTTTTTTATTTTTAAAGATTCAAAAGATTTATGAAGAGAAAGTCTAAGACTTACAAAATTTATTTGTAAACTTTTTTTTTAACAAAAATATTTTAAAACAAAATACAGGTTTAACTAAAAATTTTAAGAAAATAAATTTTTTTAAATAAATTCGTATCTAGAAAATCGTCTTTCTTAATTGTTTCTCGATTTTTTTAAAGTTAAATCTTTTTTAAAGGTGTTTGCTCGACTATTAATAAAATATTTGAAGATTTTTATTGAAAAAAATTTCTTTTTTATTTAAAAAAAAGGAAATGTTTAAAAAAATAAAAATTAAAGTTGTTTTCTTCTTGTTGTAAATTAGTTTCATTTTAATCAGTTATGTATCACAAATTAAGAAAAGTGTAATAATCAAATAGATTTTACATTAATTAATTTAATGCCTAATTCAGAATTTTATTTTTTTATTCAAATATTAAAGTTTTTTAAGAAATAATATACGCGTTACTATTTTTTAATTGTCCACAAACATCATAAAGAACGTTTTAATACGCATTGAAAATTTCAGAATAAAAAAGTTAATTATTTTATTCTGAAAATTTAAATTGTTTATGTAAATTTAACCAGCTGGTACATTCAATGTTTTGCCTACATGTCCTTTAAAATACCAAAAAATTTTGTATAATTTTCCAAAATTTATTATCAGAAATTTGATTATATTTATTCTATTTTGACATCTTGATCTTTTGCGTTCTACTTCAGAGTAATAAAGACAAAGATTTTCATCAATTTTTTTGTTAGAATGATTAGATAATCATTGCACAATTTTTTTCTTCTTAATTTTTCAATTTTTATTTTGAATGGGAATACAGGATTCAATATTTTTTAAGTAAATATTGTTTTTAAGTAATTATCGTACATTTGAAAATTTATTAGATTGTTATTGTTAATTATTCGTATAAATTCCTCTAGGAAAAATAAAACTGTCAAAATTAATAAAAAATAATTCAAAAATTTTAGATTTAGTGAATATGAAAAAATCATGAATTAACATCAAAAGATTAAAGTTTCAAAAACAAAAAACTATAAAAATGGAAATTGAAAAGTCAGATGTATCAGAAATTGTCGAAATATTAAAATAACACAAAAAAGGATGTAGAAAACCGAAATCTCAAAGTGAGGATACAATTAATATTGATAATGATAAAAAATTTAGATTCAAATTGTTTTTAATTTTTTATGTTTGAATTACAGAATGTATCTACTGTTGAAATAACATTGAAAAAAGTGCGATGTTTCAAACAAAAATATATATTTAAGTTAATATTAAAAGCAATTTCATATTTTTAATTAAGTTCTTTAGTGAAATAGAACGAGTTTTATTAAAATTGAAAAAAAAAAGTATTAAAATTTTTTTTAACTTTAAAATAATTCATTTAGATTTAAATTCAATAGTTGAAAAACTAATAAATTTTGACTTAAGAGATGATTGTCGTTCATTTAATGAATTTATAAAAAATTAAATAAATATTTTAAAATAAATGTTTTTCAACGAATTATTTAAAAGTTTTAAGAAATAATTTTTAAAATTTTTTTTCAATATTTAAAATAAAAATAAGACTCATTCTATTTCACCAAAACGTTAAATTTCAGATATAAAAATGCTTTTAATATTAACTTAAAATTATTCTTTATCTGTAACATCGCACTTTTTTCAATGTTTTTTCAACAGTAGATAAATTTTGTAATTCAAACAAAAAAATTAAACTAAATTCAATTTCAAAAAATTTTTTAAAAAATTATTTCAAAAATTACGCCAGATTTGGTGATGACACAAAAATATATATATTAAAATTTAAAATTATAGAAAAAAAATTATTTTTTTTAAAAATTCAGACATTTTTTTTCAAATTCAAGAACATGCTTAAAAAAATATTACATGATTTATATTTTTACAATTAAAGATAATTTCATTGGGGTTTTTAATTATCTTTTGGACACTTCGAAATACAGTTACAGGCTGCTGTTATAGTGTTCATTGTAATTATCAAAAAATATGTAAAATGCTATTTAAAAAAAATAATAAATTTATTATTAAATCAACCAATATTATGACTTTGACTTTTATGTATATTAATTGACTTAAATTAGATGAATAAATAAAATTTAACTTAAACAAATTTTTAAAAAAATTGTCAAAATTGGCCGTAGATGTGAAAAGACCCAAACATTTAAATTCAACTTTGAAATGACACATTTTTGTCTTATTACTTTTAGGTTTTTTTAAGGACTTTTTAATAAAATTAAATTCAATTTAATTTAATTTTAATTGAATATATTGAGGGTAACCCTCATTCTGTGTAAAATGGCTACTGTCCTTCTTTTCAGCCTAACGAGTAAAAGGAATTTAAATTATTATGAAAATAATGAATTGTCTGGGACAAAATTTATAAGAAATTAAAAAGTAAATTACAGAAATTTGAAACTGATTGAATTTTTATTAAAATTAAAAATTTCTAATTTTAAAAACTAACAAGACCAATTTTCATTTCATTGTGGACCTCCTTTAAAATTGTAATTTAAATTTTGAAATTTTTCAAAAATAGAAAATTTAAATTTTGAAGTTTTTCACAAATAGAAAATTTAAATTTTGAAATTTTTCAAAAATAGAAAATTTAAATTTTGAAATTTTTCAAAAATAGAAAATTTAAATTTTGAAATTTTTCACAAATAAAAAAATTTAAATTTAACTTTGAAGTTACACATTTTGTTGTCCTATTACTTTGAGGTATTTTTAATGACTCCTTGAAGCGTGAAGAAGAAGCGGTCTTTTAGCCAAAGTAATAATCAAGCGATCAATAAGTGAATGTGAGCAAATTAGTTTAAGTAAGGCGAATTTAATTGAGCCTAAAAAACAAAGTTTATCGATTGCTGGTTATTCGAGCTCGAGCTTAATTGCGCCTGCAAACAATAAATCGGCCCACAAATTTACTTGTGATTCCCTTTTAGTTATCTTTCTAATTAGTTTTGTACAAATGGAAGCAATTGCAGCAATGAAATAAAATAATTTCATTCCATTGAAATCTCTCAAGATATAAAATAACAATCTAATATTTGAAATTGAATTTTTAACTTTACAATAAACTCTTCCATAAACTGTCAATTTTTCTAATCAAATTTTTTTCTTTGTCAATAAACTTATCTTAACTAATCACTGTCAATTTTTTCTCCTAAAATCTCCTCCGAATTCTTTGGTCTAAAAGTTAGTCAAGATAAACCTTCAGCTTGTCTCGCCACAATCAATATCTTTTCTTCGAGCAATATTGTTTTTTTTTGTGCTAATTTAATAAGTTTAATACGCTGTGACTAATTATTTATTGATTTAGAATGAAACTCAAAGCAGCATTATTTATCTTGAGTTTATTTTTGTTTTATTTTCATGTTCAAGCATTTTTAGCCGATCGGCTAGCGATACTTTAATCTAAAGCTAATGAGTACTGCCACCCATGGAACTTCCGATTTATGCACAACCATTTGTGTTGTTGGTGACGCGCATATTTTTGAACAAATGCTCAACTGTTGTGAGCTACGAATTTATTATTTTTTTCGATCATTTAAGTTCTCTTGAGACTCTGCTTTTTAGTTTAAATTATTTTATTGAAGTTAATTAATTTTTTTTCTAGATAAAACACAAAACAAAGTCAGATATCAAATGCTTTTTTTTGAGTCTGACGGAAAACTTTTATGTTCGTTTTCAGTCTCTCTTTATTTATCCAAAAAGGAAACTACATGCCGTCATTGAAGATAAGAAAATTTATTAAATTAACAAGAGAAGAAAAAAATTATTTTTTAGTTAAAAATTTTTTTTTTTTTTTCAAAAGCTTTTTGTTTAAAGATTAATTTTTTAAAATTTTTAAAAATGTGAAAATCTCGCGGATTGTAAAGTAATCACGAATAAAATTATTTAAGAAAATGTTGATTAATTAATTAATGAAGAGATTTTTTTTTGTGAGTGAATTTAAATTTTGATACTAGAATAAAACCAAAAAGTGGGAAAAGAAATAAATTGAAGACTTTAAGAAATTAAGAGAAAAAAAGTATTTTTTTTCTCTAGATAAATCACAAAATTAAGTCAGAAATCAAATAATTTTTTTGAGTCTGTCGAAAAAATTTTATGTTCGTCTTCATTAGAGCAAAAAAATAATTTTTTTTAGCAAATATTTTTTTCCCCTTATTTTCAAAAGCCTTTTTGTTTAAAGATTAATTTTTAAAATTTTAAAAAATGTGAAAATCTCGCGGATTGTAAAGTAATCAAGAATAAATTATTTAAGAAAATTTTGATTAATGAAGAGATTTTTTTGTTGTGAGTAAATTTAAATTTTGATACTAGAATAAAACCAAAAAGTGGGAAAAGAAATAAATTGAAGACTTTAGTTTTTTTAAAAATTTTAATTTTTTTCTAGATAAAACACAGAATAATAACTTTTATGTTCATTTCGTTAAAGCAAAAAAAAATTTTTTTTTTTATAATAAAATATTTTCTTCCAATGCTTTTTGTATGAAGATTCATTTTTAAAATTTAAAATAATGTGAAAAATTTTGTATTTTTCGCGGAAAATCAAGTAATCTTAAATAATAATCTCTTCTTAATTTTACATTTAAAAAGTTAAATTTACATCAAAGAAAAAATCGTATTTCTCTTAAGAAAATTTAAATATGATCGGCAAATTTTATTAATGAAGTGATTTTTTTTTGTGCCTGAATTAAAATCTTGATAGTAAAACAAAACTTAAAGTGTGAATACAAATTAATTGAAGACTTTAAGAGAAAAAAAAAATTTTAAATTTATTTTTATACTTTAATTAAATAAACGGATATTAGTTGAATAAGTGTCTAATGAAGCAATAAATAAAGGTAATTAGATCTTAATTCAAAGCATAAATCTTATAAATAATAAGCTATTTTTTTATTATAAACACACAAGTTTAATCAATATAATATAAATAAAAAAAAAAAGAAAAACAATAAAATCCAATGCTAAAAATAGTGAAAATTCGAATTTATTTTTATTAGTTTATTCAAGTCAAACACTGTTTATATTTACAAACAATAAATAATTAAAAAATAATCAAAGGCTCAATTTAATTTATATTTAATTTTTTGTTTAAAATAAAATAAAAAAAAAAAAACATAATTTTTTTCTTATTTAATTAATTAAATAAAAATTTTTTTGTTGCTTTAGAAAGGTGGACAGAGCCCCCAAGGTAAACATTAAGTAATAGACTCAATTAAATCTATCACGACATCAATCAACTATCTAAATGCATTTTGTCAAAGTATGTAGAGCTAAAATCGCTTTTTAAAAATGATAAATGTCGCAGTTGTTTTTCTATTTTTGATCCGGAACTCAATCAGCCAAGACAAGTGCGTTTTTGAATACTACAGTCACTTGTCGCCTCAGGGCGAAATAAACTCGCCAAACTATCCGAATCCATATCCGAACAATTTGGACTGTCGCTTTGAATTCTATGCCAAAGACAACGAGCGTGTAATCATCCAAGTAGAAGACTTTGAGCTCGAGCCAGCACAGAACACAGCCATGCACCAAGTTAACTTCATGGACTTGGTTCAAACCAACACCCGGAGCAACCAGCCGTCAACTTCAAAGCAAAAAGAAGAGTCACATTCAAAAAAGCAGTGTTTCTATGATTTTCTAGATGTGTTCACATCGGATGGAACTGGCAGACTGCACTGGAGATCGCGCCACTGCGGCTCACAGATAGACCGTCAAATTGTGTCCACTACTCCGACTTTGGTTCTTGTTTTTCAAACAGACAGAATGCTCAGCTACCGCGGATTCAAATTTTTCTACCATTTTTCGCCCCTCAACATTCTTCCGTTCATCACGGACCCCATCTGCGGACCAAGCGAGCTAATTGGCAATGGAAGCTTGATCGCTTCGCCCAACTACCCGTTGATGTTTCCCTCTGACATTGAGTGCGCTTGGACCATAACTGTGCCTAAGCATCAGAACATTTTGGTCAAGTTTTTGGACGTGAATCTAAATGAGCCGTGTCACAGATCGCAAATAAGCATTTGGGACGGATATGTGAGTGATACGACTAGGCCGGATTTTATTGTGTGCGAAAAGTTAACTTATTATCACAAAGGAATTTTGCAGTATAAATCTAAGGGAAATCGAATTGTGATCAGATTTATTGGTAAGTGACTTTTTTAAAAAAAAAATTTTTACAGCCAGGGTTCCAAGAATAGCAAACCCTTTAAAAAGTTGTTGTTCTTTAAGACTCAAAATCTCAAAGATAAAACTTAAATATACTATAAAAGTATATACAGTATGTTGCAAAAGTTTAGAAATTGATTATTTTCTTTATCTTAAATTGTTTATTTGTTGTATTTTACGAAAAATTGAGTGCAAAAAAAATAAAATAAAAGCACTAATTTGTAGAATTTTTTTTCTCGCTTCAATTTGATATGTGACACTCGGCATAAAAATATAATCAACTTTTAAATATTTATAATGAAAAAATTTCCTCTAAAAATTAATTTTTAGCAGGCCCACAATCTACCATTTTTGTGGGCTAGACACATTTTTTGCCAAATTAAAGATTTTTTGGTAATGTTACTTAGAGACCAAGTGAGGAGTTGGAGAGTTTTTAAATTAAACATATAAGAGCAAAATTTACTCAAAATTAGAAGTTATTTAAGAATTAATCATAAAAGGTGTGAAAAAAGGTAGCAATGGTTGCTAAAACTTTTAAATTACCCGAATTTTTAAACTTTTGCACCGACTTTTATGTTTTATTTTTTAGAAGAAGTTTTTTCATTATAAATATTTAAAAGTTGATTATATTTTTATGCCGAGTGTCACATATCAAATTGAAGCGAGAAAAATAATTCTACAAATTAGTGATTTTATTTTTATTTCTTTTGCACTCAATTTTTCGTAAAATACAACAAATAAACAATTTAAGATAAATAAAATAATCAATTTCTAAACTTTTGCAACATACTGTTTATTCTGAAAGAGCATAAAATTTTCTACATACAGTTAAAATTCGGTTTAAGAGAACAAAAAAAATTTTTGTTGTCTCTTATACCGATAATTCTCCTAAATAGATAATGTTTGTTGACCGAAAAAGTGTCTTATCTGGGAAATTAAAAGATAGGATTTTTTGTGATAATATTTTATTTAAAAAAGGCAAATTTATCATTCAAATTATAAAAAAGTAAAAAAAAATTTAATTAAAATCAAGTCGTCTTGGAACAATTGAAATTAAACTAGTTGATATTACTGAAGTCGATTGAACTTGATTTGGCTTGAACAAATTTTTGATCGGACTTTGTTTTGCGTTCACGAAAAGATTTTCTTTATTCACTGTTGCTGTTGTTTTGATGCTAGAGAACATTTCTTGATCGATCGGAATGTTGTTCTTGATGCAAAATTTTTTCAGCTCATCACACATTGAAATTGCTGACGAATTTGAAATTACTGGCTCAGGTTCAGTTACCGTGAAGTCTTCTTCCTCGGGCTCTTCATTTTCACTGTCAGATTGAGTTGATTCAAAAGTCGATTGTACAATCTCTTCATCATTCATTAGTTGATAACCGTAGCTTAATTGTTTTCGTTTTCCCAAATTTTGTACACCGTTGATATGCCAATATTAAAATCACCAGCTACTTTTTCGTGACTAAAGCCGAGTCTAATTTTTTTTATTATTTCTTCTTTCTGAAGAAAGTCTAACCTGTTGCGTTTTGGATAATCAGATGCTGTTTCAGCAACTGGTTTAGCGTTTTTTCTAAGGTGTTTGACACGATACATTTTTTCTTTTATTTTTTTGAAATTTTATTTGTTTCAAAAGCTCAATCAATTTCATTTTATAGGATAGTGATCAAGGATTTTTGGTTCCTTTGATTAAAGGGACAGGATGTTGTTTAGAAAGTAAAGTTAAATTACAAACAAATAAGATGAAATGATTTGATAATTTTTATGTCAAATTTTTTATCAATTTTTTATTATACCGGAAGTAAATTTCGTAATTAAAAGCCGCCAAAAAAAAATAGAAAAAAGACAAAAATCTTGTCATTATTATTTTTCAAAATTCTCTTATATCGATATTCTCTTAAACAGATACTTCTTATACCGAATATTTACTGTACTAATGTATTTTAAAAAAAAAAAAAGTGTGGCGGTTTTTGTTGGCTATAAAAAGGAAAAAAATGTGTTTTTTTCTGGTTAAAATCGTATCTCCTCCGAGGAATCAATTATGATCCCACTTTTTTCTTTTTTTTTTTTAAATTAAGACAAAATTCTGAACAAATCAATGGTTTTACTTTTTTAATTTATTGCTTTATTTTTCTTAAAAAATCTCTTCAAATCATTTGATTTTTAAAAAATTTGTAAATTAATATTCTATTAATATATTTTTTCTTAATTTTACTAAAAACTTACCTAAGTATAAATAAAATTTCGTGAAAATGCCTAAAATATCAAAATAAAATCAATCGTGTTGTTAGTAACCTAAAATTTTTTTGTCCCCCCCCAAAAAAAATTTTTTATGGGGTTTTCGAGGGCGTAGATTACAAATTTTGAGTCAAGTAATGATTTGAATTTCGTGAACTTCAAATATAAAATTTTTAAAAATTTTGGATCTGGCCCGAAATGTTATCAGGTGATAACAAAAAATGTTATCTTTGGTGATACAGCTATATTTTTTTCTATAAATATAGAAAAACAATAAAGAAGATAAAAAATAAAGCAAGAAAAAAAATATAAAGAAAAAAAAATTTATTTGAAAGGAATAAATGGGAGGAAGACAAAATATAGAAAGACAAAATATAGACAAGGACTATATGTAAAAAAAATATAAAAAATTTTATTTATATAATTATAATAATACATATATTAGAGACTTTGACTATCAGAGAAATAAGGTAGATTCAGATAAGCTTAGAATAAAAAACGGTGAACAATTTAAACCAAAAAAAGACAAACATGAGACTAATTAGAGAATTTACGTTTAGTGACAGATTATAAAAGTGAGAATATTGAAGCATTTTTAGAAGGTTTAGGTAATAATTTACTAATTGATAAAGAAAACAATTTAAATAAAATTAATTAGACTATTTATTCATTGTATCTTTTGTTTCTATATTTTTTTTTCAGGTAAATTCGATATTATCCAATAAAAAATCGTTTTCTATATTTTGTCACACTGCCGAATAAATATGTAAATTTTAATGAAACTTAAAATGAATGCTTATACTCCGATCGCTAATAGACTTCGGTCTAATAAAGATTTTGAGCCAATAAGTCTTAAGATCATTTTTTTCAATATTTATTGATTCGATATTTTTTTTATTCTACGTTTAATAAAATTCTTTATTTTTTTTTTCGATATTTTTACCTTTCTATATTTTTTTATTCTACATTTTGATTATTCCCCGTTATCTTTTAGTTACGTTATCAGATAAATTTTTTAGAAAGTTTGGACATTTTTTTTTGTTATCATTTACAAACAAAATGTTATCAGGATAGCATAAATGATATCAGATATTTCATAAATTTTATTTCAACTTCTCTTTTTTTAAACATACAACAAAATGATCCATCATAAGCTGTTTTAAATTGTCCACAACAAGAACATCGCCAATAAAGATTTTTATTTTTGAATCTTTACTTCTCTTTTGTAATGGCTAAATAAGGCTTCATATTCTCACTATAATTTTTGCAAAAATTGTCTGTATATTTCCTAACAGGAAGTACAAGCTCCAATCTCTTGATAAAATTAAAAAAGGAATGTATCCTTTACCTTTTTTTCCATTATTATTAATAAATTATTTTTATTTTCCTTTTATTTTTAAAATATTGTCTAAATTTTCAATTTTTAAAAATCATTTATTTTAATTGTAAATAAAATATTACATTTAATGTTATGAAAATTAAGAATTGAAATTATAAATTTTTGTTATCAAACTTAAGAAAATGTTATCATTTAGAATAAATTGATATCATTTCTGATAACGTAACTAAAAGATAAAATTTAAATTATCAGCCTTGATAACATAACCATTAGGGTACCTAAAAATAACATTTTTATAACATTTCGGGCAAGGCCCAAAATTTTTACTTTTTATTAAAAAAATTTTTTTTTGCTTAATTCCAGAGTTAATTTAATTGTTTTAATTCAATCATGATTCCATAAAAAATAATTCACAATAAATTTCTGAATTTTTTAGCCACAAAGAAATTTCTCTTAAAATTGCTCATTTTTCTTTTCTAGAAATTGTAAAATTTAAATGGACTTTTTTTAAAAAAATTATTAGCAGGTCAAAACTACATCACTATCTGAATTTTACTTTTTCGACCACAACCCAGTTAATTAGAATTCGATGTAGCATCAATGGAAAAAAAATATTTACATCGATGTTTCGTCGATGAGGAGTGAGCAGATTCATAATGTTTCATCGATGAAAAATAAAAATTTCATCGGATTTTCATTTATCTAAAATAATTTTTTATTTTTTTATTTGAGAAATTATAGTTTTGTGAGATTTAGTACAATAAAACAGAATAAAAAGTAAAAAAAAACTATTGCTTTTTTTCTAGACGTAAAAAATTAATTCTGTAAATGCAAAATAGTGCAACATTCATTGTGGTATTAAATTTCAATGTCTCTTAATGATGCGCAAACTCTTTACAGAATGCAATACGTTCAAATACATTGAAATATAATTCTGCTAATATTGGAGAGTTTTAATAGAATGTTGTCTAGTATGCAACTATGAATGTTGCACTATATTGAATTTACTGAATTAATTTTTAACATCTAGAAAAAAAGGAATAGTTTTATTTTACTCTTTGTCTGTTCTATTGAACTAAATTTCACAAAACCGAAAAAATTATCATCTTATCATCTTATTATTAAATTATCATCATTATCATCTTATTATTAAAGTCTCCTCATTATTAGCTTAATTTTAAATTTTTTTAATGAATTAAATAAACAAACCTTGTTATGATCAAAGATTAAATTTATTTTACTCCTGATTCACGACTTAATTATTTTTTTAGTTGACTGAGAAATATCTGGTTTTGTCATTAAATAATTAAAGCAGTTAACAAACAAGACTTGATTTAAGGGTCAAATGCTTATATAAATTTTTCACACATACACCTCAGCATACATGCTTAAAAATAAGTATATTTAAGAAATAATTTAGTCGACTCGTTTAAAATAATTTCAAACATTATTTAAAAGTCTTTTCGATCAAGATCTTTTCAAATTGCATTTTAACGAAATAGAAAAATTAAAGACTGTTTTTTAATGCATATATGCTTTCTTAATATTACCCAAGCACAGAATCAAAGTTCATGAAAAGTTCAAATAGTGACTCCTCCTATTTTTGTTGCTTAAAAAAAATATTTGTAAGTTTTGATCATCTCATCTTAAATTCATTGGTTAATTTGATGATTCTTCGATGATCCTCAATTTTTCCTCGATGAAACATTATTCAGGTTTTGACTGGGAAATTCTTATTCTGCATTTATCAAAATCTAGAAAAGCCATTTTTTTAGCAGGGTATAAAAAAAAATTTTTTTGGCTACCTCTTCTCTAGGGCTGGTAGACCGGTTCCTGTTATCAAACCTGTTTTGAAACCAGTTCGAAAATAAAACCGATTTCTAAACCGGTCTTGTTAAATGGAACCGGTTTAAAAAACCAGTTTGATAAATTGAACCGGTTTTTGATCCGCTTTAAACCGACTTGAACTCGGTTTTTAATGAAAATATTTTCTTGAAATGAATGTTTTCAAAAGTTATTCCCAAAATTTTGTTTTTGAATACAAATTGAACAAAAATTTGAATAATAATAAATAATAAAAGAATAAATTCCTAATAAAAGAATAGCCTAAATTCAGTGCTACTTTAAAAAAAAATAATTAATAAAATTCGGCCAAATTAAAAAAAAAATTATGTGATTCCATTTGTTAAATTCTAAAAAATTTAACCAAAAAGTGAGTTTTAAAAAAAAATAAATTCAGCACTTTCTTTAAAATTACTTTGTTGAAAATATTAAATATGAAAATAAATCTAATTTTTAATAATTTTTGGTAAATTTTTTTAAATATTTAAAAAAAAATTTGGAAATAATGCTTTTTGCTTTTTGTAACTTTAGCTAGTTGAATTAAAAAAGAAAGGTTATTCTAAAGCAAGGCCTATCTAGTTTTGCCATTTTAAATCAAAACCGGTTTTAGAAACCGGTTTTAGGAATCGGTTAATTTTTAAAATAATTTTTAATTATTGACTTTTAAGTCCATCAGTTTGACCAAAAAAAATTGAAATTTTTAATTTTTACTAATTTATTAAGAAAAAATCCATGCATCAAAACATAATAAATTTTGCTTTTTGCCTTCAAGTCCATCTGAAGACTGGTCTTTAAGAAATAGTATACTTGTAAATAAATATATTTTTCAGGTAAATCTTAGGCAAAATCTGCAGAACATTTTAAAATATCAAATAACCTTTTGGTTTGATAATTTAAACAACAAAAAATATAAAAATAAATAATAATATACATATGAACATTTTTTTCTTAATAAATTAGTGAAAATTGAAAATTTAAATTTTTTTGATAAAAATTTACACTTTTTAGTCAAAATTGATGGACTCAATTAAAAAAAGTGAGGCTTAAGAATTTCTATAATAATAAAATATGTTAATAAAAATCATTAGATTTTTAGAACTAGATGTACACAACTAATCATTTTGGTACTAATCTTTGAGAAGAGGTAGCCAAAAAGATTATTTTTTAAACCCGCCTAAATAATTGGCTTTTCTAGGTTTCGAAAAATGCAGAATAGGAATTTGTGGTCGAAAATGTCAAATTCAGATAGTACTGTAGCTTTGACATGCGCGAACATTGCATCTATTTTAAAATATTCAAAATATTGTCATTTTTTCGAAATAAATTGTGTAATTTCACTTAAAAAGATGAAAGTAATAAGTTGTAAAAAAATCACGAACATTTTTGAAACTTGTTTAATTTTAATTAAATTTTGTTAAGCGATTTTTCATTTTTTGAAGTTTTTTTAAATTGAATTAATTGAATAATGGGAACAAATTTTTTTCCTAAAAGCTTTGAAATCTGAAAAATTCATAAAATCTTTTTTTGTCGGGATTTCGCTGAAATACAACTTACATGTTTAGACTGATTTATGTTTAAAGTTATTGAACATTAAGTATAGCTAAAAATTTAATTATTGTACTTTTGGACTACTAAATTGAAATACAATTTAATTGAAAATAATAAATTAATTACCAAATAATTCTTTAATTTTTTTCTTTATACTGAACTGTAAAATCAAATTTTTTTTTTTACTTTTAAATTTAGTTAGCTTAAAGAAAAATCTATAGTACAAAATTCATTTTTTTTAAAGAATTTAAATTTTGAATTAGAATTTTCGTATGAGAATTCAAAATGCTGAATTTTTTATAAATTTTTTAAATTTTAATAATTTCAAAAATCAAAATCTATCGTATTTAATAAAAAAAAAATTGAAAAGAATTTATCTACTCTCTTTTCCTAACCAAAAATTCACTTTTGAAGAGAAGATCTCAAAGTTTATAAAAAAATATTTGTTTTTTATAAACGAATGTCTTCAAGTAATTTATAAATCTCAAATACAAGTTGTAGTTTAAAAATAAATTCTTTTACTAATTTATATTTTGTAAAGTTAATCTTTCATCAGAACTTTTCTGGCAATACTTCGTACTAATACGAGAGACAGAGTTTCATTTTTATCACTTTCGATATCATTCTTTTTTTTTTTTTTATCAATTTAATGAAATTGAGCTAGTAAATATTTTACTACGATAAATAAAAAATCTTTATTTTATGTTCATTGAAATTTTCAAATAAAAAATATATAATTTTAATTAAGAAAGAGTTTTTATGAATTTAAAAACAAAATTATGTCAATGAATAAATTGTGTAAACAAATAATTTATTTTTTCTTAAAATAAATTAGCGAACTAACAAATTATTTCCAAATTAAATTTCTGTTTTTAAAAATATATTCATAAAATTAAAAAAAAAATTTGGTTAAACCATCATGTCCGGAATTTTAATCTCATTATAAAAATTATACATTTTTTTAAATTTTTTAAATTTTTAATTATTTTATTTAGGAAATAAAAATATGAACAGACACGAATCTAGTCAAACAACAACCAGGGAAATAAATACTCCGAAAACAAAAAATGGATTCTTTGCAACATGGAATGGAATTCGTTTGGCTGATGATTGCCAAGATGAATTTCAGTGCAAAGGTGGCGAGTATTGCATCGATTCCAAAAATTTCCTGTGTCAGCAAACCTATCGCTATTGTATAAGCAAAAGTCTGGTTTGTGACGGAATCTTAAATTGTGACACTGGTGATGAGTCGGACGAGAAGCATTGTGAGTTGACTTTTTTAGAATCCAGAATATTCATAATGATCGCATTGATCGGTCCTACAATATTTATTTTTATATCAATTCTTTTTTGTTTAATACACAAAATAAACAAAGTGAAATTAGAAGAAGAAAAGACTGAAAGTGGACATAAGTTTCCGATGCCAACTTTTATTGTGGCACGAGAGTCTGAGAAAAACATGAAAACAGCCAAGATACTCGTGTTTAGGAAAAATGAGGCTGATCGCCTAAGAAATCCAAGTCCAAGTTCGGACCCGTTTGATTCCTCTGAAATCACCGACAATTCAGATAACCAAAAATTATCCAAAAATAATGCTTCCAATTTTTTTCCCTCTAAAAATACAGAGTCTAAAACAAGAATTTTGGATGATGTCGATTCAAAGTCAGCTAGACGAAACAGTTACACAAAAGCTATTTATTCAAATGATGAATGAATTTAGATTTTAATTTTTTTAAAAATTTCAAAATTTTTTTTAATAAAATTCACGCAAAAAATTTGCTTAAGGATTTTGCCGAATTTTGTACAAAAAATAATTTTAAATTTAATTAATTAATTTATTTTATTTTGTCAATTAATTTTTGTATTTTTTAAAATATTTAATAGTTAATAAATTAAATATTTAAAAAATTTTTATTAATATAATTTGTGTCAAAAATTACACACAAAAAATTTTCAAGGATTCTGTCGAATTTTGTACAAGAAAATAAATTAAAATTTAAGTCAATTTATTATTGTATTTTTAAAGATATTTTATAGTTAATAAATTAAATATTTTAAAACTTTTTGTTGATATAATTTGTGCAGAGTTGTTTAAAAGTCCCAAAAAAAAGTCCAAGTCATTAAAAAAAAAAGTCCAAGTCGGGACTTGGACTTTTTTTTTATAAAAAATAGTCTAAGTCAAGACTTATTTTTTTTAATTTGCTAGATCAGGCTTACAATTAAAAAATATATATACTTTTGGGTTGTCTAATGCAATAGATTTGCCATTCACAGAATTTTCTTGCAATTTTAGCATAAATTTCTTCTTCAGTATTCAAAATTTTAAAGTCTGGACTTGGACTTTTGAATGAAAATTAAAAAAAAAGTCTTGACTTGGACTTTTTTTTATAAAAAAAAATTTTAAAGTCTTTGGTCGGACTTTTGAAAAAAAAAAAATAAAGTCGTGACTCGGACTTGACTTGAGATTTGTGACTTTTAAACAATTCTGAATTTGTGTTAAAAATATTCAATTTTTGAATACTTTGGAATTTTGTTCAAAATAATTATCAGTTTATTTGTATTTTTATTGAGAATAGCTGGTTCTTCAAGTTCAACACGATGTACTTAAGTTAAACATAGACAACTGGTCAAAGCATGTCCTGCATGACAAATCTTTTTTACAAAAAGAACAGTTAATCAATGAAACAAACTTCTCCAGGATCTGATGAATCATTTTTCAATTAATGTGTCCAAGAAAAAATATGAAAAATATTTTCATTAGTCACCTAAAAGAATGGATTCTAAAACAAAACCAAAACACAAAAATAAAAATAAAAAGTAAATAAATTGACAAATTCTTAATTCAACTTAGCCTTGTATTCAAAATTTTTAATTAAAAAAAAAGATAATAATTGATCACAAAATGCTTATAAAATTATTAAAAAACTTGATTAGATTCTAAATAAGACAAAATTTTACGAATATTTTTCCGCCAGTGATTTAAAGGTCTATCTGAACCACTTGTTTGATTTAATCAAAAAAAAATAACAAGAAAAATTATTATTTTATATTAATTTTATTTTTTAAATTATTAATAATTATTTTAATTTTTTATTATTTTAAACAATTTTTCTTTTTTACCATTTCAGCCTTTTATGGTCAGACTGTTTAACTTATTTTTTATTAAACAGACAATTTCTTTTTAAATTTTCATTCAAATAAACTTTAAAAAAATTAATAATTAAAATTTGTAATTGTGACATTTTTGGTATATCTTGCCATTTCTTACAAGAACTATTAAATTTATGAAAAAAATTTCCAAAATTGCCAACAAATAATGTTATAAATTAAAAGACCTTGTTAGAAATAATTCAAAAAGTTTTTGTTTGAAAATTAAATAAATAATAAAAGTTTATTTAAATTAAAAAAATTGAGCAAAAAATGAAAAATTTTTGTCAGAAATCGAATTTTCCATGATGTAATTTTACAGATATTGATGTAATCTTACGCTATGATTTTTTTTGTAAGAAAGCGTAATATTACGTAAATTACACAAATTTCTCTAAGAACCATGTAAAATTAAAGCACTGTACTAACTGAGACACAAAATACCCAAGCAAATAAAAAAATTTTAATTATTTTTGAATTTCTTTCTTTATATATAATAAGAGCCCTTCATATCACATTGCCCTTTATTATTTTAAAAACTCCTATAATTTGCATTTTAAAGAATTTCAGAGTTTTTTTTCTCGAGCCAGTAATTTTACACTTCTTCTTAAATCTTAAAATAATTTATTTTATAAATTGAAAAAAAAAACTATAAAGAAAAAAATCATCAAAAGTTTATTTGGAACAAAAAAAAAACAAAAAAAAGCCGAAAAAAAATCCTATGATTGACCTGCTTGATTTTGTTGGTTTGAATTAGAAAATTTTTCAAATACCTTAAAATAAAAATTAAAAATGAAATTTATTTTCTATTTTTTTTAATTACTGATCTAATCATTTGTCTTCCAAAAAAGTTGGTTGCCATACTCTGAATATTCTGCTCGGAGCCGTATTTGCACTTAAGAAAGCCATATGTATTCGAACCATTCAAAATAAGAGCAACAATAATAATTGTCTTTTAAAAAAAATTATTTCTTAATCTTTAGCTAAGATAAATAAACTTACCATCCATTTAAAACTAAAAGTTAGGAGAGATACCAAAAAAAATGTTATCCAAACCAGGTCTGCAATTATCAGAGCCAGCCAAAATATGGTCACTTCAGTGGTAGACTCGAGAACTGACATGTTATTTTGATTTGTCTAAGATTATAAATTAAGACACTTAGTTAACTAAACTAATAAATCTTTTTACCTTTCTGTTCTCAAAAATCCATTTGCTTTGACCATTCTCATCTATGTGGTTCCACCATCTGAGTCCGACTAGGAGACGACCAGTTATGTTTTTGACCGTCCAAAAATCCATGGACAAAAAAATTATCAAAATGACAAATATTGTGATGAAATTTGAGTAAAAAAGGGTCGAGAAAAGATACAAAAATATGGCCAAGGATTTGAAAAAGAGATGGAAAATTGATGCGACAGGATGTCTGATTGTGGTAGTTTGAACAGCGTTGCCTGAGCCGTGTGTGGACTGCTCGAATGTTAGCGCTACTTCTTCAGTGTCAGCCAGCATTATGGATTTATCACTTGAATTTTTGACGACTCAATTTGAAAAATAAAATATGTACACGATTGCAAAAACTAAAAAAAAAAATAAGAAATTTTTGATTATAATTTTATTTTGAAAATTAATTCCAAAATATTATTCACAATTAGGCGCTTTAGTTTTCATCTTAAAAATATATGACACTGCGTTGAATTTAAAAAAGTTGAATAAAAAAGAAATAAAAAGAAATCATGCCAAAGATTAAAATTAAAATGAAAAAGAATTTTTTTTTTAAATATTCTTTTTTGTCTAGTCTGAAAGTAAAAATTGAAAAAAATTTTGAATAATTGAATTTTCTAAATAGAAATGTTTAAACTAAGAAAATATGTACCGTAACTTTACTCTTAAACTCGTGTTCAGGACTCTAAGAGTAAAGCCCAAATCCAACCTTTTTTCTTTTAGAGTTAATTACATCGTTTCTATGTTATAACAATTAAAATTCAATTTGCTAGAAAATACTCTGAATATTGGGATATTTTTTAAAAATAAAGCCCAAATTTAACTTTTGCTCTAACAAAAAAATTGTCTTTGCTCTCAAAAAAAAAATTAAATATAAAAAAAATTGTAGAGTTAATTAAAAAATAGAAAAAAAGTCAAATGTAAGCTTTTTGGCAAAGTAAAAATTTTGCTCATTTTCATTTTGTTCAATCTTGCTCAAAAATTTTGGAAATTATGTCCATGCATGTAAAGTTTGCAGTTTTCAATTTTTCAAAAATATTTAAAAATTATTTAAATTATGTTATATTTTAATTTTTGAATAATTTTCGCGAAATGAGCCTTGAATTCATCCTCACCAATCGACATTTTAATTTTGATAAAGCGGCACTGACCCAAAAATTCATCCAAGTCAAACTAAAACAACAACACGGCAGCGCTTTTTGCAGGGCAATGAAGATGAACATTTTCTGCTCGAACTAAAAGTGGCCACTTCGATCCAGCTCGAGCTTAATTTTCTCAAAGAGCTGAGCGAACAAAAACTTGAGCTGTTGACGGCCTGTCTTAATTGTGTCAAAGAAAGGAAGGCTTTGGTCGAGAGTAAAAAAGAGTGGAGCGACAGCATAGGGATTATAATGGAAAAGAGCGAGTGCTTTGAGACCAAGCTCAATTTGGAACTGTTGAGCAAAAAATTGTCCAAGTTCGACCGGTTGTCCTACAACTTTCCATTGATCACAGCCTACATTCGCACATTTCAGCAAAGTTTGAATCTAATGGACCTGAAGCAAATAGAGATGGACTTGTCGCTGAAATTGGAGATTGACCAAGATGGTGCGCAACCTCGGCCAGCTGATTAAAAGTTGTTAACAGGCTTTTATGAGTCACTTGCGCCAGCATTTGGACCTAGACACTGTTGATATGAATGCTAAATTGTTCTATTTTTTGTGAAATTTAATTGTTTTTTGAAATCTTTTAATGATCCCTGCGATCTAAAGTATCTATGTGATACTGAAATTTAAGATTCTCTAAACTTAAATTGAATTTAATTTTTTTCAAAGTAATTTTTGAATAATGAGTTACAAAAAAATATTTTATTGTATTAATTATTTAGTTAAACTTTCTTAATATAAATAATTTTTTAAAATAATAAAAAAATTTAATTTCAATTTTTTTAGCAAATTTATTTTGTGAAACTATTAGCTAAGCTTTTTAAAATTAACAGAGAAATTTTAAATAACAGATTTTTATTTTGGTCCTATTTTTTTTTCCAGTAAATTCTAAAGTTTATTTTTTATTTTCGTGTCGTACTTAAATTAAATAGACCGTAACAATAACTGCTTAGAAGAAATAAACGTTCGTATGATGCTGCCTTTGTTACCTTAACAAATTAAATAAAAAAAAATTCTTATTATATAAAAGTGCAATAAAAATTTATAAATCTAAATTTATCTAAAAATTTTATTTATTTGTTAAATTAATTTATTAAATTAATTTAGATTTAATCAATAAGTTTTTATCACAATTATTTAAAATAATCAAAAGATATTAAAAAACTTAATTTTTTTTAAAGGCAAAATAATTTAGCTCATTTCATTTTAAAATATTTTTTGGTCAGAATCGTAAAGAGAAATTTTAGAATCAGAGTTATTTATAAAGAAAATTCTATTAAAAAATTAATTAAATGTTGTTATATATTTTATTTGCCTAAAAAAAAACTTCCTTATTTTTATTAAAATTAAAGTTTTTCATAAATATATATGTTATGTCAAATATAATTTTTAAAGTTGGTTACTTTTGGTTTTAATTTAAAAAAGAAAAAAATTTTGGAAATTTTAATAAGAAAGGTATGTATTTAAAATAAGCTAACTATTTTTCTTTTAATTTTTTTAAATAAAAAAACTAAAAATTAAAAATATATCTTATTATTTTACTTTTCATTTTAAAGTTTTTAATCAGAGTGTCTATTGGAAGTATTTGTCATGCAGTCATTTGGTTTTTGACTCCACAGTAAACTGTAGTTTTTTATTCTATAGTCGATCAACCGACATTGATCTGAGCATAGATTTTGGAGATAGCGCATTCACAAAGTTTGATTATTTAGAAGAATATAGCATTAAAGTGGTAAATTATGTTGGGCCTTTGATTCCACATTTTATTTCCAATCAACATCCATATTTAACAACAAGAAAATATCTATTGATAAATACGGAATTCCAATTTGACAGCTTGGTTAATGTTTTTGAATTGTACTCATTAGCAACATGCAGCTCATGTGTATCCATATCAATTGTATCATTTAAAAATGAATGCATATTTGAGCAAACTTGTGGTACAAACATTTCTTTGCTAATCAGTTATGTAAGCGATGAGTGGCTTTTTGATGTGACCAGTGGTTATAACATTTTGAAACTGTAAGAATGGATTTTGGTAGAGAAACATTCAATGGTTTTGATCGAATTAGATTCCAAGGCTAGAGTTGCATATGACATTTATGGATTAGCCAGAGAATCTGATTATTCCATGTCATCGGATTTAATTTCTAGATTAAATCCAATTTTAAAATTATCAAATTTATCTGAATGTTTTTTTGGCTAAAAAATATTCTCAAGTTGATTTTTCATTCACACATCAATACCTTGGATATGGTTATTACAATATTACATTGACTATTGCATCTTCTAAACTAGAAACTGAAATTTTAATTCCCAAAAGTATAAATAAAAATTTATTTAAAAAAAATAGATTGACAAAAAAATTTTTTTTTCTAGATCAATTTTCTAGATCATTCTTAAAATTAGGATAAAAGATGACGATTGTCGGTACAAAAAGTTTTGAATATGAGAACTTAGCCAACATAGTGAAAAAATCTTCAGGTACTTTACATAAAATGCTTTTAGATGACATTGTTGTAAGTGAAATTTTTTATGAATAAGTTAATAAATCTAATTATATTCATTAAGATTTCAATTTTACCAATGACGTTAACACTTTTTTAAAACTATAGTTTTAAAAAAGTGTTCAGGGTATACCCGAAGTATATTTTTTAAATATTATTTTTGTTGGATTTAATTTATTATTTTGAGTTATTTTAAAAATGATCTCTGGGATCTAAAGTATTTTTGTGATACTGAATTTTAATATTTTCCAAAATTAAACTGAATTTAAGTATTTTTGAAACATAAGTGTAAAATAAATTTTATTGTATTTTTAATTTAGTCAAATTTATTTTTTATTTACTAGGTTGTCAAATTGTTTTAAATTTTAATATATTTTGAGAAAAATAAAAAGATTATAAATTTTTTAAATTCTTATTTAAATCAAACAATTAGCTGACCAGTCTTGTGAAAAAATAATTTTAAGTTTTTTCAAAGTCAAGTCAGTAACTTAACTTATAACTATATTCAAATTTTTTTTATTTTATTTCCTGTCTGACTAAAATTCAACAGACTCTCAAAATGACTGCTTGAAACAGCAAAACATTTATAATTCTGCCTTCGTAGCCGCAAAAATTTAATCTCAATCACCGCTGCTATGAAATCCAATATTAATTTTACACTAAAACTAACTTTATTTTAATAAAAAGTTAAATCAAGTCTAATAAAAATTTCAGTTAGAAAAATATTTTTCGACTTTTTTCCGATGCTTTTAATCAAAAAATTATCTCTTTTTTTTTAAAGACAACATTGAGTTATCTATAAAAATAAATTAAATGACTTAAATGATTGATAAACAAATTGATGTAAGAAAATAAAGCCATCTTTTTATTTTTAAATTTCTCATTAGCATAATAATTTCAAGAAAGCAATTCAAAAATTGCAACTTGCAATTTTTCAAAGTTTGCATTCTATTTTTGAGCAAGACTGAGCAAAATGAAAATGAGCAAAATTTTTACTTTGCCAGCTTTTTTCTATTTTTGAGCTTAACTCTTATATTAATTTCAATATTTTTAACCATCAAAATGAAATTAAAGATTATTTAGTAAATATGCAACATGACTTAATTGATAAGTTTTTTTTTATTAAAATTTTAAAATTCGAAAAAAACATGTATTTTTTATTTTTACATCTATTTAATCAAATCTATTAAATAAACAACTATAAAAAAAATCTATTAAATAAAAAATCTATTAAGTGATAATTCTATTAAAAAACAATCTATTAAATGAATTCTATCAAATAAAATTTATTAAATAATAGTCTATTAAACAATACGGCCTCATTAACTCTTATATTAATTTCAATATTTCACAATTTGAAATTTGAAATCTACATTTGAAAATTTTATAACAAAAATGATTTTATGTGATTATGAAGATGAAGAAAACAAATACATGTTTTTTTCGAATTTTAAAATTTTAATAAAAAAAAACTAATCAATTAAGGCATGTTGCATATTTACTAAATAATCTTTAATTTCATTTTGATGGTTAAAAATATTGAAATTAATATAAGAGTTAAGCTCAAAAATAGAAAAAAGCTTAAATTTGACTTTTTATCACTTAATAGCCTTACAAATTTTCAAATTGTAAATTTCAAATTTCAAATTATGAAATGTATAATGGAAAAATGTAATGGTTAAAAATATTGAAATTAATATAAGAGTTAAGCTCAAAAAAAGAAAATAGTTTAAATTTGACTTTTTTATATTTTTGAATTTCTTCTACAATTTTTTTAATTTTTAATTTTTTTTTTGATAGCAAAGACAATTTTTTTGTTAGAGCAAAAGTTAAATTTGGGCTTTATTTTTAGAAAATATTCCATATTCAGAGTATTTTCTAGCAAATTAAATTTTAATTGTTATAACATAGAAACGATGTAATTAACTCTAAAAGAAAAAAGGTTGGATTTGGGCTTTACTCTTAGAGTCGTGAACATGAGTTTACGATATTTTTATTTATTTATTAGACTTAACTTTAATAATTTAGATTTCTTTTATTTACAAATATCAACAAAATTAATTAACAAAAGTGACGAGGAAAATTAAGAGCCATTGAATTATACTATTTGAAAAGGCATGTAATTATTAATTATGTTATTAATATTGAAATAAAAAACAAAATTACTGAACTAAGGAACAAATTTATTTTTTTACTTCTATTGTAATAAAAAAGGTACATTAAATAAAATAAGTAATACAATTTATATCAAATTAGAACAAAATAATTAAACATAGACAAAAATAATATTCAATTTAATTTTTTTTTGTTTGTTTGATCCAACTGGTCTACCGCGTTTTTTTTAAAACTTGGGGCTGTGGAGTAACGATTGGGGTCTCTTCAAGACGATTTTTTTTGATATTGGCTCTTGAACAGGCGGATCTGATTCTTCATATACACTGATACCCAAATCATTTACATTTTGAGTTTCATTTTGTTGACGAGTTAAGGCATTGGTTGTAGCTTTAGGGCGACCTGGACGACGCTTTCTTTCAAGTGGAATGTTCATTGCTAATTCATTGATATGACAAAGTTCTTAAAATAAAATTTATTAAAAGTTTTAGAGAATTGTTAAGTGAATATCGCAATACATTATTCTAATTTTATTCCTACCATATGTAAAAAATTCAAAAAAACTTAGAACTAAAAACTTAAAATTTATACAAAACATAAAATTTTTACTTATCTTTACTTTTGGACTGTAAGAAAGCTATGGCTTTCGAATCTTTCCTTAACCTTTTTGAATAATAATAATAATTAGTTGAATAAAAACTTACTTAGCCGAGAACAGACTATTAATTAATTAATTAAGTTTTTTTAGATATATATTTGTTTCAATTAGATCATGTTAGCTATCAAAGAAATAAAATAAATACTAACTCAATCATATTTGACATTATTTAATTTAATTGTACTAACAAAAAATAATTGACACTAACATCAGTATTTTTGTTCTAGAAAATTTTATTTTTGTTTTTTTAATATATTATACGCGATTTGAAAAAGAAGCGAGCCAATATCAAAAAATTTTTTTGATTAAATTTTATTAAAAATTAACTTGGCAACTAAATTGAAAAAAAAAATTTTTAATTTTTTACTTTTTTTTAAAAATAAATTCTCCTAAAATTAATCGAATTCGTTGAAGAAAAAAATTTGATTTCGGGATAATTTAATTAAATTTGTCTTAAAAAAAATTAAATTTTTCTATTTAAATAATTGATTAAAAAATTTTATTAGAAATAATAATTCTATTAAAAATTTAGTCCATATTAGTGAAATTAAAGAATGGTTATCAATGTCTGAAAATAAGTCGAATGATTTTTGTTGATATAAGTGCTCAATATTTTATAAATGAAATGAAAGTGATTTTTGATGCTGTGATCGATTGTTTTCACATATTCCTGAGCTTGTTCAGAATAAAAATACTGAAGACCTTTTCGCCAGGTGTCACAAAATTCCAAAATTACTCCAAATAATTCGTGAATACTTGATTGAAAATATTTGTTTTTGAGCAAGCAATTCTTGACCAAAAGCTGTAGAAACCTTTGATGCAGCTCCACTATTTCATCAATGTCACTTTGAGATTTCACTTTATTCAGAAATTCATTGCTCATTTCGAATATCTAAATTCAAATACAAAAATAAGTAAAATAATTTTTATCTTAAAAAAATGGAATTAGAATTTTCCACTGACGACAAATATTTTTTGCAATAAAAAATTGAGTTTGGATTTTTTGTGAACCTTTTTAATTTAAATATAAAAATTTGTTAAATTTTTAATAATTTATTTTACAAAATATAAATAATATATTAAAAATTCCAAGGTTTTATGTCACTATAAGATAAAAGATTCAGAAACAAAGCAATGATGTAAATAAAGTAAGGAGAAAAAAAATAATTTAAAAAAAATGCCTTCATTTATACATTTTGACGGCATTACACATTAAATAAGGAATATAATTCGTAAGATTTTCATAAAGTTCAATTTTTTAGAAAAAATGTTAAAGTTATTCAAATTAAACTAATAATTTTTGGTACCGCTCTTTTTAATAAAAATAAAACTATTTTAAATAAAATAAAATAAAAATAGTATATAAAGTAAAGTTTTTGTTCTAGAAGCAAAATATAATGGATTTTTTCTTATTTTATCAAGTTAGATATTTTTTAAATAGAACTTTTTTTTATTAAAATCGATGTATTTTTATTAAATAGACTTGGCTGTTATAAATTAGTTTTCTTTATATTAAAATTAACGGCGAGGAAATTATGGGCCATTAAATTAAATTTTCTGTAAAAGAAGCGGGTACATATCAAAAAAAATTATTTTTTTAGTAAATTTTATTTTTTTTAAATTAACCCGGCATCTTAATTAAAGGGTCCTACTAAAATACTGACCCCCATTTATTTTGCAAAGCAAAAATATTTTTTAAAGTTTTAATAAATCATTTAGTTTGAATTTTTCTCTATTTTTTGAAATTTAAACTAGTTTTTTCTCCAGGAAGTAAAGTTTTTGAAATATTTTGATTATAATAAAAGACCTTAGTTATTTTCTAATCGGATTTTAAAATTTTTAATACGATAAACCAATTTTCTAAGCTTTTTGACTGTTATGTTTGTTTTCTAAATTTCAATATTATTTTTAGCAAAAAAAATATAATCAACTTTTAAAGAAACCTGACACCCTACTGACCCCCAGCTGAACCCCATTTTTCTTGAAGAGAATCTAACGAGCTTAAAAAATTATAATCTATTTTTAAAGAATGATTAAAACAAAGAATGGAGAAAAAAAGTTTTGAACATTTCTATTCAAGATTAATGAATTTCTCTATGATTAAAAGATCAATGCTGAAATTTTCAATGACATTAATTTAATTTTTAAAGATTTTTTTTGTCAAATCTTAATTATTTTACTTGTTAAATTTTTTTAAATTTGTTAACTATTAATCATAACTTTATTTAAATTTTTTAAAGGAATAATGCAATATTAAAAAAAAATCATCTGTAACATTTTGCAAAATTTTCGGAAATCTATTTAATATTTTTAAATAATTTCTTAAATGCAATTTTTTATTTTATGTTGATTTTGGAAACAGATTTTTTTGATTTTTTAACCAAATTTAGTTCAATATATTTTAATTGTTTTGATTGATTTTGCTTTTTGATATTTAAATAATAAAAAAAAGGAGATAATATTTAAACTAAAGAAAAACATTTCTATTATAAAGTAAAACTTATCTTTAATAGAGTATTCCATTTTTTTTATAAAGAAAAAAAACTCTCAAATAAAGTGAAACTATTTTTTCATAAAGAAAATTCTGCTCTCATAAAGAAAAGTATTTTATTCTAAAGTAAAATAATGGTAATATATAGCCAAAAAAATCTAAAATAAAGTAATTTCATACAATTCTAAAGTTTCACTAAAAATGAACGAAAACAAATGGACTATATTAGAAGAAGAAATGAGTATACAAGAGTTAGTTGTTTTGCAGCTGCAAGACAATGTTTTCCTGGAATTGTAATTTTAATGTGATGGTTTCATCTAAAACAAAACGTTAGACGACATTTAGACAAGTCAAATTGTAAAGAACATAAAGATAAGATAGAAAAAGATATAACTTCATTACATTACACGTCAAATATTGGTAAGTTTTTGCATTTGAAGAATGAACTTTTAAGTCAATGGTCTTTGTATCCTGAATTGACTGAATTCAAGAATTATTTAATTGGTCAATGGCTTGATAGTCAATGGAATAACTGGCCTTTATTCTCTAGTCCGCCTGGCTTCTCAACCACCAACAATAACACTGAGGGATTTAATAAAGTTATCAAACAGATTTATACTAATTATGAACGCGGCACTATTTTGGAAGGTTGTAATATGGCTGTAAAAATGGCAACAGACCTTAGTATAGCTCAACAAAATTTTGATCTGACTATAAAAAGAGATAATGTACTGATCACCGAGTCAGATAACCTTACATTGTTGGATTTTAATATAATTGACAATAATTCGGCTTATCGTGTATATGATAACACAAACAAGTATTTTATTTCATTAAGGCCAAAGTATTGCAGTTGTGTTTATCTTGAGCATGGAATTTGTAAGCATTTTGTAGCTTTAAGTCGACTGACTTATACTCCATTGGAAGATGATGTTAGAGAATTTGTATGTGTACGAAAGCGTGGAAGACCACCGAAATCCAACAATGGAGCATTATCAAAAAAATAATCTATTGACTATTTAAATTAGATAAATTTTACTTTAGATAGGATTTATTTTACTTTAGATAGGATTTATTTTACTTTAATGAAAAACAGTTTTCTTTATTTAAGATTAATTTTACTTTAACTTAATTATATTTGTCTTTATTTAAAAAATAAACTATTTAATTTCGTAATTTTTTACTTTAAATAAGAAATGTTTTTCTTTAGTTTAAATAGTAAGCCAAAAAAAAGTATTAATAAAATGACCTAATCTCTTATTTCGTCCAGTAAATGTTATTATTTTTCTTTAAATTTACAACACCACTCATTATTTAAATTTATAAAATTTTTAAAAATGATTTCACCGCCTTAAGATCAAATTAAAATAAAATGAAACGTAACTTGCCGTTACGAAAATCAGAAAAAATAGGCAAAAAATTGCAATAAAAAAAAAAAAATTTCGCCTCATTTAGGTTAATCAGATTTATACATAATTAAAAGTTTATAACATATACTTTATTTTTTTATTAAATTAATTGTTATTAAAATTAATTGTAATTTTTATTAAAAAATTTCAAAAACTAAATTAATTAAACAAAAAATATCAAATATTACAATCAAAAATTGAATTTTTCTCAATTATTATGATATTGTTTGAAATTTTCGAAAACTATACTCCTGGAGAAAAAGTAGGCACATTTTTAGAAAGCTCATTAGATTCTCTTCAAAAAAAATGGGGTTCAGCTGGGGGTCAGTAGGGTGTCAGGTTTCTTTAAAAGTTGATTATATTTTTTTTGCTAAAAATAATATTGAAATTTAGAAAACAAACATAACAGTCAAAAAGCTTAGAAAATTGGTTTATCGTATTAAAAATTTTAAAATCCGATTAGAAAATAACTAAGGTCTTTTATTGTAATCAAAATATTTTAAAAACTTTACTTCCTGGAGAAAAAGTAGGCACATTTTTAGAAAGCTCATTAGATTCTCTTCAAAAAAAATGGGGTTCAGCTGGGGGTCAGTAGGGTGTCAGGTTTCTTTAAAAGTTGATTATATTTTTTTTGCTAAAAATAATATTGAAATTTAGAAAACAAACATAACAGTCAAAAAGCTTAGAAAATTGGTTTATCGTATTAAAAATTTTAAAATCCGATTAGAAAATAACTAAGGTCTTTTATTGTAATCAAAATATTTTAAAAACTTTACTTCCTGGAGAAAAAGTAGGCACATTTTTAGAAAGCTCATTAGATTCTCTTCAAAAAAAATGGGGTTCAGCTGGGGGTCAGTAGGGCGTCAGGTTTTTAAAAATATTCAATTTTCACAAAAAATAAAAATTTCGGAGAAAAAACTAGTTTAAATTTCAAAAAATAGAGAAAAATTCAAACTAAATGATATATTAAAACTTTAAAAAATATTTTTGCTTTGCAAAATAAATGGGGGTCAGTTTTTGAGTAGGACCCTAATTAAAAAGAAACAATTTTTTTAGATTCTAAAAAAAATTGCAAAGGAATCAAACAAATTTTATTTTTTTTACTTTTTCAAAAAATTGAAAAAAAATTTTTTTTTTCATGAAAATTCGGTTTTATTCGTAAAATTTTGGATTTTTATCTTCCACTAAATTTTACTATAATTATGGGAAATTTACGATAATTATCGTAGCAGCAATGTATGAAGACTGACTCAAAAAATAAGTTATTAAATCAAATTAATCAAGCATTTTTTTTATTGTTGGCAATCGATTATCAATAATCGATTTATGTAAATGAAGAAGAAAAAAAAATTAAAATATATATATTATATTAATAATTTTTAAAAAAAAACATAAATTTTTGTTACAATTTTGTAAATATTTTTGTAATTCAATTGTATAAATTTAACTAGGTAACGATATAAGCTTAATTAACTAAATCAAATCTCAAAATAATTAAAGCAAAGTTTGAATGTGACGTAAAATTAAAAGACTTTTTGCTTTCTTGGCTTTCTCTTTTTTTTTTTTTTTTTTTTTTTTTTATCACTTTATTTCAATTAAACTAAGCATCGCCAGTAGGCGTTTAATGAATAAATAAATAAATAAAAAAAAATCGATTCAATAATCGACTATATTTAAATAGACTTATTATTTTTTAGTTGATTATTAAATCGATTATTTTTTTTAGTCGACTATTAAATCGATTAATTTTTTAATAAAAAAGGTTTTTAAATTGATTAAAAATTTCAGATTTAAAAGCAAAAATTAATTAATTAATTTTATCTTACAAAACTGAGTTTTGGTATATTCAATTTATGGTATTTTTTATTTAAATAGGAATTTGAAACTTAAGAAAAATATTATATGAAGATTTTGTCCAATTCCTTGTTTAGCTTTTTTACTTGATTTTTAAAAGTCGATTTAATAATCGACTAAAAAAAATTAGCCGATTTATGAATTTTGTCAATCGATTAGAGTCGATTACCAAAACAAATTTTTTGTGCCTTACTAGATTCAAAATGGCTATTATTGATCCTTAAAAGAATGTTAAATTACTTTTAACTCTTTTTTTTAATAAATAAACTTAGATTTTAAATCTTGCCATTCACATAATTACTAAAATAATTAATCATTAAAAAATTCAATAATATTAATCTCTTCACTTGATTAAAAAAAAAGTTTATGGAAGAATTTTGATATTTTCACAGTCAGCAAAATAAAATTTAGTGAAAAAAATTTTAAAATAAATTCTAAAAAAATAAATAAATATTTTTACCTGATCTCCAATCAAGTTGTGAGCATTGTTGACAAAATTGAGCAATTTCATGCGTATCAAGTACATTTTTCTGACAGACACTTCATCAATGGGGACCAACAGGGCCGACTTGGCAAGTTTTTTCTTTCCAAACACATTCAGATCTAAATCTACAAACAACTAAAGCCAACTTTTCCCATGACCATCTTAAATGCTTACCTGTTTTGTCTAATCTTTCCAAGTCGTTTTTAACCTGTTTAATTTTGAGCAAAAAAGCAAAAATTTGGTTGTAGACAGCAAAATCCTCTTGGGTGACAATGATATTCAGTGGCCAATTAACTCTCACATTCAACCTGACTGAAGTAACAAGTTTACAATTTAGGGCATCTGAATCAGGCGCCTCGTAGTGAAAAGAAACAAAGTTAAAATTAAAATAATTATCAGCATCATTTTCAAACACTGAATTTGCCGCATTGTAAAAAACACTGTTCAGCACCACATCGTCCTGATAAGTCTCATATTTTTTCACCATATTGAACAACTTTTCACTAAACAAATAAATAATTTCGTTTGACAAAAAAAAATAGTACGAATGAATAAACCTGAACAGGTCGAACATGTGATATTTTTTAAATAAATTTTCTAATAAATCAACTGAACTTAAATTAATTAAATCATAGTAGCAGTCAGAAATGAGCTGATCCAGCATGCTCTCTAGATTAAAGTCAATTTTTTGTCCCAAAAAATTGTCACCAAAAGGATCATAGTCAATTTTGAGCAAGTCGACATTTTTTTTGTGCACTATTTGGTTGAAAAAGCTCATTTCCAAAAGTCCAAGTCTTTGCACTGGCTGCTCACTTTCTTCACTGATCTCCTTTCTCTTGAAAAAATTTAATTTTTCTCTCAGTTGTGTCATAAAATGAGCATAGATGTCCGATTTGGCACCTGAGCTCTCCAATCGGTTCAGAATTTCAATTTGCTTGCAAATCTTGAACGAACTGGACAAAATTATTTTTACAAATAGTGGCACTTTTTCACTGTCCAGCAAAATGGTGTAGCCATGGCTCCAGTATTGCACCGAGTTTATTGAGATGTTTTTTTGTCTGACAAAGCCAAGCTCGCTTTGGGGGTCCAGAAGGACGCCGTCACGGACAAATGTGTCAATGAACTTTAGGTAAGGGCTGAGCAAACGGGTGAATATGAAGATCAAGAGCTTGTGGTGTCGATTGACGTGGTTGTTGAGTGAAAAGGAGTCAACTAGAATGCGGTGAGAGTAGACAAGCAGATTGAGAGACTTTTTAAATGCTGTTTGGTCCTTGTTTTGGTCAATGTTGGTCAGAAAAAGAGAAAATGTGTCAAGTAAAGTAAAGTGTTCAGCATGGATGGTATTCAGAAAATCAATTAGAGTAAATTTTTTTGTTTTTTGAGCCAGCTCACATGCAATTTTGTTCAAATTGAGTCTGTAAAATTTTAGGAATTCTATTATACATTCACCAAATGCTTCGTACACTTGAGTATCTCTAGTTTGGCACAAAGTTTTGACAAAGTGTTCCATTCGAAAGACAACATTTGCATAATGGCATACCTGGTACAAGCACATGTCAAGTTCTTTGTGTAAATTGACCAGTCTTAGTTTGGAGTTGACGCAATGAAGCGTTTGGTCAGGGTTTTTTTTGAACAAGAAGCTTTTTTTCAGCCCGCTTAGCAAACTGATGCATTCATTGATCAAGTATTCCTCGGATATTGTTATTTGTTTGTCTTTTTGGTAGTAGTTGAGCTCGGCAGTGATGAGGGCGGTCAAATCGGGACACAGGTTGTCGACCAGAATCCTGCGAACTAGGCTTTTTAGGTTTAAAGAGAAACTCTTGGCTAATTTTTTGTGTGAATTACTTCTCATTAAGGTCTGGCACATCTATGTGGCTTTGGAGAACAAATTTTTCGCTTTTTATATCAGGTCTGGACTCGTCCGAGTCGTCGCTCAGCTCGTCTAGCTAAAAATTAAATTAAAATATGCCATTTTTTATTTCAGTCAGTTTTTACTGAGGAATTGTTGGTGTCACTTAGAGTCGTGCTAGCATAGGATTTGTACCATTCACTAAGTTCCACTTAAAAAAAGGAGTTTAGATTTTTTGGAGATTTTTTCAAAATTAAAAAAATTGAAAAAAATATATTCAAAATAAAGTGAATTTTATTAAAAAAATTATAAAGCAACAATCATGTCAAAAATAAGGATTTTGTTTTAGATTGATATGAAATTTTTTTTAAATTTTAAATTTTTGTTAAATTTTTTCTGATAAATTTTAAAGCTCTAGATTAAATGTAAAATTTTTGATTCTAATTAAAAAAATACTTCAATAAATTAGATTAGTTTTGGAACAATTTTATAATATATTAGATCTGATTTAAATTTTTTTTTTCTTGCTCAAGATTTTAAATAAAGTAAAAGTAAATATATGGCACATATTTCTTTAAAAAAGCACTATAATCGAACATAATATTATAATATACTTTTAATTTCAACAAAAATTAAAATTACTGAATATAATAATTACATTAGTCGATTAAGAAAAGTAAATAATTCTTAAAATTCAATATATAAAATTTGTGTTACATTTTGTTTTATAGGTTTAAGACATAGTGTTGGATAAAAATGGCAGATGGTCAAACTGCTAGTTTATTAGGAAAAATAAAAATAAAAATTTTTTCAAAAAATACTTTTTTTACCATATTTTATCTTTTTTTAACTAAATTTACGCAAAATTAGTAAAAATAGTAAAAAAAAGTAACTTTTGGTAAAAATATAAACAAACAAATAGAAGCTACTTTTTTCAAAATTTATTAGAAAATAATAAAAAATTCAAAAAATTGAGTATTTTTTTTGGCCTTTTCATTTTTACCAATTTTTACCTAAATTTACGAAAAATTACCATAAATCCACTTGTCAAATTTTTAAAAGGATCACTATGTAAAAAATTATTTTTTTTTAATTCAGCACAAAAAAATTGTGTTTTCTAGTGATTTTTGTTAAAAAGTTTTTTGGTTTGTGATGAAAAGTTTTTAGTTTGTGAGGAACAGTTTTTTAATTGTGGGGAACCATTTATCTTAATAAAATTCTTGGATTTTTGAAAAAAAAAAAGTCCTGACTTAGACTTGACTTGAGACTTGTGACTTTCAAACAAATGGCTATTCCTTATAAAATTACCTTTACCATTCACCTCCTGACAGATGTACAGTACAGTTTGACAGTTTGTCCTGACAGTTTGACAAGTTATTTACGTAATTTTACGTTATTTTACGTAAATTTACGTAAAATTTGGTAAAAATGAAAATGCAAAAAAAAGCTCGATTTTTGTTTATCCATAAAACACGGATCCGGATTGAAAAAAATTAATAATAAAGTCTATTGTAGAAGAAATAAAACAGAGAGATTTGGAAGGCTTTTTAACACTCGAACGCCCGGGGGTTTTTTAAACCCCTTTTTGATTTTAAAATGTCGATAAAAATTTTTCTAAGAGGAGTTTTGTCAAATTTTTTTTTTCCCTAATTGAAAATGTAAATTTAATTATTATTTTATTTTTGAAAATTAAAAATTATAATAATTTAATGTCAAAAAAAAAATATACATAAACGCCCGGAGGGGGCTTTTTAAACCCCTTTAAAATTTTACCTTTTCTATCGCTTAAAATTAAGAATCACGAATGAAGAAGTCAGTAATAATTTTTTTTCAATAATTTGATACATAAATAAAGCATAATTAACTTAAATAAAACTTATTTTCCGCAAATATGCTTAATTTTTTGCTTGTTATCCATTAAATTTAAAAGGGGTTTTTTAGACCCCTGCCGGGCGTTTACGGTATAAAAAAAATCGGGCGTTCCAGTGTTAAGTTTGAATTGACGGACTCTAACTCCTCAAATTTATCGTGTGTGGAATCTGATGAGCAAATAACCACAAAAAAAAATACAACACCAGAAACAACGCCAGAATCTAATTCAATCCAAATTGGCTCAAAATTGATGCGAGCTAAGAGGTTTAGCTCACAGGGACTTATTCACTTTTGTTCTCAGCCTGGTACTTTTAATATTAAAGACGAAAATGACAATGTATTTATGGTTTGAATGAATCCTAAAACGACTTGTACGTGTGATGAAAAAATTGATTGTGTATATATTGTTGCTGTACAAATAAGCCTTGGTTTTTATGACTTATCGAAACCAAAAAAAAAGAAATTTACCTTGTCAAAGTTGCCAGGAAAAAAGAATACTAAATCAGGAAGAAAGTATCGGGACAATTTAGACGAAATTGTAACTATTGGTCCTTCAGTTTCAGTCGATACCCTAGGACTACAGAATGGTTTGAGTTCGAGTCAAAGTCAATTACAATTAAGTGAAATAAAAAAATTAAAAAAAAAAAGACAAGCGTGTTTTGTTACTTGTTTTGATCAACAAAGAGTTTGGTTTCAGCTGTAAATAAAAAGAAGATATGCTGCTTACAATGCCTGAAGATGCTCCATATGGTGCTTTAAATGTTGATTTTGTTAAATAAAAAAATTTGTTTGAAGAAGAATTTTTTGAAAATTTAAATGTTACATTGTCACAAAGAAAAAATTTGTTAGACTCAAAACATACTCAAATCTACAAAATTTAATTTTTTTTATTTTTTCGTACCATTTATTATAAAAATTGTGTAATTTAAATGAATTTTCATTTTGAAACTTAACATTTTTAACAATCCGGATCCGTCTTTTAGGCATTAAAAATCCGGAAAAAAAATCCGTGTTTTAGGGATAACCTCGATTTTTTGAATTTTTTATTATTTTCTGTAAATTTTTGAAAAAAGGAGTTTCTATTTATTAAATCAAATTTTACAAAAAGTTGCTTTTTTAACTTTTTTTTACTAATTTTTACGTAAATTTACGTAAAATTACATAAATTCACTTTTTGTTACAAAGTAAATTTGCGTAAAATTACCATAAATCCACTTGTCAAATCGACACTGTAATTCAAGGTAAACGTTCATAATAGAGAAGAAATTTTTTAGAGAATTTTTATTTTAGAGAAAAAAATAGAAATAATTAAAAGTCAATACTATAGAGAATAAATTTATTAGAGAAAAAAAAATATAATAAACTGGTGTAAAACAAGGAGCTATTTTATCTTCATTTCTTTTTAACATATATATTGATGATCTTATAATAGAAAGCCTTGACAATGAGCTTGGAGCTCTTTATAAAAATCTTAATGTTTCTATCATTGTCTACGCAGATGATATAATCTTAATAAGCCCAGTTGACTCCCATCTACAAATGCTTTTGGATATTTGTGGGTCTTATGGGAATAAATGGTGAATAAAATTTAACCCTTATAAAACAAAAGTTGTTAACTTTGGCATTCAATTATTTAAGTCGGTATTTCACCTTAATGGATCCGAACTTAAAGAAGCAAATCATTTAGAATTCTTAGGATTCATTATAGATTCTAATCTTGACCTTAACACACAGGCAGTTATAAATTTTAAAAAAGTTCAGAGCAGCTTTTTTGGAATTTCGTATCTTCTGCCTAAAAATGGTCCTTCCTCTTCACCTAAATTCAAATCATTTATATACAAAACATATTGCTCATCTAAATTCACATATTGTCTTGAGGCACTCACTCTTAATTCGACCACAAAGGATTCAATAAATAAATTACAAAACAACTTAATTAGACAAATGTTTAGTTTAAAAGCCTATTGTCACATGTCACGAGTCCTAAAAGTACTGAAAGTATTCAACTTTGATGAACTTTATCTATTTTCAAAAGGCTATCATTTTCTACCTTCACTAATATATTTCCAATTCGTCATCTAATTAATATCTATTCTTCATCTATTAAATTTCCTTTTGAGTATAATTATATATATCTACACTAATAAATTAAATGGAACCTAATATATTTCGAAGTCTACTCTAATTAATTAAACCTCATCTAAATAAATTCGTCATCATCAAATCAATTCTGAGAATTACGAGGAAAAAAACTTCGGTCTTTTAGTTGCTTTTAATGGCATTGGGAAATGGCCTGCGTTAAAGATGAGATTATTCATACCTGGAGTACGGATCGTGACCCATCGATTGCCCATCAAGACAACCTCAAAGCCTTCGTCTAAACTCCAACTGCTGATACAACACCGCTTTTAGACAGTGCCTGGAAGTGGCTCCTGCTCGCCAAGAACATCATCAGCAAAGGTAACAAGCACTATATTGCCAGTGGTCTCTCAAAGAAGAACGAGCTTCAACCAGCCGATATTACAATCTATGAGAGCGCGCTGAAGAGAACAAGTTGGAAGAGCTTCGATGTTTTCATCCGTGGAATCGTCACACTCAACAATCAAGACTTCCGCCGCAGCAAGTGTAGTTGTCCCAGCTATGACAATAAGAACATTTGCAAGCACATCATCGGCTTTGCTAGTTATTTCAAGCTATACACCATTCCACTCGAGATCAAGAACTTGCCTATGGGAGAAAAACGAAAGCGTGGTGCTCCTAAAAAAGCTACCAAGGCTCTTGTTAGGATGTAAAAGTTTGTTGGTCGCTTATTTTTCTTATTATTTCTTATAATTTCTCATTATTTGTTTCTTATTTTTTGTTTGTTTGTCGTTTGCTTAAAAAAATAAATAATTGATTATTACTATAAACTATCGATTTATATTTAAAATTGATCAGATGATCCCCAAATTATATAGTGGAGCTATATATTATTAGTGAAGCTTTATTTTATTAGTGACGATGGAAATATATTAGTGAAGGTAAGGAAATTTTTCCCTTTTCAAAACTAACTTTTATTGATACAATTAAATATAATTATCTATCATCACAATTTTGATCAAAGTTGTCTTTACAACTTAAAGACAACTTTAACTCTTAAGATTAATCTGATTTGTAATGATGGTTTATCTGATTCAATTTGGTTATGTCTTTGCAATTTAAAATTAAAACATTACAGAACTCTCCTAAATGAGCTAATTCAAAATAAAAGAAATTCATGAATTTTGCTCCAAATTATCTTGCTTTTTAACTTTCATGCCTTTTTCTATTCTCGAACTAATGTTCCTTTTTTATTTTTGTAATTTTATTTTTAAGTAATAATTTTTCATTTTTTAAAAAAAACACAAAAAAATTTTATTTTTTTTTTTTACTTCTACTTAAAAGGAGGTTAATTCGATTCAATAAATAAATAAAAAATAGAGAAAGTAAATTAGAGAATTTTTTTTAGAGAAAAAAATAGCGACAAAAATTAATCAATTAGCAAATTAGTAAAGCCACGAATAAATAAATCTAAATTGTTTTTATTACAATCCACAACTTGTCGTTTTATCTTTTCTTCTTTTTTTTTTTTAGCTTTTTATGTCATTGACTTAATTAGATTATCAGCAAACAGCAACAACAAATCAGACTCCATATTATTTTGCTCCAATCTGAAAAATTCAATTACTTTAGGGACTGTTAAGTGTACATATTTGCTCTACAAGATACTGAAAATCAGACGGTTTATTCTTTGACGGAGACTTGGCTGGCTTATAGTCTTTATTAGAGCGAAGTCGATTTACTATTTAACTCTCACAAACTTTTTTCATATTTTTATTTCTTGATTTTATTTTACTTAACTTTTTAGTATTTAATTTTTATATTATTTTATTTAACTTTATTTTAATTTTTAATTTTTATTTTTTTTTAATTTAATCTGAAGGAGCTTTAGCTCGGTACAGATATACAAATAAAATAAATAACTATTGGTGAATTAAAATGATTCATCTAGCTTGAATTTAATAATTTAACTTTGATGATTTTTCTCTATTTTTATTTTTCTCTATTTTTTGTCTACTCTATTTTTTTTCTCTATTTTGATAGTTCACTTAATTCAAAAATCCTCCAATCTGACAAAACAAAATTTCAATGAAAAAAAAAAAAAAACTTTTGAAAAAATTTTATTAAACGAGGAAAAAAAAAAGAATCCTCGACGCGAAATTTTGGTCAAAAATTTCAATAAATAAAAATCCGGCATGAGATTACACAATTGATCTATTTGGACATTTCATAGGTAAAATTATCACATCCGCGCACTTTAAAACCGGGCTCAGGCTGGTAATACACATCATTATACAACTCTTGTACATCAAGTTCGGGATCAGTGAGAGCGCGTCTTTCCACTTCTTGCATTTCAGCGCGCACTCCATTGTCTATTTCCTTCAGTTCCTCTGGTGTCACGAGGCCAGCTTCGGTGATCCGCTTGGAAAAAGTGGTAATGGGGTCTCTTTTTTGTCTCACCTCCTGCACTTCCTCCCTCTTTCTGTAACTGGTGCCGGGATCACTCATGCTATGGCCCGAGTATCTGTAAGTGACCATCTCTAGCAAAATGGGACCATTGGTGAGCGCAAAGTCTCTTGCAAAGCGTGTTGCTTCCCGCACACCTAGCACGTCCATGCCATCTACTCTCATGCCTGGCACAAAGTCTCCCCTGGTGTAAAAATCGGCCGAGGCCGAGCCTCGGTTCACACTGGTGCCCATTGCATAGCCATTATTCTCACACACAAAAATCACTGGCAAATTCCACAGTTTGGCCATGTTGTACGCCTCGAACACTTGGCCTTGGTTGGCAGCGCCATCTCCATACAGTGCTACGCACACATTGGGCTCATTCATGTACTTGTGCTTGAGCGCAATGCCAGCGCCAATCGGAATCTGTGCTCCCACTATTCCATTGCCACCATAGAAGTTTTTTGTGTACATGTGCATAGAGCCGCCTTTGCCCTTGGCACAGCCGGTTCTGCGGCCAGTCAACTCGGCCAGCACGCCAAGCAAAGACACCCCCATTATGTAGGTCCATCCATGGGCCCGATAGGCGGTGATCACAGAGTCGTTCTGGTCGAGGGCGGCCTTCATGCCCACGCAGACCGCCTCTTGGCCTGAGTACAAGTGGCAGAAGCCTCTTATTTGTTTGTCTTTGTACAAGTTTCCTGATGTGGTCTCAAGGCGGCGGATGTACTGCATTTTGCGGTAGAAGTCCAGTGCTTCTTCTTTGTTGCACGAAACTTCCAGAGAAGGGCCTTGTTCCAGGCGGTGCAAGTCGTAGGACTTGTCGATGGTGTAGGAAATTGTGCTGTTGTGTTTGGCGGACATGCTGAGCGCTCTGAGCGCCAGGAGCTGGAAAATTTTTTAGAATTTAATTTATTTTTGTTTAAAAATTCAAAAATTCTGTATTTACTTGACCAAGTTTGTGCGGGTTTTGGATCAAATTTTGTAGGGATTTGTTCATTTTTTTTCTTTTGTTATTAAAATATTTAAGTAACTTGGTTGTTTTAGATTTTATGCTAGTTTTTATGCAGAGCGTCGTTTTTTCGATGCCAAAAAGTGCAAAACTTGGTGGCTTTAAGGAATGCTTTTGGTTGTGAATGTATAGTTGAGATTTAAAAGAATAATTGGATTTTTTTTTGATTTAATTTTTTTTATAATTTTTTTTTGGCTATGAGCGGTTTTAAAAGTCTTGGAAATTTTTTTTTAAAAAATAAAAAAAATTTAGATAGTATGATATAGATAATTTTATTCAAAAGCTTAGAAGTTTATCTAGTTAATATTTATTATTTTATTATATTAAATAAATTATAACCAGCATCAAAAAGGGGGAAAAATCTTTAGTCTCAAAAATGAAAGTTTGGGGTTGTGAAGTTCGTTTCAATTCGATCTTTTCGATCTTTTCAATTCAGACTCTGAATTGAAAAGTTTTTGAAAAACTTGAATAACTTTTTTACTAAAAGAGATAATTTAGTTCTATAAAATGCTTAATTATAAGCAAATTTGCTTAATTCAGTAAAATAAGTCTGCAAAATACTCTGCAATTTTATGCATTTTGCACGCCATTAAAAAGTATTCAAATCAATTGTGCACTTACTTTGCAGGGTTTTTGCAGACACATATTTTCGGATTAAGCAAAGTTGCTTAAACTTTTCATTTATCTCAACACAAAAGTAAATAAGCTTTTCGCTATTTTTAATTAAAAGAAATCTAATTTCTTATTTAAGATTTATTTTTTTTGATTATAAAAGATTATTTTACTGCTTCATTTCAAAATTATTTTACCAAATTTAAGACCTTTATTAAAAAAAAATATGTACAGATTTGCTACGATAAGTGTCTTTTTTGGTAAATTTACGTAAAATTACGTGAGTTTAAAAAAGTGAGACAAAAAGGGATCAAAATTTCTTTAATTATGTGTTTATTTTAACACAATGAAAAATTGATATTTTATAATTTATAAGCAGATATAATTTAATTTGATATTTTTAAATGGTAAATTTTAGTAAAAAAAGCAAAAAAAAGTAAAATAAATAAGAACAATTACAGAACTAAATTATTCCTTGTAGTAAAAAAGTTATTCAAGTTTTTCTGAATAGGAATGATCGAATTGAAGCGAACTTCACAACCCCCATTTTCAGTTGCTTTTGGAAATAATAATTTAAATAAAAAAACGAAGATATACTAGACTTGTTGGCCTAAAAAATTTTGTTATTCAAAGTTTTTTAACTAATTGGTGATTAAAAATTAACCATATTATCTGAATTGATTTTATTTTTATTTTTTAAATGAAAATATAACTTAATTTCGGAAAAAAAAAATTAAATTTGATTGATGATTTTACGTATATTTTAGTTGTTTTTAGGAAGAAAATCTTAAAAACAACTCTGATAATCCAGAGTTATTTAAAAGTCACAAGTCTCAAGACAGGTTCTTGGAACGGCAGATAATTAATGTTGCCGGACTTTAAAAAAAAATTTTAGTCCTGACTTGAAAAAGAAAAATAATTCACGTGATTAATTTATTTTGTTTTCAAGTCCTTAGTTTCATTTTCTTTAATATTTACACTTTAGTTAATAATATTCATTTAAAATAATTAAAAAAAATTAAAATGTCTTGAGAGCCAAAAAAGGCGCGTGATTTGGAAAATTTTAAGATCGATACAGAAAATTATGTCTAATCAAACCATTTTCTTATCTAAATGTTATTCTTTTATTTAAAAATTATTTATTGAAATTTATCAGTTCATAAAAAGTTCATATAAGAAGGTCAAAATATTAACTAACAATTAACAGCCTTGTGTTTCTATTTTACTTTAATTTGGTGCTACACATTTTATTTTCCTACATGACTTCACAGACATAATTTTCTGTATCGATCTTAAAATATTTCCAAATCACGCGCCTTTTTTGGCTCTCAAGACATTTTAATTTTTTTTAATTATTTTAAATGAATATTAGTAACTAAAGTTACTATAATTTTTATAATGGTAATTATAATGTTTAATTATTATGAGTATAAAATTAACAGACTTTTGAGTAACTTCGAAACAAAAAATTTAAAGTAAAAACAAAATATGAGCCAAGAAAATTCATCAACGACTTCACTTGTTCGACGAGAGGATGAATATGATGAAGCGAATCAATGATTGGGTAAAAAAAACAAACGAATCGTTAAATTAAGACATCAAAATAAGGTTATTTACATGGTAACTTCAACTGATGTAAATTATGAAGCGACAAAAGAAGGCTGTCGAAATTATTTGAACTCAACAGGACCTTGGGCTACTTTTAAAGAATATTTGTCATGGAACGATTCTTACAAGATAATCGAAATCAATGAACAAGTATGGGAATTAAGTGAATGTTCTTGTCAGTATTGGAAAAAAAATTACATTTGCAAACATGTAATAGGTATAAGCTATGAACTGTCTAAGTTTGATACCTTTCCAGCTTTGGACTTGAATATTGAGCAAAACTCGAAGAGAGGTAGACGCAAAAAAGCTTCTTCTGCACTACAGAGAAACTCAACTGGCCTTTTGAATCGGGACGCCTTCAATATGCCAACACAATTAGTCTCAAATAGTGAAACAAATGATTCTCAGCCAGTCATAAATGAATTAACAAATCAATCAGCCCCAACAAAGTGCCCAAGAGGTCGCCCAAGAAAAAATAAAAATTAATTTATTTGTATTTTTTTGTTTTTTTTTCGATTTTTTGTTTTCTATTTTTGCTACTGACAAAAGTATTTTTGCTTCCTTTTTGAATATTTTAGGTACGAAAAAAAATTATTGCTACCTTTATAATCTATTTTTCAAAAATAAATTAACTATTTTGAAAAGTAAATTAGCTACTCAAAAAAATATATGCCAAAAAAATTAATGTATGAAGTTTGAAAAAAAGTGCTGTTGCTTAGAACAAGGACCTTTTTTATAAAACTAGGCATCATTCTGTTAAAAAATGTTTTTTAAAAAAAATTTAAATATTTTGAATTTTTAATTTTTTTCTTACTTAAAAAAGCAGCTTAGTTGATTTTTTAATAAAATGTCTTAAAGTAAATAATTATTTTTAAGGAAAAAAATGTGTATTGATAAAGTAAATATTACTATCTTTTTATAGAATATTAATAATAATAATGTATAAAAAATTGTACCATACTATCCATTAAAAATGCGTCAGGTACTGCAAAGATTTTTGATACATTTTATCCGAAGCGGAGTTCGAACCTTTGACTATCTGCTTGCATGAATACAAAAAAAACACTCGAATAAAAAGTTAACTTAATAAATAGAATAAGATAAAATGTAAAGTAGATCTAGTTTCTGTGACATAAAATATTTCATTCTAGCAAAATTAGTTATAATAATATAATAATTTATTCAGTAAACACCGCGAGGGTGATGTAAAAAAAAAATAAAATAAAATAAAAAAAAAGTAAATTAAAGTAAAGTTTTGTCTTTCTAAATAATTTTAAATAATTTTAGAGAATAAATTATAATTTTTTTTATAATCGTATTAGTAGTAACATGATTTAATAGAATTAAAAAAAACTACTAGAATAATTTTTCAAATTAGTTTGTTTTTAGTAGGTTTGTTTTTTTTTAAGATTTGAAAAGAAGAAATTTTAATTACAAGAAAAAAAAATTCGTTATATTTAAAAAAAAATATATGCAAAAATACCAACTCAAAATTTTTGATTTTTTCGGTAGACAACTAACTAATCTAAGTAAACATGGGAGATAAAATTAAAAAAAGTCAATTGAAATTTGAAATAAATAACAGAAAATAAAAATAAAATTTGTATAAATTTGAATTTATTGTAAAAATTCATAAAAAGAGTTTTAATTTTTATTTAGTTTAATAATTTTAGGAATAAAATGGATAAAATTCAAAATGAAACATTTCACTCATTTTAGTTGCTCAAAACTCTCAGTAAAAGAGGACAGAATGTTCAAATATTAAAAACTAAATCTATTTTTTCAATTAAATTAAATTTTTTTTTTGGTTTATTTTTTGAATTATTAAGTAACAAAAAAATTTTCAGCTCATTTGGCTAAATTCCTAACAACTTAGAAATCTTTTGAATTATAAGGAAACTCTAGGAATGTAAACAAAATTTTTAGCTTAGTTTCATTCAGCATTGATATTAAAAAAGAATGTATTGTTAAGTTAGATTTGTCAATAAAGAAATTTTTATTTTCCAAATTGGTAAACTTTGGAACAAAAATTGAAAAAATATTTTAAATATTCTGAATAAAGTTTAAACAAGGTATCGTTATTAATAAAAATATAAAAATTTGAGTGATCAAATCAAAAATAAAACAGGGACAAATTTTCAATACAAATCTTGTATTCCTCTTTAAGCTTTTTTTTCTCTAATTTCAATTACTTTTGTTACTGCATCTTGAAGTTGATGATCATTTCAAAATATCATTTCAATTCAAAAAGTTTATCTTTAGATATTAATATAAAATTTTGATTTAATTTAAATAATCTTAATGAAACAAGATAAACATGAAATGTAGATTTAAAAAATAAAAAAATTTTGCAAAAACATTGTCTCAATCCATTGATAAAATCGATTTTTAATTTATTTAAATGATTTTTTGTTAAGCTTTATTTTCATTTTATTACTTATTTGGAATTTATTATTTGAATTTCTTTTTTAAATTTTATTTTGAATGCTAAACCAAAATACTTTTGAAATAAAAAATCACAAATAAGCTTTACAAAAAATCAATTTATGCATTTAAATATAAAAATCGATTATTAATGAATTGAGTAAATGTTTTTTCAATTTTTTTTTAATTTTCAAAATCTACATAACATGTTTATTATGTTACATTAAAATTTTTTAAATTTTAATCAAAGATTTATTTTAATATCTAAGGATAAAATTTTTGAATTGAAATGATATTTTGAATTGATAATTAACTTCAAGATGCCTTTATTACTTAAAAATTAAAATAAAATAAAATCAAAATTGAATATTTTTAATTAATTACTTAAAATGTGAAAATATCGATATATATGGTGAAATCAGGATACTTTTTTGATAAGAATTTTAACAAAAAAATAAAAAAAACTGCAATTTTCGAGTAAAATTAGAAATTTATTACATTTCTTGTAAATTTTCAAAATAAAATTCGTTTAAATAATATCAATAATATTAGTTATAAAAACATTAATGTAATTTCAAGAGATCTGGCGTAGTTTGTCTGGGAAATCATGAGGTTAAAATTTGAAAATTAAATTTTTTTCAAATAATTAATTTTGCCTAGAGACTAATGTTGGCTGATATTATTTCTGGAATTTAATTAAATTATTTGATGAAACAAAGCTAAATACGTAAATAAGAAGAAAAAATGAAAAATCAATATAATAAAACAAATATTAAAAACAAAAAATGCACTGAGACCATGACTACATTTACATTTGAGAATTAAAACCAAGTACGCCAAAAAATCAATATTTTACCAAGAGAACATGGAACATTAGAATTTTAATAAAAACAATCTTGGCAACTCCCGAATGTTTTCTTGAATGTAAGACTTAACTTTAAAGCAAAAACATATCGATTTTAAATTTTTTATTAATAAAGCTTTTTTAAATAAATTGTTACAATTTCTGAGAATTTTTGTTTTCAAAAAGCTTGAGCTAAAATTTTCAAAGCTAGAAATGAGTTCGAGTAACACTCTTGAATCAAGGCCAGCATCGTCAATCAGCGGCCATCATGATATGGCCTTTGACGCCAAGTCCATGAATTCCCAAACTTGCCTCCAAGCAAAACAAGAAAAAAAAAAGGTCTCATTACTGAGTCGTTTTGTCAATAGTAATTTTTTGAAATGTCATTTTATTTTTTTTATCTTTGATAATTTAGCACTATGGGCAACGCGTCAGACACGCGACTTTGATCAGAATGCGGATCTCTTGGTCAAAACAACTCTCAAAGAACTCATTATTTACATCATATTCTTAATTATTATATCAATAGGTAATTTTTTTGAACAAAACATAATCATTACTAATATTCGATATTGAATCTACAGTGCTGATTTGTCACGTGGAATTTACGTAAAATACGAAATTTTTCGATATTTTACGTAAATTTTCGTGAATTTACCTTATTTTACTTTCGCCAAAAAATGGCCGAATTTTTGTAAATTTTGGTAAATTTTCACTCAACTAAAAAATTTCAGAGTTTCTATTGCTTTTTTTTTGACAAAAAGAAAATTTACGAAAATTTACGAAAATCTTGACTTTTTCTCTTGTAAAAAAAGGTAAAATTTTGTAAATTAATTTTATTTAATGAAAAAATGTTTTTCAAAGACATTGTTTGACCTAGCAGTTTGACCAATCTCCATTTTTTTTATCACGATTTTTATTAGCTTTATTATTATTACTTTATTCTTATTATCTTATTTGAAAAAAAATGTATTTTTTAAATGATTAATGTATGCTTGGCATTTAGCTGGAGTAAGTTTTTTATTTGAAACTCTAAAATTGCCTCAACTGCTTCCTCATCATTTTGAATATTTTTCTTTCTCACAAATTTTTTCAATATCATTTAAATTAAGCAAATTTTAATCTTTTTGACTCAATTTTTGGAATCCTCATACAATTTGGGTCAGAAAAAATATTTTTTTTTTAATTTCATTTTTTAAAATTTTTAAAATTTTTAAAATATTGAATTTTTGAATTTTTAAAATTTTGAATTTTTGATTTTTGGGTTTTTTAAATTTTTGAATTTTTAAATTTTAATTTTTAAAATTGAAATATGTATTTAAATTGTAAATGACTTAATTTTTTTTTAATTAATTAAAATTTGATTAAAATAATGAATAAAATTTTGATTTCGAGCTTTTCAATCTTTAATTGGGCCATTGAAATGGAAAGTGTATTTCTCAGCTCTCTTTATGTTTTTAAGTTATCTTGTATGTTGATCAGTTTTTTGTATGTTTATTTGGTAAAGTATGTTGTGATTAAACGAATATATGCTAAAAAGATTTAAAGTATGCTAAGAAGATTTTTAAGTATGTTGAAACAACAATCCCTTCATTCCAAATCATTTCGATAGGATTCAAATCTGGTGACTTTGGAGGAGATTTTACCTATTTAAATAGAATAAATTAAACAGCTTAGATTTTTTTTTCAAACCAATGTTAATGTCATTATTTTTCAAAAATTGGGCACAAATGTTTGATATGTGTTTCGGATCATTATCCTGATGCAGCCTATAGACACATTCTTTAATTCCAAACTTTAAAAGAAATTCAGCTAAAATATCCTTATAAATATTCGAATCCATTGTTGATTTGAATAACTAAAATTATTTATTATTAATCATTATTTTTTATAAAGAATTTAAAAAAATTACTGCAAAATCAGTACTTTTAAAGTTTGGAACTAAAGAATATGGTTGTGTCTAAAGGCTGCATCAGGATAATGATCCGAAAAACAAATCAAACATTTGTGCCCAATTTTTGAAAAATAATGACATTAACTGGGTTTGAAAAAAAAAATTCTAAGCTGTTTTATTTATTCTATTAAAATAGGTAAAATCTCCTCCCAAGTCACCAGATTTGAATCCTATGGAAATGATTTGGAATGAATTGAAAGAATTTGTGAGAAGGAAAAATATTTAAAATGATGAGGAAGCAGTTGAGGTAATTTTAGGGTTTCAAAGAAAACTCACTCCAGCTAAATGTCAAGCATACATAAATCATTTAAAAATACATTTTTTTTTCAAATAAGATAATAAGAATAAAGTAATAATAATAAAGTTAATAAAAATCGTGATAAAAAAAATGGAGATTGGTCAAACTGCTAGGTCAAACAATGTCTTTGAAAATTATTTTTTCATTAAATAATATTATTTTACAAAATTTTACCTTTTTTTACAAGAAAAAAAGTCAAGATTTTCGTAAATTTTCGTAAATTTTCGTAAATTCCACATGACATATCAGCACTGTATATAAATACAACTAAATTATCTAATACATTAAAAGCTAAAACTAACTTTAATGTTTGTTTTCTTTTCTTCTTCGTTTTCTCTGTTTAGTTTAATTTATGGAAAATTAATGTAGGGTAAATTTAACTAATGGGGTCATTTATTAAAAAGAATTTCGATTTTTAATCCTATCAAGAAATTCGGTTATCGAAAATTTTTTTTAAATAATATTAGATAACAAAAGCTTTATCAATCAGAAAAAAATGTTATCAACCAAAAACTTTTTCATCAATATTTATTAGGAAAATAAGAAATTAATCAATTTTAATATATTATTATTAAAAAGTTAAGTTTTCAGTTTTATTTTAATTTTTAACTACACTTTTTTATGCGATTTTATTATGTGTAAATTTACTTCTCTGCTTCCTTCCATGTACTCTTCGCATTCTGGTAAAAAAAAATTTTTTAAAAAGTAAATAATAGATAATAATTTTAAATAATAATTTTTTAGTAATTAATGATTTATTTTTTTAATTTTGAATTTTCAAGTAAAAAAAATAAAATTGTTTCTGCAACGTTTTGAAAAATTAACTAAATTTTGTGATCAAATTGATAACATAGTCGGCAATGAGGACTTTGATAACATTTTATGTGATCAACTGATAACACTATCCACTAGACCCAAAAAAATTTCCGTTTTATTTAAATTCAAATTTGGCCTTACCATTAAAGCCCATGATCATGATCACATGATCCAAACTTAATTAATTAAAGTCTCAAGATAATGAGCTTTTTTTCTGGCAAATTGAAGTTTGAGATCAAAATTCAAATTTTAATATTTTTTTTTATAATAGAGAAAAAATATCTTTTTCCAAAGCAATAACTTGACATGTCATGTCAAGTTTATTTTCATATTTAAAATTTTAAAATGTCCTTTTATATTGAATTTTAAAAGTTTTAAATTTTTTTTAATTGATTTAAATGAAAACTTCCTTTTAAAGACAAAAAAATTTACTGTTTTAAATTTATAATTTATTTAAGTGAAAAAAAAATTATTTTTGCCTAAATGAATAAATATAAAAGTTATAAATTTGAAGTTAAGAATGAAACTTCAATTTGCATTTTTTCTTGATCTTTAATTGATTCTTTTAAAATTTTTATTTACAAATTTTAAAGAAAAAATTAGGGTCCACATTGAGTTGTCCAAATCAAAGCTCAAATAAACTCTTTAAGTGGTATTATAATACTTATTAAAATACAATAAAAAGAAAAAAGTTAAATTTTGTATTTCAAATATTCATTAATATTTAATTTTTACTTTGGATAAAAATTAAAGCAGTTTTCTCCTAGTTAAAGATTAAACAAATTTTGTCTAATAAAGTCTAGCCATTTTTTGATTGATAATTTAATATAAATTTTTTTTCCAAATACAAAACTTTTTTTTTTTAATTTTGATATGAAATTTACATTTGATCATGAACTGCAGTTTTCCATACCATAAGGTCGTATTGGGAGATGGATCATCACATGGAGCAATATCAGAGTTTTTTCTTTCTAAAGCTTTTTTTCAAACTTGGAAATTAAGACTTAACTTTTACAAAACTTCGTGTATTATTTTTAACAGAATTATGTTTTAATATTGTTTTTGACATTTAAATGAAGATCTATCGAAAAAAATAATTTTTTCTTTTTAAAAGTTAATTTTTATGTTAAGGGCCTATATATTTTATGTCTCTTTGTTATTTAGGTCCTAACATGAATTATAAGAAATTGTTTTATTTTAATATTCATTTAAATAAATGGAAAAGACCACTTCTAGCCGAAATACAATATATAAAGAAAAGAATAAAGAAAAAAATAATAATAAAATACAAACTGTTTTCACAGTGTTTTATACTTGAAATCGATCCAGTTTACACTGATCCAATTTCAAGTTAACAATTGACTAAACAAAGTTCTTCTTTAAGTTGAAAGTAGTTGTTGTCATTTAAAGGACTACAACATTTATTTTAATTAGAAAAAAAAAATGTTAGATAATAAATACAAATTTTTCGAATTGGAAAGCATCGAACTCGTTCTAGCATAAGTTCATTTTTAGATTTCCCATTTTTGTGGGAAAATCATCAAAATGGTACAATTAGAATACGTAATTTAACAATAGTAAAACATAAAATAATTTTTTAAAAATTCAAGAAATGAAAGCTACTTTAAATTCCACCTCCTTCAAAAAACATAAATTAATTAAGGTAAAAAGTAGATTTTTTTATTTTTATTTTTACAATTTCTGATTTACATTTTTTTCTTTTTTCTTTCGAGTTTTTTCTCAACAAAGTTTGCCAAATTTTTCTTTAGCAAAAATTGCTCCAACTGAAACAAACTGGATGATTATTGTTATTTATTTCAATGAAAGACCTAAAATTTAATTTTTTTTATGGAGATACTTTCCAATGTTGTGTGCTTATTTATTCAACTAAAATTACCGATTTTTCACCGATTTTACTAGATGAATATTAAAATGACTTACTTTTTAAAAAATTACCCTAATTAATTTTAAAATTCGAATTTATTTTAAAAAATCAAGTTTGATGCTAGTTTTTCCAATATTTAATTAAATTTTAAAGACATTAATTTCTTATTTAACTTTTTTTTTATTTTTTTTGTCACTTTTTGAACCGAATTGTAAAAAACAAAGAATAATTGAGATCTAAATTAGAAAATAGATTACAGAACTCACATTTTTCATCAAAAAAAAATTATATTGTCTAATTGTACAAAAACCCTTCTCTGGCGCAAAAAATTTCTCAAAATCGACTTAAACGTCCATCTGCTGATTTTTAGTTTTTTTTTTTAAGTAAAATTATGTGAGAAGTATTTCTATTCATAATCTAAATTGTTTTTGCAGCTAATTTTTTTTTAGTTAATTATTTTTTTGCAGCTAATTTTTTTTTTAGTTAATTATTTTTTTGCAGCAATTTTTTTTTGCCGTTAATTACAGGGATAAGACTAAAAGGTGACAAAACTGTTTTTATAAAATTTTTTATTTACAATTACAACTAATAAAATAAATTGAACGGTTAATTATTAAGTTTAATTAAATCAAATAAAGTAACTTGTTTTAAGATTTTTAATTGCTCTACTTCTACTTTACGAATTCGACTCTTTTTTGCATTACCACTCACACTCTGTAAATTTATCTTCTCTTCTCTTCTTTTCAGGATTTTAGAGACGGCTGATCGATCGATTTTAAAAATGTCAGCCAGTTAATAATCACTTTTGTTTGTTTTGTCTTTTGCTTTTATGACCTCAACCTTTGTTTAGATTGTAATATTTTGTCTCTTTTTCTTTTCTTTGTTAACCATGTTAGTTCATTTTTTATTTTTTCTTTCAATTTTTTAACATTGGGGATAAAAGCGCACGCTATTTTCATGGCTGAATATTTATTTGTTCTCTATACAAGTAGTGAAATAAGTGAATTTGGGGATATGTAATTAATAGTGATATGTTCTATTTTTAGGTTAATATGTCTATAATTTGAATCGAGATCCATACTTAAAGTGAGCTTTTAAATAATTTGTTTGATCAATAATTAATTTGACCATGTTATCTATTGTCTGATCGAGTATCATTATTTAAAGTATGCATGCATATTTTTTTATGCATGTTAATAAAAATAGTGACGGTTTAATATTGCCCCAATAAGATTCAAGTGGCGAATTTTTAAAAATTAAGTCTTGTATTTCAAATTTTTGGTATATTTACATTTCAACAGGTAAATTTTGAACAGATAATTTTGGACGAAGCAAATAAAACTCGACAAATTAATTTTCGAATAATATATATTCGACAAAACTTGATAAGTTTTTTTATTTCTTGGGTTTTTTTTTCTTATTTTTCTTAAATTTTATTATGGATGATTTAGTGAATTCAATTAATAACTTACATTAATAATTCATTCAACTAAAATGTGGTCGAGTAAATATAATGATCAAAATGTTTATTATTATTTATCTATTTGTTAGCTGTACCGAGCTTAAGCTCCTTCAGAATAAAAATAAAACAATACTTAACTAATTTATCTAACTTATTTGAATATCGATAATTTTTTTCTAGTTTTTAATTTGAAAATTAATTTTTCTTAAAAAATTTTTTTGACTAATTTTTATTTAGTCTAATTAACAATCTTGTCTAATTTATCTTGTCGAAATTTACCTTTACGAAATTTACTTGTCGAAAAGAAGCAGATTCCAAATTTTTATTTATTTAAAAAATATGTCAAAGAACCATACCACTCATCCATTCATTTTTTGCCCCAGCCGTTTTTCAATCGCGACCAACCTAAACGAGGACTTGTTTTGAAGCTTAGAGTCTGGTGAACAATTCCAACTTTCAATAGGTTGGTCGCTGTTTAAAAACGTTTTCTGTGTAACTTCAAAGTTCAGAATTAAATTAAAATTTAGTTTTGATAATCAATTACAATTATATAAACAGAATTGGTTAAATATTTTCTTTATAATATAAATTTAAATATAATTTAAATTTTTCAAATATATTAATATTATTTTTTTATGATATACATCACTTTAAAATATGTAAGGTATATTAATAGATAATTTGATAATTCTCAATTGGTTAATTTCAAAGTAAACCAGAGAACCCATTTTATTGTAAACAATGTGGAAAATAATATAGGTTTTGCTTTATAGTAAGGAATTTATAAAATTTTTATTTAGTATTCAATGTTTTTTTTAGTTTGATTTGTAATAATCATCAAAGATATTTATTTTAAGTGAATAGCTAACTTGACGGTAATGGTTAGACATATAATCTAAATAGCCTTTTTACTATTAGATAATTACCATGTAATTTTTATGTTGTGTTTGCCTGTTTTATTTTTTTTTCATTCAAAGGACATTCCTTAAAGTTAAAGTTTTTCCGAATTGAAACGATCTAATTGAAAAAACTTCACAGTCCTAAAAAAATATAGCATACCAAAGATTTGACTTAACATTTAATAAAAAATTAATTAAATTTTCTTAAATTTTACTCGGTAAGAAAAAAATCTTCAGCCTCAGAGTTCAAATACTAAAAGCCTTTAAAAATGAAATTTGAACATTAAAAAATAAATAAAAAAAAAATATTCTCGGAATGATGAACATTTCAAAAGAGAAAGAAAAGCTAGCAGTAAATTAAAGAAAAAATCTACTTTATAATTTATTTAATAGTGCCACGCTATTAAACTATGATGTGATAAAAAATAATTTTTATTAAGTTTAACCCTGAACTACATCTTTTTTTTTATTTAGTCAACCATTGAGGTGGAAGGAGATAGTCAAAATTGTCATAAAAAAAAGTCATAAAAAAAAAAAACAAAATTGTCATAAGAAAATTGTCAAGTGTTAATTTGTCATATATGACAAAATAAACAAGGAAAAATGAAAAAACAAATGATTGGTTAATTGTTAGAATTTTTTATTTAAAAAAAAAATTTAGAAAAAGAATTTAAATCCAGAACAAAACAGTTTAATTGTTTATTCTAAATCAATACTAAGTTTAGAAAATTTTGGGGAATAATTTTCAACAAAAAAATGAGTAAACAAAAACAAATCAGTACATTTTATTATAGTATTAAACTCATCTCTGATTTTTTTTTGATCAAAGACTAATTTACCAGGATCTAGATTATTTGCTAAAGATAATGCATATCCAAGGGCAAATAAGCCACAGTCTTTGTTACCTTTTTGTTTCGTAACATTAACATGGACAACGTCAAAAAATCTAGAGCCACCCGAGAATCTTTTTAAGACCGTTTTAATAAGATTGAGATAGTGTTTAGGGTTATTAAGACTATCATAAATAAACCAATTATTAAAACTGTCAGGATCTTCGTATGAAGGATGCAAATTAGCCAAAACAATCCAGTGGTTTTCAGCATGTAAAACTTGAATAAAAATTGACTCGTGTATTGTTTCAGGATTAAAAGGTGCATTTTTGAGAGTTTAATAATCAGGCCTGAATAATCCTTGGACATCATATTTCTTGTAAATCAAATTCTGGAACTCAGTAATATGAAAATTGGTCAACTCTTGATTTTTTTCTAGTTTTAAAAAATGTAAAGAAATAGGCACTCTCTCGTAATTAGTGTATGAGCGGACTTCCAAGAATTGAACTTCAGATGAATCTTCTAATTTTTGTCTCTTCTTGCACGGCTCTGATACTAATATTAGCATTATTTCTTTTTCTTGCCTCTAAGTTATAAAGTGCACTGCATTTTCTATTGACGCATCTGTACCAACTTGATTTTTTTTCGTTTTTTTGATAACAGTGCTTTTCGAAAATAATTTGTTTGTATTCGGTGTCAAGATATAATATTTCTTGCTCCATTTTTTGATTTTAAGATTTTGATAATCAGTATGAGTAGATAAGTTATTATTTATTTATTTGTTTTCTGTACCGAGCTAGAGCTCCTTCAGAATAAGTTAAAAATTAAAAAAATAAAATAAAAATGAAATAAAATATAATAAAAATAAAATTAAAGTTAATAAAATAAGATAAAAAAAAAAAAAAAAAAAAGAATTAAAAAAAAAAAAGTAAATAAGCTAAATAAATGAAAATTAATAATATATAAAATTTGAAAAGATTGTTACAAGTGGCTCATGTTTAAATAGTTCAAGTTTCAGGAAAAAAAGAAGAAATAGTAAGGTAGCAATTACACAATGGAGTTGGGTAGTCAATATATCTTGATTCGAAACCTTCTTTGTATTCCTTCACCAGTCTTACAACCAATGGAATAGAATGAATCAGTCCTGTCCCAACATATCTCTCAATCAATTCAAAAAGCCGATTCGAGACTGTTAGTAATTTAAGTTTATTAAAAGCCTCATGATGTACGATGTTGGAGGGAGTATCATATTTTAACTTAAGAATAGATCTGACTGCTGTATTCTGAATTGCTTGTAGTTTTTTGATATTATTTTCTGACAATGAATTTAAGCAAGGAAAAGAATAGTCTAAAATTGATCCGACTAAAGATTTATATAAATTTCCGAGTGTGTTTTGATTAAGACCCTATTTTTTGTTTGACAATATCTTAATAATATTTAGCCTTTTATTGCAGCGCTCTTTAATTTCATCTACCAGTATATTAAAGTTTAATTTAGAATCAAATTTAATACCAAGAAACTTGATTTCTTTTTGTCTCTCTATTCTGTTTCCATAAATTTTTAAGTTAAGATTATCACTCTCTTTTTTGTTCCTAGAAAAGACTACTGAACACGACTTTTCAACTGATATCTTCATTTTCCACTTAATAAGCCATTGTTCTAGTTCGTTGAGGTATTTATTGATCTTATTTTCTAGGTTCCCCTTTTTGTTATAAATGAAGAATGTAACTAGATCATCTGCGAAAAGCAGAGAGTATTCATTATTTGTTTTGTTTCTTTTAGGGATGTCATTAATGTAAATACTAAATAAAAGAGGACTAATTACTGAGCCTTGAGGAACACCTGCAGTTATTTAATATTCTTCGCTTAAATGGTCATTCACATTTACCTTAAATGTCCTAGAGTCTAAAAAGGATTTTATCCAGTTAGTCAAGTAATGAGGTGGATTTATTTTAATCAATTTAAAAAGTAAACCTTCATGCCAAACCCTATCAAAGGCTTTAGAAATATCAAAAAAAAGGCCGCAAACTCTTTTTTTTCTATTAAATGATTCCACAATTTTTTGAATTAAGATGAAAAGATTATCTGCTGTTCGCCGGTGTTTCCTAAATCCAGATTGCTCCTGAATAAGGAGTGTATTTTGCTCTAAAAAATTGTATAATCTTGAATATACTATGCGTTCCATTAGCTTTCCTAAACAACTCGTTATACTTATTGGTCTATAATTTAAAGGATCTTGTAAAGTAGAGGCCTTTTTTTGAATCATAGTAATGAAAGATGTTTTCAACGCTTTCAGGACTCTGCCTTCTCGAAGAGATAAATTAAAAAGTTCTATGATTTCTATTAATGAATTTCTAGGTAAGTTTTTTAACAATAAATTATGAATTTGGTCAGGTCCTGATGCCGCTTCATTTTTTAATCTCTTTAAAGCCATAATTAATTCATTTAAGCAAATTGGATCATTAAAATTAGACTGGTTATAATTCCGAAAGAAAACAGAGTTAGAATTCAGTATTTCGATATCTTTCTCAGTATCAATTAAATCAGAATTAGGACTAAATATTGAAGATAAGACTTCTCCGAAGCATTTTCCATTTTCTTCATTAGTTTTGAATTCCCTTTCATTTAAAATCAATTTAGGAATTAAATTTGATCCTTTTTTGTTCTAAATTTATTTATTTTTTCCAAAAAGGTCTACTTGTCAGTGGGTTTTTTCCCATCTTCTCAATAAAATCAAACCAATTTTGATTCCAGAATTTTTTTAAAGAGGCCTTTAACTCAGATTTAAGTTGATTAAATTTTTGCTTGAGCTTTTGACAGCGAGTTTTCTGGTAATTTCTTCTTACTTTCCTACGTTCTTTTATCAAATTAACAATGTTTGACGGAAGACTCGTTTTGTAGATTTTCTGTGAAAGATATGGAATGCTTTTATGTGAAGCAAAAATAATTTTTTCTGTTATTTTATCATTTAGTTGATCTATTGTGATGGAACTTTCAGTGACATTCACTATTTTAGAATTTAAAATCTCGCTGAATAATTGCCAGTTTGCTTTCTTATAGTTAAACTTTTTAGCTGTTATTTATTTTCATTTTCAATATATATTTATTTGACTCAACTATTTTTTAAATTAATTAATTAAAATTTTTCTTGTAATTGTTTCATTTTTATCTTAGCTTCTTTTAATATTCTTCTTATTTAATTCAAAGATAAATTTTCTTTGAAATTAATCGCCAATCAGATTTGACATTCAATTTATTTTTTAATTGGTTTGACAATTTTACGATGACTATTTTGTTTTTTCTTCCTATGACAATTTTTTATGACAATTTTGCACTGCACTGATACTGACAATTTTGACCCTAACCAGGTGGAATTTTAATTCAAATTTTTTACTTAAGATCTTTTCAATTTTAATTTTATGAATTTTTTATTTTTAATTCAATTTTTTCTTTGTTATGTTTTGAGAAGATTATGAAAGAAGAATTTTTTACAGATTTTTAAATTTCAGATTTTTGACCCTTTAAAAAAAAAGATTTAAAAAAAAAAATTTATTTATTAAAAGAATTCTACAAAATTTATCTCAGAAAAATTATAATTAATAGAAGTTGCTTTATTAAGTTAACAATAATTCTTCTATTAGCCCCTCTTACGAAAAAATAAATCAATGACGTCTCGTTACTCGCATATAAAGCTCGGCTTCTCTATCTTTATAGATTATTGCATAAAATGTGTGAAAAATTGTGTTTGATATTTACTGTTTGATATTTTAAGACCGTGGGAAAATTTTTTTCCTTGAATTTTTTAAGTGTCAAAACTAACTTTTTTCACACTTGTGAATTTTGTGAATTTTAAATAGTAAGATTAAAACAGATATAAAAAGGTTTTTTTTTTAATGTAATTTTTTAATATAACATTATTTATTTATTTATTTGTTAACATCTTCAAAGCTTTCAATATATTCAGTATAATCTTCATCCTCACTATCATCTTCAGAAACGTTTATTCCTAAAAGTCTTAATAAAGTGCTACCAGGATCTAAATTCATTTCGGGAATTTCAATATTTTCATTGAAACTTTAATCTCACTCATTTGATATTATGGAAGTTGGGTTTATAAAATTGAGTGGATTAATTTCTAAAGAATCTGTTTGAGTTTCACTATCTTTGAAAGTTCTCAAACTTTCTATCCTATTAGACTTATTATATTAATCAGGACAAATAAAGTCACCAGTTTCTATTTGGTCTTGGTTTTTAGGATATAGAATTACTCTTACCTTGTTTAGTTTCTCGATTTTTTTAATTTCAGAAGGTCTTCTCACCGTTTTCGGATCGATATGTGCTAAGATACAAAAACAACAAGCCCATCTGTTGTTTTGAATGTTAGTTTTTTTCGAATTTTCTTTTTAAGTGGACGTTATGGTTTTTTTAAATTTTTTTATTTTAATTTTGTTTTGTTTATATTTTCAAAGAATATACAAAAAAAACTTATAATTTCAATTTAAAAACAAAAAAATTCTATCCCAAAAAGATTCATAGATTCTCGAGACAAAGCTTTTTTCATTAAAAAAACAAAGAATAGCATAAAAATTAAATCGGTTGAAAACTATCCATTCCCCTAAAAAAAATGTTGAATTTTATGAAAAACATCTTTTCTTAATCGAAAAAATAAAATTTGACCATAAAAAAACGGGGGCAGAATTAACATGATTGTGCGGTAAGGTTCTTTCTTATCATTTTATATAGTAAAATAAAAGTATTTAATGGCATCTTGAAGTTGATGATCAATTCAAAATATCATTTCAATTCAAAAAGTTTATCCTTAGATATTAAACTTAATCTTTGATGTAATTTAAATAATTTTAATGTAATATGCTTTACATGCAATGTAGATTTAGAAAATAAAAAATAAATTGAAAAAACATTTCTCAGTCCATTGATAATCGATTTTAATATTTAAATGTATTAACTGATTTTTTGTAAAGTTTATTTGAGATTTTTTATTTCAAAAGTATTTGTGTTTAGCATTCACAATTAAATTTAAAAAAAAAAATTCAAAAAAGTTATAAAATGAAAACAAAACTTTACAAAAATTCAGTTAACTAAATTGAAAAACGATTTTATAATTGGATTGAGAAAATGTTTTTACAATTCTTTTTTTATTTTCTAAATCGACATTGCATGTAAAGCATATTATATTAAAATTATTTAAATTAAATCAAGGATTTATTTTAATATCTAAAGATAAACTTTTAGAATTGAAATGATATTTTGAATTGATCATCAACTTCAAGATGCCTAATTTAATTGATATTTCGTATCAATAAATACAATATCCTTAATAATGTGATTTAAAATGGGTTTTCTATTAATTAAAATTATTTATTTATTCAATTTATTAATTTAAAACTATTTAAAACAAAACAATGTTGGAAGGAGTTCTATTACTCAGAAGCTTTTAAATTTTGAAAAAAACCTTTAAAAAAAAAATGTGCATATTGAAAGTGCTTAAATTACATTTAAACTTAAAATTTTTTTTGTGATTATTAAATGATCTTGCTGTGAAAAAACTAAAAATTATCTAGAAGAAAAAAAATTAGAATTCAAGTGATTAAATATCTGATTACGTCACTATATATATATTTTTTTGATTTATTTTTATTTTATTTTATTCTGAAAGAGCTTTAGCTTGGTACAGTAAACAAATAAATAAAAAATAATTTTGCTTGTAAAAAGAAAAATTAGCTGAAATAAATAAAAAAATAAGCTTTAAAAAAAAATTAACTGAAAAAGGAAATATACGCCAAATTATGCGTTATTTTTAATTTTAATACGATCTAAAAAAATTAACAAGAACAATATCAGTTGTGCAAATTTAGGAGAAAAAAATTTTTTTAAGTAATTTTAATTAAAAAATAATTTTACTAAAAAATTTTTTCAGCTTGTGGTGTATTAGACATTTATTTTTAAAATATAAATTATAAAAATGATTGATAATTCTAATTATTTTTCAAAGTTACTTTTGGCATGACTAGTTCCATAAATTTCTATTTTACAAATGTAATGATGAAGCTTTTTTTGGAACAACCGGATTCTAATGACATGACTTTCAAAGACATTGGTTCCATAGATGACTTTTGGGGAGTATACTCAGAGCCCATTTTGAACGGGCTGTATTGGGAGACCGAGGAGAATGCCACCAAGCCTGGCTATATTTACTTTGAGAACAAACTTCTGGGTGTACCAAGACTAAGACAACTGAGAGTAAGAAAAGGCTCTTGCAGAGTACATTCATTGTTCAAGAAGAGCATAAACGATTGCTTTGGCTCTTATTCCTTCTTCAGTGAAGATCAAAGTCCATTTGGAATTCATCAGGTGTACAACTCAACAGATGGAAAAAACCCGTTTGTTTACAGCTCTTCGGATAAAGTCAAAGCTTCAATAGTAGATGGAACATTTTCTACATATGGAAGAGGAGGCTACGTCAAAAATCTAGGACTGATGATGGCTCAAAGCAAAGAAATAATTGAAAATCTAAAAAGTAACACTTGGATCGACAGGGGCACCAGAGCTGTCTTTCTTGACTTTACAATCTACAATGCTAATATAAACTTGTTTTGCCAAATAAGACTGTTGACAGAGTTTCCGGCTACCGGTGGCGCTTTTCCAAGCTGGACTTTCAGAACAGTCAAATTGATTAGATACGTGACACCCATGGATTATTTTGTGCTGGCTTGTGAGATCATTTTCATCCTATTCGTTCTCTATTACACTATTGAGGAAACACTCGAGGTATGTACAAAATTGTTTTCTATTTTCTCAATAAATTTGAATTTTGTTTTTCAAAATGTTTTTTACTCCAATCTAAATGACATTTTTTTCCAATTTTAGTTTATTTTTTATTTATTTATTCATTCGTTCTTCTGTTTAAGCACAATTTTCTTCAGATAATGAAAAAATAAACAAATAAAAAATAAATAGAATAAAATAACTAAAACAGATTTAAAATATTTTAAATTTGAAGTAAGTTTAAGTTTAGTTTAATTTTTTAAAGTTAAATTATCAAGCATGTTTATTATCTATTTGTTTAATCGGTGCCGAGCTAAGGCTCATTAAGATTAAAAAAAGAGAAAAATTAAAAGAGAAAATAGGATAAAATTAGAATAAGCTTTATATGCGAGTAACGAAACGTTAGACTTTTTTTTCAAAAAATTTAATTTTTTATAAAATTAATATTTATTATTTATTTGTTTTCTGTACCGAGCTAGAGCTCCTTCAGAATAAGTTAAAAATTAAAAAAATAAAATACAAATGAAATAAAATAAAAATAAAATTAAATTAAAGCTAATAAAATGAGATAAAAAAAAAAAAAAGAATTAAAAAAAAAAAGTAAATAAGCTAAATAAATGAAAATTAAGAATATATAAAATTTGAAAAGATTGTTACATGTGGCTCATGTTTAAATAGTTCAAGTTTCAGGAAAAAAAGAAGAAATAGTAAGGTAGTAATTACACAATGGAGTTGGGTAGTCAATATATCTTGATTCGAAACCTTCTTTGTATTCCTTCACCAGTCTTACAACCAATGGAATAGAATGACTCAGACCTGTCCCAACATATCTCTCACTCAATTCAAAAAGCCGATTCGAGACTGTTAGTAATTTAAGTTTATTAAAAGCCTCATGATGTATGATGTTGGAGGGAGTATCATATTTTAACTTAAGAATAGATCTGACTGCTGTATTCTGAATTGCTTGTAGTTTTTTGATATTATTTTCTGACAATGAATTTAAGCAAGGAAAAGAATAGTCTAAAATTGATCCGACTAAAGATTTATATAAATTTCCGAGTGTGTTTTGATTAAGACCCCATTTTTTGTTTGACAATATCTTAATAATATTTAGCCTTTTATTGCAGCGCTCTTTAATTTCATCTACCAGTATATTAAAGTTTAATTTAGAATCAAATTTAATACCAAGAAACTTGATTTCTTTTTGTCTTTGAAATTATGATTGTTTTTTTAGTTTTTGACAGAGAAAAAAAAACTGGGTTGAAGTTTTGACATGAGTTAATTAATTAAATGAATTAGTTATTTTTTTAACTCATTTTTTTCAGCTTCAATATTTTGATGAAAAGAGAAAATATGACCACAAAAATAAAAAGTGTTAATTAATTAATTAATTAAAAATGACTTATGCTCTTTAAAACTTCTATAATTGCTACAAAAGATCCGAAATGAGACCCAAACTTAACTAAAAAACAATAATTGAAAAAAATTAATGAAATAACTTAAAAATATATTTAAACCTTAAACCCATTGCTGATAAAATTACACACTGCTAAAAATGAATACTTATATTATTCCTATTTTAAATATTGACTTATCCAAGATATTGGAAAAAAAAGATGGTAGATCAAACAAAGATAAATACCACATTCGTGGCAAAAATATTCAAATAATTAATTAACTTTTTTGTTTTTGTAAATTTTGCTTAAATCCTTTTCTTTTTAATAAAAACTTTAATTAAACAATTATTCCTATTTTTAAAAACACCAATGTGACAATCACCTTTTTTTTTTGAAACCAAAAATTGATTAAAAAAATGAGTTAAAAAAATTAGTTAAAAAAAAAACATGAGTTATTTTTTAAGTAACTCATTTTTTTTAAACTCATGTCAAAACTTCACCCCAGTGACAAAAAAATTAGAAAAAAAGTAAAGTTTTATTTGCAGTTATTTATTAAGTTTTATATATTTATCAACCAGCTTGATAACCAATTGAACAGAATGATGCAGTTCTACCGCTACATATATATCATCGCTCAATTCAATTCAAAAAGTCGATTCGAGACAGTTAAGAGTTTTAGTTTATTAAAGGCCTCCCCAGGTCTCATTCTCATTAAGATCCCATAATAGATATAATTTAGATATAATGTAGATTACATGTAGAAAATTCTGAGATTCATGTGAGATCTCATCAGAAAAAATGTATGAAGATTCGCGTGAGAATTTAAAGAGCTTCTAATCGAATCTCTTGGTATATTTTCTCATTTCTCTTCTCATTTTGTCTAATTTGGATCTCAAAAAAAAAATCTTCATATATTGAATTTTTGTTAGGTAATTTTATTGAAATTTTTTAATTAATTTAGGTTTATTTAACAATAATGGATCAATTGAAATTATGATAAAAAAATTAATGTTTAAGTCTGACAATTATAGATTTCTAAATATTTCCATCAAAACACAAATAAAATAAAGGGAATTTACATCATAAAAATTAAGTAGTAAAATTTTGATAAAACACTCTAATTTTTCAAATAAAAAAATCTTATAACTATCACATATTTAAATATAATTTCTAACAAATTACGAATAACTAAATAGAAAACACAAGAAAAAAGCACAAAAAATATCCAACTATTATCAATCATAAATATTGACAGTTCCCATGTTGACGTTTTACAGCATCATTACATCTTAGGTTGGCAATTTTTCCAACCGAATACCATGTGTCTTCTATTTTATTATCAGGAATTTACACAAAAATGCTTCTATATTTTGATAAAATAATTACTTATTTTAGAACAATTATTTTAATTTACCTTTTGATATTTGTACTCGAAATGAATAAAGCCGAGTTCTTTTGGCTGTTGATTTAGCCTAAGTAACAAGTCCGGTTTTTTGTTCATTTTGTGTAAAAATAATGTCCATTATCATAGATATAGGATTTATGATTTGAAGCTCTTACATTTTGTAGATTTTTAACGCTGTACATCTAGAGATATCATTGTGAATTTTGGTACAAAAAAAAATATTAAAAATGCCTAAGCTTAAGTTCTGACGGATCAAAACATGTCAAATTTTGATGTTAATATTTTTTCCATTAATCCAATTCACTATCAAAACATTTAAATTAATAAATTGAGAATTTAAATAATAATTAAAAGCGCGAATTCTAAAATATCCTATGTTAGATTAATTTTTGAATATTTGAAAACTTCTCATATTTTCTCTTTAAAATCTCACTTAATAAATTTGTTCTCAATTAGATCTGTTAATGATCTTAATTGAGAATTTAATGAGAATTATATTAGAAATCTGGAATTTTCTAATATAGATCTCACTTGAAAAATTAACAAATAATTTTTCTAAATTTTCTAATTTTGATTTCAATGGGATCATAAATGAGAAGAAAATGAGAATAATGAGAAGATTTCTCAAAATTTCTAAGTTAGATCTCAATTGAAAATGATAACTGGGTCATATCGAAAATATTGGAAGGTGTATCATATTTTAGTTTGGCATGTATTTTACGTGAAATCAAAAAAATTTTCTAATCTATTCAAGTTATAAAATTTTGTTTATTGAAACTTTCATAATTCATTTTTATTTAGAAAAATTGCTAATTATTTAAATATTTTCTTAGTATAATCATCCACAAGTTCTTTCAAATCTATAAAAAAAATTCAATTTTGTTAACATTTCATCGAAATTTTGTATTCACTTTATTTTTTCAAAAATACTATCAAGTGGCTGAAAGGAAGGACTAAGTCTCCATTCCAACCGGCAAAGGCTTTGCCTAAATTATTTTTTAAATAAAAAATAAATAATAAAAAAATTTTTTATGGTATCAAAAATAAATGATATCAAATCGATTTATTTTAGTATATTTTTATTGATAACTTATTTATTTTAAATGATACCCAAAAAAAATATATTGATACCTAAAAATTAAAAATGATATCCAAATGTTTTGGAAAAAAAAAAGAAAATATTCAAGAAAAAAAATTTTATGTTCTAGGTTTTTTGTTAGCAGTTGCTTTATTTTTTTGGTGGTCTACCTCTTGGTCTTTTGACTGTTGTACTTTTATCAACATTCGTTTCTTGTACTATATTTTGATGTTCCAATTGAGTCAATATTTGATTGTCTGCGTTACTTATAGAGATAGGCTCGGCTTGAATAATCAAAGTATCGATTGTTTCTTGATTTTTGATTGTCGTGATTGAGTCTTGTTCCTCATCGAATTCGATGATAAACGAATCTTCATCGTCTTCTACTTCCAAATTGTTCTGTGTTCAACCGGTTGAACATGTAAAGCCTTCTTATTCTTAGCCGGCCTTCCCTTTTTACGATTTTCACCAAGTGGGACATCTTTTGCGTTTGGATGCCATTCTAAACCTATGTCACAACAAGCTATTTCAATGACATGCTTGCAAATATAATTTTTTTTAGATAAAAAAAGATTAACACTTCTATCAATTGTCAATTTTTGATATCATTTTTTTATTTTTCTACCTCATAAATTATAATTGATATCATTAAATAATTTTAATTGGTATCAAGAGTATTATTTTTGGTATCATTTTTATTTTATTTTGGGTATCAGAATAATATTATTTGATATCATAATAAAATGAAGGTCTTTTAGTTTAAGTATAAAACGAACTGCTGAGTTTAGAAAGACTGGAATTTTTTAATGTTTGCCTCCTAGAATTAATTCAAACAAGGAAAAGAGTAATCAATTAAAGATCCGAAAAGAGATGTTAATTTTGAATAAGATTTTATACCTAAGAACTTGATTTCCTTTTGACTCTCAATTTTTTTTTCATATATTTTTAAATTTTATTTTTAGTCAATATTTTCCTTATTATATTTATTGAAGACAATGAAGAAAGACTTTTCAATTGCAATTTTTTTAATTCGTCTAAATATTTGTTTTTCTTTATTTCTAGATAGATTTCCTTTTTTTTTATGTTGAATGTGACCAAGTTGTTAGCAAAAGAAAAGAGTATTCACTTTTACACTAATTCATTCGAATCGGATTTTATTTCTTTATGAGATACAATATCTGGGGAAAATTCAACTAAAAACATTCCTAAGAGTTTGATCTTGCTAGGAAGATGAGAACAATTCCAATGTGTAATTCCTTACCTTGCTTTAAAAAGAGTTTTTGACCATAAAATTGATTTATTTGTCTTCTTGCTAATTCTAAATTTTCAAAGCTGTTTTGACAGGAAGTTTGCTGAGCGACTGTTATCGGTGATTGATCTACTTGACTTGAACATTCGGGAATTGAACTGTTTGATTCATATTTAAAGGTATTGTCTTTTTTAACTTTTGAAACAAGTTAATGGTTTCTTGGATTCTTTTTCTTGTAGATCAGATTTCGCGATATCTCTTGATTTGATTTTTGGTTTAAAAAAAGTTTAATTCTCATTCTGATAATTTGAGCGGACAGTGAGAGGTGTCTTACTTATTGATAGAAAATCGCTAACGCTGGAGTTTCAAGGTCTTGGTGGCTTATTTGGGATAACTTCTATAAAATTATTTGGCTGATATCCATGCGTTTTTGGCATCATATTTTCATCATTGTCTTTTTGATCAGCTTCAATTATTGATTGGGTTTCTTTTTGGTCAATTTAAAGATCATTTTAGTCAATCTTTTTCCTCTCAAGCGACTTTAGCTTTTCGGCAATGGAGCATTTTTGTGTCAAGTGTCCTTTCTGATGACACTTTTCGCATAGTGTTTCTTTGACAGTGTATCTCGCTTTGTTGTGTCCTTCTTCATCACAAAAATAGCATTTCTGCTTTTGTCCAACATTTGACTCAACACACTTTAAACCATACATTATTGTAGGACCTGACAAGCTTCCAATAATGTACTCAACTTCTTTTGGAAATGATATTCTCACTCTTCTGAAACCATTTATCTTTTTATTTTTCTTCAGCAATATGTTCAATATTAAGTCCATCAATTCGAACAGCGTTCAAAAAGTTTCAAGTCGATGATTCTGCTAAACAATATTTTTATCTTATTTCAAAAATGATTTATTTACTTTTTAATTGATCTTCTTTTTTAAACAAAATTATCTACTAAAAAAAATATTTATCTACTAACGAAAAATTATTTTCGTAATTCGAGAAAATTTTTGCGATAATCTCGAATCTACGGTAATTTACTTGAAATGTCGTGATATTTTGTAAAAAAATTGTCAATTTTTCATTTTTTTTTCATTTTATTTTAAAATTTCAGTTTATCAATCTGCATTTTTAATTGCTACTCTTTTTAATTTAAGGTTAAAAAGCGTAAGCTAAAGTACTTCAAAGAAGTATGGAATGTACTTGATGTTGTTATTTTGGTTTTATGCTATATTTGCATCGGATTTAATATTTACCGAGTAATCGAGGTAAATAACGTGCTGGACTCGCTTCTTAGCAATATAAACCAATTTCCGGATTTTGATTCAATGTCATACTGGCAAAACCAATTTAACAACGCAGTGGCAATTATGGCTTTCCTAAGCTGGATTAAATTTTTCAAATACATTAGTTTTAACAAGACAATGACTCAATTGAGTTCCACTCTGGGTCGCTGCGCCAAAGACATAGCCGGATTTTCAGTGATGTTTTTCATTGTGTTCTTTGCTTTTGCCCAGCTTGGCTATCTGCTATTCGGTGCCATAGTCGAAGACTACAGCTCATTTTCAAACACTCTGTTTGCTCTATTCAGAACAATTCTTGGCGACTTTGACTTTGTTGCGCTCGAGTCCGCCAGTCGCTACCTGGGACCAATTTATTTTCTCAGCTATGTCTTCTTTGTGTTCTTTGTCCTGCTGAATATGTTCCTGGCCATCATAAATGATTCATACAGTGACGTCAAGTCAGACATAGCTGAACAAAAGTCTGATTTTGAATTAGGCGACTATTTCAAGCGTGGATATGACAAAATATTGAACAAAATGAATCTGAAAAAGGACAAAATTGTGGACATTCAAGAAGCTCTGGCCATTGTTGCCACAGACGGAGACAAAAACTTGAGTTTTGACGAATGGAGAGCTGAGCTGAGAAAGAGAGGCTATGCCGATGCTGAAATCGAAGCTTTCTTTGCCAAATATGACAAGGATGGCGATAGAAATCTTACCCTAGAGGAGAGGAAACTTATGGAAGAAGACTTGAAAAAACAATCGAATAAAATCGACACTGATATGAAAAAGATTCATAAGGAGGCCACTATCACACCGGAAGAGTAATTTTTTTGTTAACTAATCAATGACTGTAGCTTTTTTCGGGTGACTTAGAAAATCCGGTGACAATTATTGTCTAATATTCCCAATCTAACTCAATCTTTTTTTTTCCTAAAAATTTTCGGACGGTTAAAATCGATACCACAAAATTTAAAAAAAATTTTCAAAATTTTTTAATTTTTTCTCCAAATGTTAATTAAATTGTCCAATTAATAAAGTTATGCATTAAAAAATTTATTAACACTAAAATAAATAGAAATCCACTATTTTTAACTTATTGAAACTTTATCTTAAAAAATGATAACAAATTTAAGAAAAAGTGACTAAATTTTATAACGTAATTGCTCGATTTTAGTGACATGTCACTCTATTTATAGTGACATTTCTTACAAAAAACTTCAACCACAATACACACATCAAAGAATTAATTGACAAATACAGTGTTCTAAGCATTACAAAACAATCAATTTTATATCAAATGCACTTAATGAATGTAAATAGTTAAACAATTGTAATTACTCAAATACTATAGAACTCTTTTTTATTATTTATTAATTTTTTATTCTTTTTGATAATTAACTCTATAAAACATAAACTAGCGTTTTCTATATGCTGAAAGAAGGGCGTTCCACCTTCAAGCAGCTGACTTTCACTAGTTAATTTTTTTACTAAATAAATATAGTGACATATCACTATGTATCGAACACTGGTTTTCATTTTGACCTTCTTCGACTAATGCGACATGTCACTAAAGTCGAAAAAGGCCTAAAATGACGATTTTTTTACAAAATTTAGTGTCTAAGTTAGCCACATGTCACTATAATAAAAAAAAAGGCTTGAAAATGATTTTTTAAGTAATTTAGCTATTTGTTACTTGTTTTTGTCTGGATAACGAGAAGGTGATTAATAATTAAGAAAGTTTTAATTTTATTTAACGAATTTTACGCAAGAATATAAAATCAGAAATTGAACTAAAAAATAAAAAAAAAAGCTATTGTTTAAGAATCCTAAAATATTTTTATGCTTTTTACAGTTAGGACAATAAAATTAATAATTTTGCTTAAAGCTCTTTGGCAAAAAAATTCCACAAATCCAGTTTTTACATCTTTCATTTGAAAAACAAGCATCTTTTTCGGAACTAGATTTAAAAAGAGCTATGCATTTAAAAAATGTTTGAGTCCAGTACTATTTTAAAAAATATGCAACTTTGATGGAGCTGGTGATCTGGAAAAAAAATTCGACCTGGAAATTTCTACATGTTAATTTGGAAAAAAAAATTTTAATGTATTTAAATTATATTCAGGATGTTCAGAGTTTTCCATGAACAGGGAATTACATACATTACAAATTCCTAAGATAGTCCTTGAAAAAACGGGGATGTCAAAAATTGTCATAAAAAAAATGTCATAAAAAAAAGTCAAAAAAAGTCATCTATGACAATTTTTCTAAAGAATAAGAGAAATAAACTTTTATTGGTTAAATTTTAATTTATTGATTAAAAAAAAACGATAGGAAAATTGGAAAAAAAAACAAAAATGAATTTGATCGAGAACTAGCTTAATCAGGATCTATATCCATAGCCAAAGCTGGAGAATATCCAAGGGCAAAAAAGCCACAATCTAAAACTATCAGTTAAATTTTTAAATGTTTCGTAATGCCAATATTTTAGCATTGTGAAGTTTTGTTCAAAAAATTCAAGAAAAAAGTTCTTAATTGAAATTTTTCGATGAATGAAAAAAATTTGCTACCGTAAAATATGTAACAATGTGTAACAAAAGTTGTTACACAAAGTAGCCTTGAAAATAAATTCTGAAAGTTTTCTTTTAATTAATTATCGACTTTTAAAATAAATCGAATTTAAGACAGTTTATTTGTCTTTGTTAAAAAATAAGTTTTATTTGCAATATTTTAAAATTTTTGTAAGCGTTTAATATTAAATTTCGAAAATTTTATTTCAAAACCAACTTAACATTCATTCAATTTTTTGGAAAATCAATAATTGGTTAATTGAAACTTTTTTTTGTTTTTTTTGAGCAAGTCCTGCAACATTCCTTGTTACATCATGTACTAAAGTTTTATTTTATCACTGCATTCCATTCAAAAAATATACGAATTTAAGATTTTGAATTGAACTTTTTGAACGAAACTTCACTATGCTCAAAATTTTTTACAGTCAGTTGCAAAAGTTTAGAAATTGATTATTTTATTTATCTTAAATTGTTTATTTGTTGTATTTAACGAAAAATTGAGTACAAAAGAAAAAAAATAAAAGCACTTATTAGTAGATTTTTTTTTTCTCTTCAATTTGATATATGACACTCGGCATAAAAATATAATCAACTTTTAAATATTTATAATGAAAAAACTTCCTTTAAAAAATAAAAAATAAAAGTCGGTGCAAAAGTTTAGAAATTTGGGTAATCCAAAAGTTTTAGCAACCATTGCTACCTTTTTTCACACTTTTATGATTAATTCTTAAATAGCTTTTAATTTTGAGTAAATTTGAGTAAAGTAATCATAAACTTATTTTAACTTACTTTCTTAAGCAAAAAATGACAAAAATCAAAGAATAAATAAGATTTAAATAGATTATTGATTTGATTTACTAAAAAAAAGAAATAAACAACTTGATTTTTGGCAAAAAAGGTGCAACAAAGTAAAATGCATTATTTTGTATAATATTTTTTATTAAATATAATTTTTAAAAATCAAAAAATAAAGTATTTTTGTTCAATTTGTATTTGATTGTCACAAAACCGTAATGAAAAACATCCCCATTATCTTCAGATGAGAATTTCCAATTGAAATTCCTAATCTGAATCTATGAAAACCTAGGAAAGCCATTTTTTTAAGGCAGCATGAAAAAATTTTTCAAAATAGAGAAAAAAATTAAATTTTCTTTTATTCTCAAATGGGGGTTTTTTCGTTGAGTTTTTTAGATTTTCAAATTAAAAAATGAAAAAATTTAACCACAAATTTTGTTCAGAATTTTTTCTTGTATCAGAAACTATATTATTTAAAGAAATAAAAATGTGAGAAGGAAAAAAATGCAAAATTTTGCAGAAAATAAAAATCCGAAAAATCTTTTCAATCAAAAAAAAAAGGTAAAATGTACAAAAATCTTACATTTTGAAAGTTTAACTGAAGATATTTTTGTCTTAAACAATTAAAAGTTTAAAAATTTTAATTGCAGTTTTACTGTATTCCGTAAATTATTACGTCAATTTTTTTAGCCGAATTTTTCAAAAAGAAATGATTCTTGACAAAATATAAAATTAAAAATCTTTTTTAATAAAAGAAGAATAATATTTTTTTCCTTAATCAATTACTTAACATGTTATGTCAAGTTTATTTTGATACATATGATTTTAAAAATTGACTTTAAAAATTTATACTTATAATTGATTGATGGTTTAAATTTTTAAATTTATTTCAATAAGAACTTCAAAAGAAAAAAATTTAATGCGTTAAAATGTATAATTTTTTAAGAGTAAAAATCAATTATTTTATTATGAATTAATGGCTAAAAAAGTTATGGACTCTAATTTGTGAGTTGACTTAAGCTCAATTTTTTAAATTATTATTTTTTTGTAAATAAATAAGATTTTAATCATTTTGATGTTAATTTGATCATGAATCATTACAAGACAAAACAAATTATAATGTTTTTTTTTAAGAAATATATAAAATCATTGATTTAATTAAGTTTTGAAATTTTTAATGATACAGTCAACTCTCGTTAAACAGGAATGATTTTGACCAGAAAAAAACATTCCGGATTTAATTTTCCAAGCAATAGAAATAAACTGGAATTCTTTTTAATAAAATTAAAAAAAAAAATTTAAGAGAAAAATTTTTAAGCGATTATTTACAAATTTATGTTTGATTTAAATATTTTACAAAAAAGTTCTAGCGGATTATAAAAAAATTTTAATGACAAAAAATTAAATCAATTCCTGTAGGAAATTAGAAAAATTCAATTCAGAAACTCTGTTTTTTAAATCAAAGATTTATTACGAATTAAAAAGTAAAATTTACATTAATTTTGATCAAAATCTAGGCAAATTTTTTTTCGAATAATCGAGAGTTGACTGTATTTTTGATCTTAAAATTTGATCTGAAACTTCGTTTTACCTTTTTTGATTCACTTTTTAAAAAAGGTAAGAAAAAATCTTTGCTAAAAAGATTTTTGTTTAAAACACTGTTTTAATTTCCTTTAAAATATATTTTTTGTTGAAATTCTCATTTTACTGACTACAACTTTTTTTTTTTTTAATTTAATTTAAAATTTTGATTGTAATTTTTAGAGAATCTGATTCTGAAAGCAGTGAGATTGAAGAAGAAGAATCGAAAAAGAATCTGGTGTCTCACATTGAATTTAATATTTTGACAAAAAGAGTTGACACAATGGAAGCTTCAATTGGAAGCATAGTTAACAGAGTAAAAACTTCAAAAAAATTTTATTTAAATTGAAAAAAATAATTTTTTCAAAGATTGACTCAGTCTTGTCTAAACTTGATACAATTGAACAAGCCAAGCTAAAACGACGTGAGGCTATGACTAAAATACTAGATAAACTAAATAATGTTGTTTATTTTATTTTAATTTTCAAAAAAATTTACAATGTATTTTCATTTCAAGGCTAATAGTGTTAAAGATGATGTTCAAAGAGCTAAGCTCCAGGAAATGATTAGACAAGAGCTGGAAAATTGGGACCAGCCACTTTCAGCAACACCACAACGCGCCATTTCAAGCAGGGCCATTAGTCCGCTAGTTCAGTCACCGAGCAGCGTCGACATGCGAAAAAAGAGTCCAATCAAGCAACAATAATTTTTATCTCAAATTTGAAAAAAAACTCTTTTTTTTTTATATTTTATCTAAAATTGGAAACAGGGCTTTATTAAATATTTTAGTTAGCAAATTTTTTAAAAAAATTTTAATTCTAAATTTTTCTTTTATATATATGCTTTTGGCAATAGTCGAATATGTGATCGCTCGATCACATAATTTACAACAAAAAAAATTTGTGATCGCATAAAAATTATGCTAATCTGGCGATCACATAATTTCTTAACAAAAAAAAAATGTGATCGCAAAAATTATACATTATTATTTTTTCTAAAAATGAGACATGAAATTGATAAACTAGAATAAAATTATATCGAACGATTTCAAACAAATGGTATTTTAACTAAAGATCATAATTGTTATTTTTGTTGTACAAAATTTAAACTTGTTGGACGTCGTCGTAACCAAAATGCTAGAATAATGGCTTCTTTTCGTTGTCCAAAATGTGAAAAATACCAAAGCGTCTATAGAAACTCATTTTTTAGTCTGTTTAAGAGCCCACTGTTGTTGATCGTTGAGATAATAAAGTTTTGGTGTGCTCAAATTACAATATCAAAAATATATTTTTTTATTAGATAATTGACTTGTTTGTAAATAAAAAAAAATAATCTAATTACGATCACATATTTTTTTATCAATTAAAATTTGTGATCGCGATCTTAACAGCGATCACAAATTAGACTTAAGACCACATGACATTTTTTGTCCGATCACATATTCGACTATTGCCATGCTTTTATTTTGGTAAAGTAAAGTTTTTGATCAAATTTCATTTCTAAAATTTTATCAAAACATTTTAGATGCGTTACTAAATGTAAATGACTCTAAATTCTTTTTACACTAATATCACTCTTTTTATCACCAAAAGATCTCACTTTTCTAAAAACACTTTTATGAAACAAAATTATGGGGTCAGTCCTTGGACCAATACTTTTCGTTATATACATAAATGACCTTCTTGAAAGATTTTTAAGTCCCTGCCTTTCATATACTGACCACTTGAAATTGATGGGAATTTTTGATCGTAACTTAGATAGCTCGGTTGCAGGAAGATTTGGAGATGCTAAGTGAATAGAGTAGAACATGGTCTACAGAGTTAAATGTCTCGAAATGTAAAGCAATGTACCTTGGCGGAAGAAGAATGTTTACCAAATGTCAAACTCAAATAGAATTAGTGTTGTAAATAAATAGCATTTGAATTTATTCTTGACTAATTAAGTTTAATTTTAAATTTGAGTTTGAATTTAAACAAATTTTTCATTTAAATTTAAATTTAAACTAATTTCTCATTTGAATTTAAATTTAAACTAATTTCTCATTTGAATTTAAATTTAAACTAATTTCTCATTTGAATTTAAATTTAAACAATTTTAAAATTTGATTTTACTATAAACCCAGAAAAATAATGAACTCAAATTTGAAACATAATAGAAAATAATTTTGAATATAAAATAGATAATAATTAAGCTTTTATTTGAAAATCGAAACAATATTTTAAATTTGTTTTGATGTTTTTTGAAATAAGAGTATTAATTGTAAAACCTAATTAAGCGAATAAATTCTTCTTCATTTTTTTCGTTATCCAATTAATTCAAGATCTTTTTAAATAATATAAAAAATTGATTTTTATTTAATTAAAATCTAATTTGTATTTTTAAAAGTGAGTTAAACTCAAGATTTTTAGAAACATCCGTTACTACTCTATCGATTCACAAAAAGCAATACAAAAAAAAATCTCTTGTCTACAATCATTCAATTATAGTTAGTGAAGGTGAAAATAGTGAATTAAAATGCTGCTATTGCACTGTTGATTATATTAATATAAATTCCACAAGCAATATGCTTGAACATTTGAAAAAAGAGCACGCTTTGGAATTTGGATTTCAGCATAATAATAATTATGAATTTGGGCAATTTTTTTGTAAATTTAGTTTCGATATATTTTAGCTCTTTTTAAATCGAATAAAAAAAAATAAAAATAAAAATTTATTTTTTCTCTATTATTAAAAACAATATTACATTTCAGATTTTGATCTTTTGCTCTTGATCTCAAATTTCAATTTTCTAATCACTAATCACACATCACATAATATTAAATAATACCAAAATAGCTACCATAAAAGCAGAGCAAGAGTTAAAAAATGATGTTTTCAAAAAAAAGCCTAAAAAGTTTGTAAAAGTGTGAGAGAATGCTAAAATGAGACCCAAAGTGATATTAGATGGTTACATGATATTTTTTGACAGCGATTCTAGAAATATTTTGTCAGAATAATCAGAGTGGTTTATGAATTGAACGTTTAAATGCTAACATAAAATATTTTATGTAGATGTTTACAATATATAAGTTTGTTTCTATTAAATTCTACCATTATTGATTATTGGACTCAAGATTCGCTACTTCTCTTTAACACATCAACATGTGTGGTTATGCATTATGGTCATAAAAACAAAGAATTTCCTTACTTTATTAATGGTAAGCAGTTATCAACGTCAGAAACCGAAAGAGATCTAGGAGTTATTTTCAATACAAATCTTTTTTTATTTTATTTGTTTTCAGTACCGAGCTAGAGCTCCTTCAGAATAAGTTAAAAATTAAAAAAATAAAATAAAAATGAAATAAAATAAAATGAAAATAAAATTTGAGTTAATAAAATAAGATAAAAAAAAAAAAAGAATTAAAAAAAAAAGTAAATAAGTTAAATAAATGAAAATTAATAATATATAAAATTGGAAAAGATTGTTACATGTGGCTCATGTTTAAATAGTTCAAGTTTCAGGAAAAAAAGAAGAAATAGTAAGGTAGCAATTACACAATGGAGTTGGGTATTCAATATGTCTTGATTCGAAACCTTCTTTGTATTCCTTCTCCAGTCTTACAACCAATGGAATAGAATGACTCAGTCCTGTCCCAACATATCTCTCACTCAATTCAAAAAGCCGATTCGAGACTGTTAGTAATTTTAGTTTATTAAAAGCCTCATGATGTACGATGTTGGAGGGAGTATCATATTTTAACTTAAGAATAGATCTGACTGCTGTATTCTGAATTGCTTGTAGTTTTTTGATATTATTTTCTGAAAATGAATTTAAGCAAGGAAAAGAATAGTCTAAAATTGATCCGACTAAAGATATATTTAGATTTCCTAGTGTGTTCTGATTAAGACCCCATTTTTTGTTTGACAATATATTAATAATATTTAGCCTTTTATTGCAGCGCTCTTTAATTTCATCTACCAGTATATTAAAGTTTAATTTAGAATCAAATTTAATACCAAGAAACTTGATTTCTTTTTGTCTCTCTATTCTGTTTCCATAAATTTTTAAGTTAAGATTACCACTCTCTTTTTTGTACCTATAAAAGACTACTGAACATGACTACTGATATCTTCATTTTCCACTTAATAAGCCATTGTTCTAGTTCGTTGAGGTATTTATTGATCTTATTTTCTAGGTTCCCCTTTTTGTTATAAATGAAGAATGTAACTAGATCATCTGCGAAAAGCAGAGAGTATTCATTATTTGTTTTGTTTCTTTTAGGGATGTCATTAATGTATATACTAAATAAAAGAGGACTAATTACTGAGCCTTGAGGAACACCTGCAGTTATTTGATATTCTTCGCTCAAATGGTCATTCACATTTACCTTAAATGTCCTAGAGTCTAAAAAGGATTTTATCCAGTTAGTCAAGTAATGAGGTGGATTTATTTTTATCAATTTAAAAAGTAACCCTTCATGCCAAACCCTATCAAAGGCTTTAGAAATATCAAAAAAAAGGCCGCAAACTCTTTTTTTTCTATTAAATGATTCCACAATTTTTTGAATTAAGAAGAAAAGATTATCTGCTGTTCGCCGGTGTTTCCTAAATCCAGATTGCTCTTGGATAAGGAGTGAATTTTGCTCTAAAAAATTGTATAATCTTGAATAAACTATGCGTTCCAGTAGCTTTCCTAAACAACTCGTTATACTAATTGGTCTATAATTTAAAGGATCTTGTAAAGTAGAGGCCTTTTTTTGAATCATAGTAATGTAAGATGTTTTCCACGCTTTCGGGACTCTACCTTCTCGAAGAGATAAATTAAAAAGTTCTATGATTTCTATTAATGAATTTCTAGGTAAGTTTTTTAACATTAAATTATGAATTTGGTCAGGTCCTGATGCCGCTTCATTTTTTAATCTCTTTAAAGCCATAATTAATTCATTTAAGCAAATTGGATCATTAAAATTAGACTGGTTATAATTCCTAAAGAAAACAGAGTTAGAATTTAGTATTTCGATATCTTTCTCAGTATCAATTAAATCAGAATTAGGACTAAATATTGAAGATAAGAGTTCTCCAGAGCATTTTCCCTTTTCTTCATTAGTTTTGAATTCCCTTTCATTTAAAATCAATTTAGGAATTAAATTTGATCCTTTTTTTGTTCTAAATTTATTTTTTTTTTTCCAAAAAGGTCTACTTGTCAGTGGGTTTTTTCCCATCTTCTCAATAAAATCAAACCAATTTTGATTCCAGAATTTTTTTAAAGAGGCCTTTAACTCAGATGTAAGTTGATTAAATTTTTGCTTGAGCTTTTTACAGCGAGTTTTCTGGTAATTTCTTCTTACTTTCCTACGTTCTTTTATCAAATTAACAATGTTTGACGGAAGACTCGTTTTGTAGATTTTCTGTGAAAGATATGGAATGCTTTTATGTGAAGCAAAAATAATTTTTTCTGTTATTTTATCATTTAGTTGATCTATTGTGATGGAACTTTCAGTGACATTCACTATTTGAGAATTTAAAATCTCGCTGAATAATTGCCAGTTTGCTTTCTTATAGTTAAACTTTTTAGCTGCAGATTTATTTTCTAAATGATAGCCAATAGAAATCGATGCTTCGATTGGGAAATGGTCACTAGTCATGTCTTGACTATTTAAGACACTGAAGTCGGTAATTTTGTCAATTAATGAAGATGAAACTAAAAAAAGGTCAAGAATTTCAAAGTAATTCTTATAAAAAATATTGAAAGTAGGATGCTTATCATTGATTACTGAAAAGTCTAACTCGTTGATTATTCTTTCTAATATTAATCCGTTTTCATTTTCCCCTACGCAGCCTATTTGCTTTGTTCTAGCGTTTAGATCACCACCTAAAATGTAGTTTCTACATGTTTTATTAACTGTTTTAAAAAACTCAAAGTTCAGAAGCACATTGGGTGGATTATAAAGACTAAATACAAACAATTCATTATTCTTTCCTAAGTTCATTTTTATACAAAGGAGTTCGGAATTGAATTCCTCGTAAGAAAAATCTTGTATAAATTCGATTCCTTCTTTAATTAAAATGGCTACTCCTCCTCCGTACTTGTTGCGTGGTTTTGTTAAGAACTGATAATTTTGAAAATCAAGATAAATATTTGCCTCACTCAAATCTATCTTTAATTCATTGAGCAAAACAATGTCGGGACATTTTTGAGCTAAAAAATTGTCTAAGAGGTGAACCCTACTAGGTAAATGAAGACAATTCCAGTGTGTAATTACTAACCTTGTTTTAATAAGAGGTTTTGTTCTAAAAATTGATTTATTTGTCTTCTTGTTCATTCTAAATCTTCTTCAAAGCTGTTTTGACTGGAAGTTTGCTGAACAACTTCACTGGATGATTGATCTACTTGACTTGTACATTCAGTTGTTGAACTGTTTGAATCAGACTCGAAGGTGTTGTCATTTTCATTTTCTAAGACAACTAATGGCTTCTTTGATTCGTTTTCGGTGAATTCTTTTTCATTTGGATCAGATTCGGAAAATCTCTTGATTTGATTTTTTGTTTGGAAAAAAGCTTCAGTCTCATTCTGATCATTTGAGAGGACATTGACAGGTCTCTGACTTATTGGTAGAAGATCGTTTAAACGGCTTACCAAACTGTCTTCTAACACTGAAGTTTTGAGGTCTTGAGGACTAATTTGTGACATTACGTCATTGAGATTTGATGGTATGGTCTCCAATTCTTAAGTCTGACTGTGAGAATGTTGAAAGGATTCAACGCAGAGCTACGAAATTTGTTTCGTCAATTAGAAACAAACCGTATGAAAGCAGATTGAAGGCTTTGAACATTCCAAATCTGGTAGAAAGAAGAAAAAGAGGTGATCTAATTCAATTAAACAAATTCATGCATGGAATAGAATTGGTTGAAAAAAGCAACAATATTTATGTCACAAAAAAACCATTTAACGACATGTTAAATGGATTTAAAATGTCGTTAAACATGTCGTTAAATAGTTTTAAAATATTGAGCCCACCAATTACCGACATTGTCGTTATGTACATACCGACAATGTCGGTAATTGCAGATCGTTACGTTAATTAAAAGTCAAAAGGTTTCGATGCATCTGAGTTTTATCGGCTTAAAACAAGGTTTTTTTGAAAAAGCAATCCAATGACGAATTGAGAAAGACTCATTTTTTATAATGATATCAAATAATATTATTCTGATACCTACCGTATTACCTCAAATAAAAGAAAGTTCGGTCATCAAAGGGTTTCTTCTATTCGCAAATTTTTCTCTAAAAAAAAGTGACTCAATTAAAAGAAATTTACCCATTTTTTTTTTCTTCTATTAGAAACAAAAAATACATGCTTTACATGACAATTGACTGGTGAATTTTCTTTTAATCGAGACACATTTTTTGAGAAAAACAACTCAAATAAAGGCAAATTTTTGCCTCAAATAGTAGCAGGTTTCTTCTATTTGTGGTTACTTCTATTCGATGCAATACGGTAAAATGGAATAAAAATGATATCAAAAATAATACTCTTTATACCAATTAAAATTATTTAATGATATCAATTATAATTTATAAGGTAGAAAAAATAAAAAAAATGAAATCAAAAATTCTGGCCAATAATAAGAAGGCTTTACATGTTCAACCGGTTGAAACACAGAACAATTTGGAAGCAGAAGACTATGAAGATGAAGATTCGTTTATCATCGAATTCGATGAGAAACAAGACTCAATCACGACAATCAAAAATCAAGAAACAATCGATACTTTGATTATTCAAGCCGAGCCTATCTCTATAAGCAACGCAGACAATCAAATATTGACTCAATTGTAACATCAAAATAAAGCACAAGAAACGAATGTTGATAAATGTACAACAGCCAAAAGACCAAGAGGTAGACCACCAAAAAATAAAGCAGCTGCTAACAAAAAACCTAGAACATAAAATTTTTTTTCTTAAATATTTTCTTTTTTTTTCTAAAACATTTGGATATCATTTTTATTTTTTAGGTATCAATATAATTTTTTAGGTATCATTTAAAATAAATAAGTTATCAATAAAAATATACTAAAATAAATCGATTTGATATCATTTATTTTTGATACCATAAAAATTTTTTATTGATATCACGTTAAATACATGCCATTGAGAAAGACTTTATTTTTAATTTATTTAAAATGGGCTCTCAATATTTTACCCAACAAATTTAATATTATTTTTAACAAATAAAGCTAAAAATAAACTCAATTGAAATAAAAAAAATTTATTTTTTCTCTATTAATAAAAACAATTTTACAATTTATATTATGATCTTTTGATCTTGATCTCAAACTTCAATTTGCCGTTTTACTCTAGAATTCTAATCAAAAGCATTTTTCTGAAATTACACTCATCATATTGAATTTTATAATTTCGAAATAATTTTCACCCAAAAACAATTAAATATTTTCAAAAACTTTATTCACTTCACATGCTTAACATTTTTACAAAAAATTAAAATCACATATTTTTTTTTAAATTTTGTTTTATAAATTATCAATAGTCACTTATCTTCATAGACCGTTTGTTTGACAAAATATTTATTTAATAATTTTAAAAATAAGGTAAAAATATGATACACATGTCATATATGTAGATAAAACTATTTAAACAAAATTTATTTTATTCTAACAATATATACAGTCTAGTATACGTCACCATCTTCAAACTGTTCCTCGTCTGACATGTTCGATTTGGGCGGACTGACACAAGACTTTTGAGAGTCATCGGCATAGTCCTGATAGCCGTAGGGGCTGTTCGAGTCGGTCTGCTCCTGCTCCTGCTTGATCATGTTCATATTGAGAGACTTGTTCGGCTCATTCTTGATGCGGCTTATTTTTCTCTTGTTCTGAAACCAGTGGGTAATTATCTGCTCTGTGACGCAATCGTGTTCCGAGCACGGCCGCGCCTCATTGCACATCTTGGACAGCTCCTCGCGCTTCTTCTGGTCCGGATACTGGTTCTCCAAAAAGCATGTCTCTAGTATGACCAAGTGCTCGGGCTTGAACGAGAAGCGGGTGCGCTTCGGCGTGTCGTAGCTCAGGTTGGGCGAGCTCAGCGAGTTGGTCGAGTCCAGCTTGCTCAGCTTGGCTATCGACTCGTTAGATGGGTTTATGGGGATGTTGTGAGCTTGGACTGCATGTAAAAAAAAATTAATTTTTTTTTTCATTTTTTTTTTATTAATTTTTTATTAACACTAGAAAAGTTAAATTTTTTGTTTGAAACAATTTTTTTTTACAAACCATTGTTTTTTTTTTGTGTCACCAAAAAACTTTATGTTTCTAAAATATATTTTCATGCATAAGAAAAAAATTTTAACATACGAAAAATATTAAAAATAAAGTATATGCTAAAAATATTCTTGAATATAAAAAAGTCACTTTTGCTACAATAAAAATTTAAAAAATGATTGAATTCGAAAGTGATGAAGAATTTTAAATTTGATTTTGATTAATTTAATGTACTTAATTACACAACCTACACAATGACAGATCACAGCTCAAATACAAGCATTAAAATAACTGAAACTAAAAGCGAAAGAGACCTCGGCATTTTTATCTCTAATGATCTTAAGCCATCACACCAAGTCAGTTAAACCGCTGCTAACGCAAACTTTATACTAAGCTCATTAAAGAACGCCTTTACGTTAAGAGACGCAAAACTCTGGAAAAAGCTTTACACATGTTATATTAGACCGCACTTGGAATTTGCAAGCTCGGCCTGGAGTCCATACACCCAAAAAGACATAAAACTGCTAGAAAAAGTACAACACAGAGCCACGAAAACCATACATGAATTCAAAAGCCTAAACTACGAAGATCGATGCAGCAAACTAGGACTAACTACACTAACAATAAGGCGTATCCGCGGAGATATAATTCAGAAATTTAAGCTTGAATCAAATTTAGAGCACATAAACTGGTACGCAAGACCGCTATGCTCGGAGCCGCGAGGGGGTCAAAGAGGACTTTTCAGGCGTGAAATAGTAAGATGTTGTAATCCAAGGAATAATTTTTTCAATAATAGAATTGCTAACTTTTGGAACGGCCTACCAGACGAAGTCATCAACTCAACTACAGTCAACTTATTCAAGAACAACCTCGACAAGCATCTCGCCACCGCTACAGGGCGTCATCTACTGTTGACGCGCTCCGCATGATCAATTTCATGCCGCGGTTTTTTTACTACTACTACTACTACTAATTGGTGTTTAAAGATTTTGGAAATTTGATTAAAGAATAAATTATCAGAGTTGTTTAAAAGTCCCCAAAAAAAGTCCATATCCAGCGTTATTTTTTTTTTTCAAAGTCCAAGCCAGGACTTTAAAATTTTTTTTTTAAAAAAAAAGTCCGAGCCCAGACTTTTTTTTTTAATTTGCTAGATCAGGCTTAATATCAAAAAATTTATATACTTTTGGGTTGTCTAATGCAATAAATTTGCCATTCACAGAATTTTCTTGCAATTTTAGCATAAATTTCTTCTTCAGTATTCAAAATTTTAAAGCTTGAACTTGGACTTTTGAATGAAAATTTAAAAAAAAAATTTAAGTCTTTGGTCGGACTTTGACTTTACTTGAGACTTGTGACTTTTAAACAATTCTGTAAATTATTCGGAAAATTTTTCAAATATATTGTAGCTGTCCGAAGTTAAGATTAAACTTAAATAAATCTGTTTTAGCTTAGCTATTTTGGATACCAATTTTCTCTAAATAATATTTTCATTAATTAACATCGGACAGCTACATTATATTTGAAAAATTTTCTAAATAATTTACACTCTTATCAAAATTGATAAATAATTCTTACATGTAAAGGTGCTAAATTATCATTTAGCTCAATTTAACTTTACCTTCTTTATACATCAATTGAGTAGCTTGTATAAATTAAAATCAAATTTAAAATTCTTCATCACAAATAAACAAACAGAAAACAGAAAACAGATAAACAAACAAATTCTTCATCACTTTTGAATTCAACCATTTAATAAACTTTTATTAGAGTTTAAGTGACTTTTGATATTTAAGAATATTTTTTTACATTGAAAATTTTTTTTATATATGTAAATATACTGTATATACATAAATTACTTTTGGTGAAAAAAAAATACATTTGTTAGAAAAAGAAATTATTTCCTTTTTTTTTACTGCTTTGACCCGAGAAGTTAAAAAAAATTCTTTTTTATATTAGAATGAAAAAAGGAGGTTTTTAGGGTAAGATTTTCTTTTGGACATTTTAATCTCGTAGAATTTATGTTATTAAATTAAATTCAGAATTAGTTCAAATTGTTCCAAAATTTCTGACTCAAAAGAAAAATTAAATTCAAAAGAGTACAAAATGTTTGACAAGTAAAAAAAAATTGAGGATTTTGGTTTAATTTTTTTTTTGAATGTTTAATTGGAGAAGCTAAATTTGGTTAACTTGGATTTAATTTATAATGGTTAAAAGAACTTTAAAAATCTTCTCGATTTTGATGTTAAATTTTTTTATAGTTTTTTCTACTGTAATAAAATTAATTTTTTTTTAAATTTTAATTAAATTTTTGAAAACAAAATTTGGAAAATTTTCTGACTGTTTTACTTATATTTACTTATACTTTATCTCTAATGGTCAAAAAAAGTCCAAAAAAGATTCTTGGGTCTTGATGTGAACTTTTTTTTTTGTTTTTTTTATTGTAATAAAATTAATTCTTTTTAAATTTCTAATTAAATTTTGGAATATAAATTCTGGAAAAATTTTTGTTTATTTTACTTTTATTTAATTATATTTTCTTATATTTAATTTTTAATGGTCAAAAGAAGTCCAAAAAATTACTTGGGTTTTTTATGTATATTTTTTTTTAAGGTTTTTTTATTAGTGGTAAAATTAATTCTTTAAAAAATTTTAATTAAATTTTTTTAAATAAATTAGGCAAGCAAAAATTTAGGATAAATTTTTTTCTTATTTTACTTATTTTCAATTTTTAATGATCAAAAAAGGCTAAAAAACTACTTGGGTTTTTTATGTATATTTTTTTTGAAGGTTTTTTTATTAGTGGTAAAATTAATTCTTTAAAAAATTTTAATTAAATTTTTTTAAATAAATTAGGCAAGCAAAAATTTAGGATAAATTTTTTTCTTATTTTACTTATATTTAATTTTTAATGGTCAAAAAAGGCCAAAAAACTACTTGGGTTTTTATGTGAAATTTTTTAATGTTTTTTCTAAATTAATACTTTACAAAATTTAAATAAAAATATTTGAAAAGAAATTTGGAAAACAAAAAATTTTTGAAAAATTTTGCTTTTTTTTACTTATGTTTAATTTTTGAGGGTCAAAAGCAGTCCAAAAAACTTCTCTTGTATTCTTGTGTTAATAAAAAAAAGAAAAAAAATCCAAAATTTTTCTTACGGTAAACATTGGGATTTTTGAGGAACCTAAGATACCATTTGTAGATGAGTGTCTTGCCATTTTCGGACAAGTCAAAAAATTCACCCCGCAAAAATTTGCTCACATACGCCTGGTTGACTCCGGCCATCCGGGCTATTTGAGATTGCTTCAAGTCGTGTTTGTACACAAAAAACGATATCTCGCTGTGAATGACCACTTCGCCTTTGCTTCAAAAAAAAAAATTTATTTAAAAAAAAATTTTATTAAAAAAAAAAAAAAAAATTTAATTTCAATTTAGTAGAAAATAAATTAATAAAAATTAAAAAAAAAATTTTTTACTTTTTTAACTCTTCTATCTCTTTGTTCTCGGCCTCCGGGTCAATGACACTGGCAAAATGGTTGTTGACAATGGTGACGGCGCTGGTGGGGCCGCCGCCGTTCGAGTTCTCGCTCGAGTTAGACGACTGGGAGTTGATGGAGGTCTTGTTGCCAGCGGGGCCCTTGTTCAACTGCTGAAACTGCTGCTGCTGCTGCGCAATCAGACTGTTCTGGCTGTTCAGCAACAGCTGAATGTTCTTGTTCAGTATTTCGTTTTGTTTGCTGAGACTGACCGCTTGACTGGCCGGCACATTGTACAGCGAGCCGAACTCTTTGTCCATTCGGTCCAGATCGTCGAACGCCTGGCACACTTGGTCCTTGGTCAGGCCGCTGTTGCGCAGGCGACGCGTCAGCTCCCATTGTTCAATCGAGAATAAAAGAGTCGAATTTGTCGACATTACGTTTGAGAATAGCTTCTCGATCACTTCTTTGTCCTTTATATGGAAAAATTTGAAAAAATTTAAATTCACTCCGAGCTCATGAACAATTTTTAGTCTTGGCACAGCGACAGGTCTCGCTCTGGAGCAGGAGAGAGTCCAAGGAGCACGTGATTGTGCCAAGTCAGACAAAAGCGGGTACTCACCTTCAAATTTGCTATGTTCAACATCTCTTACAAATGCGGCCAAAAACTCCAACAGAAATCCAATTTAAACAAAATTTGAATCTAGTTTTTTTTTGTTGTTGTAAATTAAAAATTATAATAAAATTTAATAGTAATTGTTAATACGAAGCATTAACCTAACAATAATAGTTAAAACTTTTCTCTCTCTCTCTTTTTTTTTTATATTCATATTTGGATTTTTCTCTCTATTTTATTTTGATTAAAAAAAACATAAAATTTTATTATTATTATTATTTAAATTAATAAAAAAAAAAGCGAGCAAGAGAAAAGAGAGCGAGAGAGAGAGAGAGAAAGAGAGAGAGAGAAATTTAGAAATAAAATGAGAACGAAGCCAATTTTAATAATAATTAAAATTAATTACATCTTTTTGATTATAATATAAATAATTATTATTATAATTTGAATTTAATATTATTACAAAGTTTGGGTGTTAGCAGAAATTTGGCTCTCGCCTACACCACCCGCGTCACTAGTCGAAATTTGTCATCCTAACCTGACACTTTGAGTGTGTTGGTTGTGTCGGGCATTGATTTTGAATGGAGCCCTCAAGACCCCCCTCTTTTGTAAAAAAGACCCCAAATTTCTATGAATCGTTTTGGGGGCTTTGGAAAAAATAAAAATATTTATTTATGTAAATTAAATTACAATTGAAATTGGACTTGTTTTAATTTTAGCAAATTAAATTAATAAAATCAAATTATTATTTCAGTTAATTTAATTCTAAATAAGACTTTTTGTCGGTCACTAGCAAATTTTTTTGCCAAAATTTGCCTATTAAAAGCCTAATAATTATTCATTATAATGAGTAAATCATAAATAAATTAATAAAATTTTAATAAGCTTGTTTTTTATTACTAGCAAAAAAAAAGCCAAATAAATAGCATTTAATAATAGGATTCATTTGTTTAAAAAAATTTATGATTATTTCTTTTTTTGAATTATAGTTGCCATTTTTGATTAAATTTTTCTTCGAATTTATTTATTTGTGAGAAAATTTTTTGTTTTCAAGTTAATGGTTTCTACAAGGAAATAAAACTATTTGGATGCATTTATTTAATTAAAAAAATTATTCATTTTTAATAATTGAAAAAAAATGAGGTGATTTTTTATAAGTAATAATTCAAGTAAATAAAGAAAAAAATACGATTCTTGTTCTTGTTTAATTACTATTTTTAGATTATTGTCGGAATTATTTTAGATTTAAAAAGTTTTTAACACCTTGCTGAATTAACATTACTTTTTGTGCTGGATAAAAACAATTAATTTATTTTTGTATGATTAATTTTTATTTAAATTAAAAAATTTTAATATTTAATTATAAAAAATGCAAAGGCATTCAGTCACAAAAAAAACGTGGTAAAATTGATTTTTTGCAAAAATGAAAAAATACAAAAAAAATAGAAATTTTGATAAATAAAAAACTTTTTGATTAATCAACGAGAAAGAATGAAGAAAAAAATAAATCTTTTATTTTTTTTCAAAAGTATTAAAGCTAAATGTCCTTCTGGTTAAAAAAAGAGAATAAAACATCAAATTAAAAAATCAGGCAAAAATAAAATATAAATTAAAGAAAAAATAAGCTAAAAAAAATTAAAGAAAATTAAATATTCTTAGCACAGTTTGAACATCTCTTGATCAATTCCAGATTTTAAATTGCTGATGATTTTGGCCTTGTTAAATTAATCTCATGATTATAAAATTTTGTTAATCAAAAACCAGCAACGAAATTGTGCTCTTTTGTGGTTATACAGTGACAATTCTATGTGATAATTTTTTTTCCAAATTTTTACGTAAATTTACACTTTTATGGACAGTAAAATTTACTGAAAAAAACAAGTAAATTTTTTTTTTATTTATTTTTTTTTTAAAAAGGCCAATTTTCAAGCAATTTTAAATATTAAAATCCAAATTTTTGATGGTTAAAAAAAGGTTATCTCAATTGTGATTGAAAATAATGAACACTGGTCTAATCATTAATTAAATTAAAAGAAATCTATTAATCAAATTAAAATTTTTGCTTCATTTTAATATTTTAACCTTGAAAAGAACGTATTTTAAGTAATTTTATAAAAAATAAAAATTTTTTGTGACAAATGAATATTTTGTTTTTTTTCGGAAATTTCCAAAAACTCTTAAAAGTGCTTCAAAATTGCCCTCATATGGCCTTGATCACCATTAAATAGTATCTTTATCAAATAAACAGTCATGAAAAGTTTCCTTGGTTATTTACGGATTGATTTTAGCTTGAAAATTTAATTGTATTCAGTGCAATAATTACCAGGATTTTAATATTTTTAATTAGTAAAATAAAAGAAACGGAAAAAATAAAGAATGAAAGTTTAAAAAAAAATGAATTGAAAAATAGAGAAAAATTTGAATTTTTTTTTTCATTTTTTCGACAATAAATATGTTGATGAAATTTAACTTTAATTCTAATGGTTTTTTGAAATTTAGTGCAAAATAACAGAACAAAATGAATAAAAATTGAATGAGTATTTTTTCAAATTCAAAATTAGTTCTTTGAATGCACCATACTTCAAAAAACAAAATCTGCTTAAGTCTGCAAATTTATCAGAAATTAAAATCCAGATTTGCAGAGATTTTAGGGAAAAAAAATTGTACTGAATTTGAAACAAAAACATAAGATTATCTTTAAAAAAATTTTTTAAATACTGGAAAAAATTTCAAGTTGGACCTGAAAATTATGGAAAATTGAAAGTTTGAGATCAAGATCAAAAGATCAAAATATAAATTTTAATATTGTTTTTAATAAAAGAGAAAAATAAATTTTTTCCAAAGCAATTACTTGACATGTCATGCCAAGTTTATTTTCATATTCACAATTTTAAAATGTCCTTTTTTATTAATAGGTTTAAATTTTTTAATTGATTTTAATGAAAACTTATTTTTTAAGACAAAAAAATTTAATGTTTTAAAATTTATAATTTATTTTTAAGTAGAAAAATTAAATAAATTTTGTTTGATTGAATGAATATAAAAGTTTTAAATTTGAATTTGTGAATTAACTTAACCTGAATTATTTAAATTATTTATTGTTTTTGTTAAATAAATTAGATTTCAATCATTTTGATTTTAATTTGATATGGAACCATTATTAGACATATTTAGTATTATTTTTTTTTTAAATTATTAAAATCATTAGATTAATTAAGTTTTAAAATTTTAAATGATCGTTTTGATCTTAAAATTTCACCTGAAACTTCCATTTGCCAAAATTAACTAATATTTTTTCCACAACTAAATGAATAAAAAAATTGTTTTATTAATTTTTTACTTAATTTACTTAATGGTGAATTTTTTTTAAAGATTATTTATTTTATCTTTTTATTTTATCAAGTTTCCTAATATAAATCGAGCAAAAATCATTTGATATTAAAAATATAAAAATAAGTAAAATAATTATAATTGCAATAATTAAAGACGTCTTAATCACATTTTTTTTAATTACCATTTCTTTGGACTCTATTTCACATTTATCACCACTGTATAAATAGAAACACTTGCACAAAATGTCACGATTTTCTTTTACCACACAAACACCATTTTTTGAACATGTCTCATTTGCACATAAATCAATTTCTTTCTCGCAATTTGTTCCAAAGTAATATTCTTCCATACATTGGCACTTAAAACCACCTCTTTTGTTTATACATGTGCCATTATTGAGGCATGGATTAGAAGAACATGCTCGCTTATCTTTTTGGCACGAAGATCCTACAAAATTGCCAAAACATTCACAAACTAAATTCTGTCTTTCACTTACAAATTTACATCTGCCATTGTTTGAACAATTGGTTAAACAGTTGTTCAGGTCTAGCTTGGTCATCATTAAATCAAGATAGCCAGCAATGTTATTTGATTCCAAGTATGTTGTTTCAGAATTATCTGCGTAAATTACAAATGGTGACAATGTGTACAAAAAAGTTTGATTAATTCCAGTATTTTTCTCTGTTGACATATTTTCTCTAAAAAAATTGAATAAATCATTTTCATGCAAAAAATTCACCTATTGACAATCAATTTATTGAAATTTTTTACACATAAGAACAAGTCTCTTTAAAAAACAAGTGTTTTTTTATGCAGCAATAATAGTGCTGACTTGAAAAGAATTTTTATTTATTTTTTAAAATATAAATCGGCTTCTACTTTTTTATCACTATTTAACTTCACCTGAATACATTCACTAATATCTATTTAAAATAAATTTTAGCGTATAAAACCTTTTTTTTTAAGATAAAAATTCTTTTTATTATTTAAAATTTTTATTCAATATTAGAAAACTTTGTCAAAAAAACTAACTGCCTGAAAGAAATTAAATATCTCATACTAATATATATATATATATATGGTATGTTCTATTGTGTTTTATAAAAATTTTAAATACAATTTTGAAAATGCACTGAAAATGTGCGATAGTTGAGATATATTTTATTTTAGAAATATTTGGAGAAAATTAGGCAATGTCTCTCTATTGAAATTAAATAAAGTGTTTCAAAAATAGATTATTTAGTTTTAGAAGATTTTTTATGAAATTTTAATTCTAATAAATCATTAATTTATTCAAATTAATTAAAAATTTTGCTCTAATTGTTTAAATACTCAGATTAAAATTATACAATATAATTTTTAGATATTTCTTAAATTTTAAAAAAATGGCTAATGGCTAATATTTGAAAAACCTCAATTTTGATCTCTTGATCACATTGCTTTTACAAAATCTCGAGTTCAAATATCCAAATGATTTTTTATCCTCTGATTAATTTGACATAGGTTCGATTCGATTCTCAATATTCCTTTAATCGTAACTTAAATTTCATGAATTATATTTAATCAATTAAATTTTAAAATTTTAAGATAAATTTTGATTGAAATACATTTAATAAGAAAATGACAACATATTCATTAAAAATTTTATAAATTGAACTTTAATTAAAACATTTTTGCTTCTTTAAAGCATTGAGTATTAAATAAAATCAAACCAACTTAAATATAAAAAAAAAACTTTTACCTAGTTAAATTATTGCCTTTTTCATCAAACAAAAGATCAAAAATTTTATTTAGAAATATTAATTATCAATTTTTGTTTTTCAAATTTTAGCAATTTTTCAATTTTTTGAAAATTAAGAAATATCTAAAAATAATATTGTATGATTTTTAATCTGAGTATTTTAACAATTAGAGCTAAATTTTTAACTATTTTGAATAAATTAATGATTCATTAGAATTAAAATTTCTAAAAAATAAAAAATTTCTTAAAAAATCACCTAAAACTAAATAATCTATGTTTGAAACACTTTATTTAATTTCAATAGAGAGACATTGCAAAATTTTCTCCAAATATTTCTAAAATAAAATATATCTCAACCATCGCACATTTTCAGTACATTTTAAAAATTGTATTTAAAATTTTTAAAAAACACAATAGAACATACCATATATATTTTTATATACATAATATTTTAAATCAAACTTAAAAGCTTAAATATAAAAATAATAACTTGTACCTAGTGTAATTTTTAACAAATTTTTTTAAATAAAAAAAATATATAGTTGCCCAGTCCCTATGAAATTATGAAGTAAATTTTAATTGTTGTGGCACCTTAGTAAAATTATTTAATCTAATTTCCATTAAAGTAATTTATTGTATGCACAGAGTTGGTAAAAATTCAAAGTCATGACTAGGGCTTAAATTTTTATTCTTTTTCAAGTAATGTCAAAAAATTGAATTTTTACATTTTTTGATGTACTATCATAATATAGAAAAAATTAAATAATGAAAAAAAGTAAAGAATGTTTAAAAATAGGGAATGTTATAAGAAAATTTATAAAGAGAATATACAAAATAGGCAAAAAAAAAAGTTTTTAAAAATAAAAACAAAAAAATTGAAATTAATCAATTTAATTCACCAATACTAAATCGACTCCCGCCGAAGAATGAATATTAGAATACAAAGCCTCTATTTTATTTACCAAAAATAAAAATCTCCAAGTTTATTTTCTCTATTACATTTTTTTCTCTAAAATAAAAATACTCCTATTTAATAAATTCTCTATTTTAATTTATGTTCTAAAAAATTTAACCCTATAATAATAATTAAATTTCTTTATATTTTTTCCTCTAAAATAAAAAATCTTTAAATTAAAATAAAGTAGTTAATTAAAATAATTTAATTAAATTCTCTATAATGAATATTTACCATTTTTTAAAGTTTTTTGATTTTTTAGTAAAAAAAAAAACAAAATTGATAGATTTAGATTAAAATTATGCTCATTGCCGATAAAAACAATTTTTTATTTAATATCATATATTTTTTCAAAATTCTGGCCTTTAATAAAAACCAATTTTTCAATTTTAAAGTCAAAGTCGGACTTGAGTTTTTAGGCATTGTGAATTTTGGTTTAAAAAAACAAAAACAAAATAAAGAAAATGCCAAACTTAAGTTCTGAAGGACCAAAACATGTTCTGTAAATTGAAGCAACTGATACATCCTTTGTACCACCACTAATAGTTGAGTTAAGTTGGGTGCCAAATTCACAATTTTCTGAATTTTGCAGATTTATTGCAGACTTTTGCAGAATCAGTCATATTGGTGGTACAAAGGATGTATCAGTTGCTTCAATTTACAGAACATGTTTTGGTCCGTCCTTTAGAACTTAAGCTTTGGCATTTTTTATATTTTCTTTTTGTTTTTTGTACAAAAAATCACAATGTATAGACTTTGACGATTTTTTATTTTTTAACTAAAATTACTAAAAAAAAATATTTTTACTAAATTTGCATAACTGATATTATTCTTATTAATTTTTCTAAATTGTGTAAAAATTATAAATTAAACATAATATTTTTTTATATAGAAAAAAAACTAAAAATAAGAAGATAGAAGTTTGAGTCCATTTTGAGAAATTTTTTGAGCCAGAGAAGGATGTTTGTACAATTAGAAATTTTTTTTTTGAATTAGAACAATATTTGGATGATTTAGAATATTATGGTATGAATTTTGGTGAAAAATGTGAGTTCTGAAATCTGGTTTCTAGTTTTCTATCTCAATAATTCTTTGTTTTTTACAATTCGGTTCATAAAGTGACAAAGCATAAACCAAAAATTAAAAAAAAAAAGTTAAATTAAAAGTTATTTTTTTTTCAATTTAATGTAATCATCAGAATTAATTGACATGTCTTTAAAATAGAGTCCTCTATTTTAGTTACATGTTATTCAATATTGAGAACTGTTTTTGAAAATAATAAAAATTCATTATTAGTGACATGTAATTAAATGTGAAAAAACTTAAAAATTATTAAAAATAGCTTCAGTTTTTATGAAATTATTTTAAAAATAGAAATTTAATTAAGCTCCAGTTCTTCAAATCATTTATCATGCCATTCTTTGAATTTTGTCTATATTTATCGATATATTTTACAAAAAGACCAATTCAAAAATTAGCTAATTCCTATTACTATTGTGTTCAAAGATTATTAAATATTCGCCCAAATATTCATGGCAACGATGACTTTAACAATTTAAATATCGAGTTGAATAAATTTAACATCGACTGCTTTCAGCATAGAATTATCAAGCGTCTTGCTCATTTTGTACATAAAATTGTAAATTTAAAAACATCGCCTGTTGACTTAAGAGAAGTTTTAATCAGCAACCGCTCGAAAAATATTGATTATAATCTAAGAAATTCAAATGACTATCTTGTTCCTTCTAAAGGAAAGTTTAATGAGTATGGTGAAAAAACGATTGATTATTTTTATTCTAAGTTCATCAATAAATTACTTATTGATGATATCCATTTAGATTTTGTCTTATTTAAACGAAGAATAAACAATAACATTAATTTAATTTTCATAAAATTTTGTAAAATTTTTTCTAATTTTGATATTAATTTCAAAAATCTAATTTTTTCTTAAAATTTTTGTAAAATTTTTTCTAATTTTGTTACTAATTTCAAAAATCTAAATTTTTTTAATATTATAAATTTTTATGTGCTTTTTTTTATTAATAAATGGGCTCAATCATCCCTTTATGGGTTTTGACCTTAGGCCTCTTTGATTGAGTTGAAATGATGTTTTAAATCCGAATATATTTAAAACCGGATGTATTTTTTTAAAAAGAATTTAATTCATTTTTTAAGACATGTCTTATAAATTGAACATTGCCATTTTTTTAAATCAATGCTTTTTTTTTACTGACATGTCATTATTTCAAATAGTGACATATCAGTTAATTAAATATTGGAAAAAATAACATCAAACTTAATTTTTAAAATAAACTCACATTTTAAAATTAAATATATAATTTTATGGAAACTAAGTCATTTTTATATTCATCTATGATGAATTAGCATCTCTGGACATGGATTGTCACTAGATCAACCAACTTGATTAAAAAAACTTACTTTGTATTCTGAGAAAATTCAGTTGGTGTATGCGTCAAAGGATAACTGGTAATATATGATTCTAGATCTGTCATTGTGGGATACCATGAGGACGGATAAGATTCAGAACTCATCTTATTTATGCATAATTTTTCAAAGCTGTAATCATTTTGTAAAATTTTTAGACTAGTTGGTCGACTAATTTTAAAAGCATTAATTTGATGCATTCCAGTTGTATTCCACAATTTAACTAGATTATCCGCTGCAACTGATATCAAAATATCATCCACAATTTCCATTGACCAAACACTGTTTGAATGGGCTTCGATTGTGAAAACAAAGTCTTTCTGGTCAACAAAATCAAGAAGCTTAATTTCTCCATTTTCCAAGCCACTAAGCAAAAATGAGGAATTTAATTTCTTCAAACTTGTTGTCGGAAATCCTGGTCGACATGCATATACAAAAAATCCATCTAAAATATATAGTCTAGTGTTTGAACGGCAGGCATAAGCCATCATTCTGTTGTCTAGAAATTCTGTTCCTTTCAAATCTAAACACACCATTGGAATAGTGTCAACTAGACTAAATTCTTTTACTGTCCAAATTTTAAACTTATTATCATTGCCCACAGATATAAATCTAATAAAGTCAAAACAATCATCAGGCAGTATTTTCAAATTCATGATGCCACTTTGGTGAGCACCTGGTATTAGCTTTATGAGGAAAAAGTTGTGTAAACTCCAAACTTTGATGCTTCCCTCAACAGATCCACTAAGCAGATATGTTTCATTTATTGCCAAAAGAGAACTTATTGTGGATGTAGAATGACTAAGAGACATGTTTAGTTTTTGCTCGTGATAATTCCATATGTCAATAATTCCATTGTCTGTTCCAGCTGCCAGCAAATTTTTTCCCAAATATTCAAGAGAAGTGTATTTTTGTTTGCCATGAAGAGAATGTTGCTCGTGTGTTCGATTGAAAATTTTGATGTAACCATTTTCTGTTCCAACTGCAAAATTGAAACCATTCATTTTTATCAAGGATATCGCTAGGCTTTGAATAATCAAAAATGACAGCAGACTCATTTAAACTTACTTTGGATATTTGAAATTAACAAATTATTTACTGAAAGCTTTTTTTTTTCCTAAATAAAATATGTTTGTGAACAGAAAAATATTCGTATGTCTTGTTTTTGTTCCAAATAGATTTGGAGGAAATTTAGGTTATCCGAAATTGATTATAAAAATTGTCAAGTGGCATTTTTTTTTAACTCTTTCTCAAAATTGTTTACTTTGAAAGTTTGGTAAAATATAAAAGTTTCTTTTTGTTACCATTTTATCAAGATACATTTAAATAAAATTGAATTCGTCTTTAAAAAAATAAGAAATTATTAAATCCTAAGAGTAGAAAAATTTTGTTTGATTTACTTCATTCAATTTTTTTAAATTTTATTTAAATCTTAAATCAAATCTTAAAGAACCCTACCGGTTTTCCATTGAAATTGTGCCCCCTTTTTTAAGTTACAAAAACAATAAAAAATGTGACAAAAATGGTATCATTTAAGAGCTTTTTTTATTCATTTTTGTTTTATAAATTTTTTTTAACAAAAAGTTACTTCCATTTTGACCAAATTAAAAAATCAAAAAATTTAAAAATCTTTTCAAATCTAACATAACTTTTTTTCTTTAATATATTTTTATAAGAAAAATTTTACTTTTTATTTTATCTTATTCTCTTACACTCCTTTGAATAAAAAATATCTCCCATAAGCTATTTGTGTCTCTTTTAAATATAGTTTAATTAGCTTTTATTATTTTATGGCTTTAAGATTTTAAGGGAATTGGCTTTCCAATGCACATCAACGCATTAAGCTAAAGTTTTACTTTTTTTATAGGATTTGAATGTTAAGTAAACGACACTAATTCATTAGAGATATTCAAAAATATTTTACTTTAGCCTTTAAAACGTTTTTTTAAAAAAATTTAAATGATCAATATAATTTATATCCACCAAATAAAATGTAGCTGCTTAAAAAAATTCCAATAGATATATTAGATAATATTAGCTTTTAAACAGTTTTAAAAAATGGACTTTAAATACGAAATAAAGGAGAAGAAAGAATTAAAATGATATTCTTTTTCAATTTTTCCGAGTTAATAGTTTATTTTGGAGTAAAATAAATACAAATTATTCAGCATATTTTTACACACAAATAGTAAAAATAATGCAATTTTAAAAATAAAAATTCACAGAAAAAAAAATTCTAATAAAAATTTGAAAAAATTTAACTTAAATGATGTCAGCCTACAGTCTGTTGCTTTTTTTCCGGTATGTGAAAAATGTTATTCACCATTTACTGATGGAGCTTATAGAATAAAAGATAGTAAAAAATATGTGCTTATAATCGGCCTATACTTTTTCTATCCCCAATTTAACTTCAGCGGAATAAATCTGCTAATATCTAAATAAAATAAATTTTAGCGAAAATAAATTTTATTAGGATAAAAATATTTTTTTAAATATAAAAGACTTAATCCAATAAAAAAATTTTCTAAAATATATTTTTCAGTGTAAAGATACTTTTTTTTTAGTTCGAAAAAAAATTTAAATATCTTCAAAAACTCCAAAATAATCGGCACCTTTTTCTTTATTTTTGTTTTTGGTCTATATCTTTATCAAGCAATTGCTTGAGTGTCTCGGATTCACTTTCCAAATCAAGTTTTTCAAAATTTGGTGAAAAATTTATGTCATAATTTTGTAAATAGTTCTCATTTCAAAAAAAGTTTTAATGTGAAAATAATTTTTAAATTCAAAAAAGGTTTTTTAATTGAAAAGAATTATTTTTAATTTAAAAAAATTTATTTTAAATGAATGTAGCATTTTTTAAAGTTAATTTATTTTAGTGATAAAAAAAGTAATTTTAGTTACAAAACAATTTCGAGCCCTTAAAATCATTAAAAAGAACAGCAATAATATTCAAATAACACCACTAATTTTTTTTACTCCATAAGTACAGTCGGGATCCCAACTTGAAGTCACGTGACTTTTATGCAATCCTGATATTAATAGGGATTTGACAATTGAATTATTTATGTTTAAATTAAAAGTGTAGCCTTATGAACTACACTCGCACATTACTGTGTTACAGCTATTACCACTATATCTATTCTTCAAGTGATGTCGTTAGATCATCATAAAAAAAAGACTAATAAAAATTTTTTGAGTTTATTTTAAACTTCTTTTTTGGTTTAAAATTATTCCATCGTTAGAAATTTTAGAAAAATAATTAAAATAGTTTTATAATTTTTAGTAAAAATGACACTGAATAATCATTCAAGTGGTGTTCGGTTACTAGCAGTTCTTCAAAATGGAGATTTAGCGAGCGGATCAGAAGATAAAACAATTAAAATTTGGAATATAGAGAATGGAAGCGTAAAAAAGACACTGAATAATCATTCAAATCATGTTCGGTCATTAGCAGTTCTTCAAAATGGAGATTTAGCGAGCGGATCAGAAGATAAAACAATTAAAATTTGGAATATAGAGAATGGAAGCGTAAAAAAGACACTGAATAATCATTCAAATCATGTTCGGTCATTAGCAGTTCTACAAAATGGCGATTTGGCAAGTGGATCCGAAGATAAAAAAATTAAAATTTGGAACTAATTTTAATTGTAAATGGATTATTAGAAGAATTAAATAATATTTTTAGATAACATTTTCTACTTGATTTATGAATTTAGATTATTTTTATAGATTTAACTTTTATTTAATGTCGAATTAAAAAATTTTTTATTCAATTTTACTTATTTTGTTCATTTATTAAATTTAATCTTATTATTAGGTTGTTAAATAAAATTCTTTTTCGTCGATCTTTAAATAAAATATTTCATTCAAGATTAAACTTTTTTATGCAATGTAATACATCTTTTGTAAGAGCAACTCTTGCTATTGTGAATGATTTTCACGTTTCAAAGATCACGATTTCGACCTCAATGACAAACTACAAGTTGGGAGAATCGTCGAAGCTGACGAAGCGTATTTGGAAGAGATGCTTGAGAAAAACCTGTGGCGATCGACCAGACAGCTTTCTAAAAGGATGTCTGTAACAAATGGCACCGTTTGGAATAGATTAAAAACATTAGTGAAGATTCAAAAGGCCGATAAATGCTTTACGCACAAACTCTCAGAAACCAATATTGCGCAACGACTTAACACTTGTGTTTCTCTCTTGTTTAGGAAGAAGAAGAGTTTTTTATGGTTAATCGTAACTGGAGATGAAAGGTGGATCTACTTCAATAACCCGATCAGCAAAAAACAGTGGGTCGATTCTGATAAAGTGCCATTATTTACGCTAAATTCATGGAAAAAAGGTCATGCTTTGTGTTTGCTGGGTACAGAAGGGTATCATCTATTATGAGCTGCTGCAACCCAAGCAAACGATAAACGCATACCTTTTTTCATAATATTTGATTCGTTTGATCCACACTTTGGAAGCATAACGGCCCCACAGAGCTAAAGCCAAGCGAAAAGTGATTCTTTTACATGACAACGTTAGGCCACATGTTGCAAAAACGACTCGGACGATAGGGAATTTAGGAATTTAAATTTAAGTCATTTTTAGTAATAATTTTTAGTAGTAATTTTTAGTTTGAATTTTTTTATAAAATATTAATACTACTAACTTTTACCATATTTCTTCAAATATAAGAAATTAAGGTCTTTTAAGGATTTCTTCTATTCGAAAATTTGAAAAAGCAACTCAGAAAAAAGAAATTTATAATTTTTTTTCTATTAGAAACAAGAAAATATATGTTTTACATGTCAAATTACCAGCGACTTTTTTTTCAATCTAAAGATTTTTAGATAACATATTTACTGGTAAGATATTGCAATGGACCCCCTTTTCCAGATTTAAAACCATTTCCTATTTGTTAAAACGGTATTGACCAAATTTTGAGCAATGATAACTTTTTTAAAAAGCTGACTTCATTGAATGTAAATAAAATTTCTGAAATGATCAAAAAAAAATCGATTTTTGTCTTTTTTCTGTGCTTGATTTTTAAATTTACGTAAATTTTTTAGTCTTTAAACTTATATGGATAAATTCTGCTTGATATTTCTTATTTACTTTCGAAATAATACATTTTAATATATCAATGTATCTGAAAAAAGTAAAACATAAAATTTTAAATATATTTAAATATTAATTAAATTTCATTTTTATTGGAAATATTAAATTTTAGTTCAAAAATTACAGTACATAAAGGAAAAAAATAATTTATTTTCTATTTGTACAAAAATGGTTCTTAAAAAAAGTCCGATGTTGTAGAAAATTGTACAAGCGAACTCTAAGCTTTGCAAAAACTCTACAATTTATTTCATTATTTTATAAAATGTTTTTTTTATGATTTGCATTTACAGAGGATTAAAGAATCTAAGCAGAGTTTAGAATTCGTTTGTTAAGCATTTTTTTACAATTAGAAAAAAATGATTGCTTTTTTACTTTTTATAAAATTTCAAATCGCTATATTTTTAAAATATATTTTTGATGGAATAATTTTTAACCAAAAAAGAAGTTAAAAATAAACTTGATTGTAATCTGTTTTTTTTTATTAAAAAAAAATCCTGGTCTCCAGTGTTTAATGAAACAATCTAATTTCGAATTGAACAAGTCCCTTCTTTGATTATTACCATCCTACAATTATCTACTTTCAGACATTCCAATGCGCATTTAAGTTGATTTAATTTATTTTTTTGATTCGTATTAATTCCATTATAAACTTTAAAATAGCCTTCCAACTGTTTACAATTACAATTCATTATTTGAATTGTAAAAAATAGGAATATAATTTGATAAATTGTTTTCATTTTTCTATTTAATTTATTGACTTTGACTTTTCTTTCCTAATCAAATATTTTTTTTGATACAATTTAATCTAAAAGTCATTAAGTTAGTTAAAAACGAATTTTTGAAATCAGATGTAACACAGTGTAATTTTGGTTTTTAATTCATTTCAGTGATAGATTTAACAGTAATTTATAATACATATTGAATAAAAATAAAAATTTTAGCTTTTCAACAATTACAATCCAATCCTTTAATTTTTAGAAATTATTTAATAAATCTATAAATTATTTTCATTTTTCTTTAAAACTAATAGATTTTGCTTATAAATGGTTAAATTTTTTGTATTTTAAAATACAAAATATATCAAATATTGAAATAACATTGAAAAAGTGCGAATTTTAACATAATTCTAAGTTAATTTTGCCAATATTTTCATAATTGAACTCTTAAGTGAAAGATGATGAGTTTAATTTTTATTTGAAAATATAAAAAAGTATTGAAAACTTTTTTTTACTATTAAATACTTCATTTAGATTTTAATTTACTATAATCGTTGAAAATCTTTGTTTTTTTTTCTTACGACTAAAATATTTTAAAAATTTAAAATTTAATATTTTAAAAATCGTACTTATTCAATTTCATTTATGAAATACTGGCAATATTGGCATTGCTGAATTTTTTTCTTTGCTTCGAATGCATTCACATGCTAAATTTTTTAAAACCAAAATTAAATTATTAATGTTCATTTTTAATTAAGCCAATTTTTTTGTTTTATTCTGAAAAAGATTACAATCTTTAACTTGAAAATTCATTTCTAAACTAACTAAATAAAGAGAAAAAATAATTTAATGCATTTTTTAAGCATTTCAATAAATAAGCCTAAAAATAAAAACTTATTCAAAAGGAATAGCTTTAAAATATTGAAAAATATCAATTAAGTGTAAGAGCATTAGCACGTCACTGATAAAATATATAAATAAAAAATGATTAGATATTTTTTTAAAATCTTTTAACTTTATATCACCTTCAAGGCTTTTAATGAAAATAAATGAAATAAAAAAAATTAGGTTTTTTTTTTTAAATATTAAGATACTTCATTTTAATTTAGAAAAGTTTAGAACGGAATCATAATCTAAGATTTAAAGTTGAGCAATTTTAGACTCATTGACCAAAGTAAATGTTAAATATTAAAAAAAATTTAAATATTGAAAAAACTTAATGGATTAATTGTTATTCATTATGGTCATTTTGTGAACTTTAGGATCTTTCATGTCGAATGATTGAATAAAAAAAAATTAAATTTAATGCTAAATGAGATCATTTTAGTTCAATTTAATAGTTTTTGAAATTAATGTAAAATTAGTGTCGAATTTTCATAATTGAAATTTAATATTTTAATTTAGAGTAATTTTTTTACAATTCATAACTTTAACATTTAAAACATCGTACTTTTTTAATGTCAATTTAAAATTGGATACATTTTATTTATACACAATAAATTAAACTTAATCGATTATGATTGAATTTTTTTAAAATTAAACTAAAGAAAGGAATTTACAAAATTAGCTCAATCAGTTGGAACCCTTTTAAAAAAATATTAATAAAGATAGAATTCAGAAATTTATTTAATAATTTCTTTACTGAATCCCTATGAAAACGAATGATTTAAAAAAGTTATTTAATGGAATGAAATAATCATCCCAAATAACAACCGTATTGAAATGAAACTTGACAATCCCGTATTTTAAATTTTTTTTCTTAAAATTTTGTAAAATTTAAAAATATAAATTAGATGAACAAAATAAAAACCCAAAATAAATCCTTTTAAGAGTGAATTTTTATCATTGAGACGATAACATTTTACTATGATAATAAAGAATTTTAAGTTCGCTAGTGTCGGTGTTTTGGATATTGAGAGAACTACAGCAATAAAATATTTTAAAGTTTTGTTATTTCAAAATTTGGAAAAAATTTTATCTAAATTCAAATTTTTTTTTAAAGCTTTAAAAAGAGATTTTGGTTGCTAAAATTCTTTTAATATAATTTTTTAAACTAATTAATTGAGAAAAACAAATTATTTTTTTTCAAATAAAATTCTTTAATAAATGTTTCGGAAAAAGACATGTTTCTTTAATTTTTTAACTTAAAAATATTTAATATTACTTTAAAAATATTCAAAATCAATCTAAAAGCATAAGGCTTTAAATTTTTTAAGAAGTGAACGGCTTTTATAATGCCAAAAATAAGTTCTATTTTTGAACAAGTATTTTTTATAGTTAATAAGATATTAATAAAGAAATGTTTAGTTCTAAAAATTGAAATGAAATTTTTCAAAATAACAAAAGTCATTATCTAAAAATTTAGATAATCTCTAGCAATATTTGAATAAATCATTACTTGAAAAATACTTGAAAAAGAATGCTTGATAAAAATCAAATGACATTAAGTGAATGTATTTAAAGAATACTATTTAAAATATCAAATAAAATGATAGAATTAAGTAAAAAATAAAAAAAAAATGAGAAATTTTCTTTTAAAAACTTTTAATAACTGAGATGCTAAAACAATAGTGTGTTTTGATTTTTTTTTTCTAATTATTATTTTAATCAATTAAGGAAATAAGTAATTTATATAAGATGTTTTTCTTATTAAAAAAGTTTATTTTCTTATTTGTTTAAAAAAATAAATAAATTTAAAGATATTTTTTTTTAACAATAAAAACTTAATATCCTAAGTTTGCTATAATCTATTTATTTTTAATGCAAAAAGATTTCAAAATTAACTCACATTTATTTTTTAAAAAATATAAACTTTGAGACATTGTACTTCATGCTTTTTCAAAAGTCTATTTAAATTTTTATTAAAAGACGAAAAAATACACCATATTAATTTCTATTCTTTATTTAAAAAAAATTCTTGGTCACCTATTCAACATATGTCACTTGGTCACATATTATGTGACCCCACTGGTCACATATCCAGCAAGGCCCAAAAAAACATGCAAGACAATTTGGTTTAATTTTTTGTGTTTGAATTTCAAAATGTATCCAACATTGAAAAAGTGTCCTGCTTGCAGCAATCAGGAAAAACTTTGTTTTTTTTTATAAAGGATACGGGGCAATTAGAAAAAAAAATAACTCAGCAGTTTCATCCATATTTTTTTGGCATATTCTTATAGAACTCGATGTGCTGATTAATAATATATGTGAAATTTTGCTAATTACCTAATTTTTTCATATTTTAAGACCACTCAAAGTTTGAACCTATTATAGATGGTGGAATTTTTGTTTTAGGATAGAAAAGTTGCTAAAAAAATTGTTTCTGGCATAAAATTCTATCAGGGTTTCGAAAATGCCATCCAATGCCAGTTATTTTATGTCACTCTTCCTTTTAATCAAAAATTTAAGAAAATTCCAAAAAAATAATTTTTCTCTTCCAGAGAGTCAGGTGCGATAAGACGTTAAGACAAAAATTTTCTGAGACATATCATTTATTTTAATGTTAGCCCCTTAATAACATATTGAAATATCTAAGATTGGAAAACTTGGCTTCCTCCTCTTTTCAAAAAACAAAAACTGTTAAAAATGCAAAAACTTTTTTTAATACTAATATTAAATGAAATATGCCTAAGATGATGGAACTTTTAATTTTTTAGAACTAAACATTAATCTCCGTTTATCAAAACCCAATAAAATTGCCTTAATGATGACTTTTTTATTTCTATTTGACTTTTTACCTTTTTTTTCTAGCAAAGAATATTCAAAATAGCTAAATTTTGGTGCTTAATTATTAATTAATTTTTTTTTCTAATATCAAGCTTTATATTTTTTTTGTTAGATCACCAAATTCTCTACAAAAATTTTAAAATTTTAGGATTTTAATTATATTATTTTTTTTAATTATAAAATATTTTTTAATAAAATCATGTCCTTAATTTTATTTTTCCTTGTAAATTTATATTTCAGAAGCTCGATTTTTAATGAGAATTTCATTGAAATTTGAATTGTTAATAATGAAAAATTTTCAAATAAAGAATTTATTTTATTTATTTTACACAATGGAGTTGGATATTCGATATATCTAGATTTGAAGCCTCCTCTATATTCTTCTACCAGTTTCACGACCAGTGGGACAGAATGACTCAATCCTGCCCTGACATATCTCTCACTCAACTCAAAAAGTCGATTCGAGCAAATTTACGCAAATTTACGTAAAATTACGTAAATTGACAAATGTAAAAAATGGTAATTTTACGAAAAATTACGTAAAATTACGTAAATTTGCGTAAAATCAAAAAGGGACAAAAAAAATACGATTTTTTGAAAAAAAGGTTACAATTCTGCTTTTTCATCGACTTTCTACTTTTTGCCACGTAAATAAAAATTTACGTAAATTTACGTAAAATTTAGTAAATTTTTTTATTTCTTAATGTAAAATTGTGTAAATTTACGTAAATTTTAACTTTTTTAGGATAATCTAGAAAAAAGTTAATTTTTTATTAAAATTATTTTTAATTTTTATTAGAAAAATATATGAATATACAAATTTTACGCTATTTTTTAAAACAAATTCATGGTATATTATTTACAAATTAGTTTTAATTAAAAATAATATTATTTCAGTGGTTCGACCATTCACCATTATTTTCAATGACAATCTTAATGGTCTATTACAAAATATTAATTTTCTTTCTCTCAATTAATATTACTTACTTTTTTCAAATTGTTAATATATTTTACACAGTGTTCCGGGGTTAAATTTTTTTGAAAAGATCGAATTGACTCAACAGCTTCTTCGATGGTTTTTATATTTCTTTTCCTCACATAAGTTTTCAATTCACTCCATATCATCTCTATAGGGTTTAAATCAAGCGATTTTGACGGAGACTTAACCTGAGAAAATTAAAAAAAAAAGAAATAAAAAAAAGGTTTTGTTTTACCCAAAGCACTCCGTTTCTCTCTAAAAACATTTTGCATACAGTGGATGTATGTTTTGGGTCATTGTCTTGATGAAGTTTAAAATTAAAATCATATCTCAAAGACCCAAAAGGGAGTAATAAATCGGCCAAAATTTCCCTGTAAAGTTCAGAATCCATATTTTGACTAAAAATCTTTTAATAATTAAATAAAAAATGTATAAAAAAAATGTCTTGTTTACTGCGAATTCTGTAGCGCCTTGAACTGAAATTCCTCCCCAAATATTTAATTTAGCTTCAAATTTTGAAGAACATGGTAATGATTTTGGATACTTGGTTGAATATCTAATATGATACAATGGCCTATCAAAAACTCTAATTGTTGTCTCATCTACAAAAATGTATCTTGAAAAATAGGTATTTTTATTTATAAGACACCAGACAAGTCTTTCCAGCTTATGTGAGTCTGTTAAATTAGGCGATTTTCGCAAACGACGGTATCTTAAACCTTTAATTTATTCAAATATTTTTTATGAGTTTTTTAAATAGATTTAAGATACCTAATTTAAAACGATGTCTTCGAATATTACTACTACTAATTTTCACTCCTAACTCTTTTTCAATTTTAAAAGCTAATTCGACAGAAGATACACATCCGAAATTTTCCAAAGATTTTTTCTTGATAAAAAAAAATAGAAATAATAAACGATTTTTTTTATCTTACCTTAATGAAATTAATAACATTTTTATCCATCAAAGTTTTTCTTTCTTTTCTTAAACACTTTTACCATTTTTTTTAATGGTCCTTTTAATAAACTAAAAGAAAAGATAAAAGTTTAAATTCAGACGAGAATATTGGAAATAAAAATTGCTCACGACTATTCTATTTTTAAAAATCAATTTGATTTCATTAGTTGTTTTTTTTTAAAAAAAAAGACTTCATGAGCAAAGATTAAAAGACTCCTGTAGCAAAAGAATTTTTTTGACAAAAAATTTGGTTTCTTACAACACAAATAAATCAAATCAAATCAGAACACGTCAAAAAAAAAATTGGATTTTTTTCCTTGTTATACAGTCGAAGAATAAAAATTTTAAAATCTTTACAGTTATCGATGGAACTTGTCTTTTAGAATAAGAAAGTTTCAATACTCGTCTTATTTTTTTGGTAGAATATTTTTTCCTTTTTGCAAGATATAAAATTTGTCTATTAAAAATTTGTTTTTTTTTCCCAGTTTGAAAACTTTTTTTTCTTTGCTGTAAAATATTATTTTTATTTAATTTCATTTTTCTTTAGTTGATCCTTTTTCACTGTGTGTTAGCTTTTATATAGACTTATTAGAAATCACTTTTTATAAAACGTGATTTTATACATTTGTTTCATTTGTCTCAAAATGAAAACAGCTGTTAAATTAGGAGTACAGTGTTTTTTTTGATCAGTTAAAAGCTCAGCAAAATTCATCTCGTTTTTTGTAAATTTAAGCTTAATTCATATTCAATTGGATATGAATTAAGCTTAAATTTACAAAAAAAATGATGAATGATGAAAAATGAAATTAAATAAGAGAATGAAATTGCTGAGCTTTTAAGTGATCAAAAAAAAACACTGTTACTCCTAATTCAACAGCTGTTTTCATGTTTAAATAAGAGATCTTTAGTTTAAAACAACTTTCTTAGATTTAAAAAAAATTTAGTCAAAAAAAATTATGGCTTCGAAAAGAAAAAATTCAAAAAAAAAAGTTTAAAAATTATTTAATTTTATTTAAAACTCAACAGCAGTAAAATACTGTGTGATTAAATGGCTACCCATTTTTCAGGAGAGTAAAATGAAGTTTTTTATCTTATTTTTTTAAGTTTGTTAAAGGTGCTATGGTAAAATTTGTACACGAAATCGAAAATAATCATTTAATTGTCGAGGCTTCTATACAATCAAATAAAATTTTCTTAGTACTTAAAAATAAAGTAAAGATTTATATTTTAAGGTGTATTATATATCATCTCTTTATTTAATTTATTTTTAAAGACAGGCAAACTAAAAAGAAATTTAGGAACTGTCCCGCTTGATAGAGCCTTATTGCAATTAAAAGAAAATTTGCAAAATTTGAACTCAAGCATAAAAGAGATTTTGAGCCAAAATAGAGAAATTAAAAATGTTTTAGTTGAAAACAGCTCCTTAGAAAAAAATAAAAGTTCGAGTTCAAAATCAAGTGATGATAATAGTGACTTTGAGGACCAGAATTTTGTTGGTAATGATTCTATAAGTAAATGTATTTGAATAATAAATAAACTTTTATCTTAATTTTTTTCTTCAAAGCGAGCAATAAAGATTTTACTAACTCATTAAGAGGCTTAATTACTAAAAGATTTAAGGACGATCCTGGTCAAACTTTGGACATTACCAGAAAACCTATCCTAAAAGTATACTCGAGATAAAAAGTAATTTTATTCTTTTAAGTTCAGAATTGAAATTTAGAACAATTATAAAAAGACGAATTACAAAAATATGTGCCAAAAAACTCGACGTTTAAAGAAGCTTGGGAGAGGGCAGCTAATAGCTTTAAGATGGACAAGAGCTCAAATAAAACAAACTAAATTTAATTATTCTTTCTAAAACTTTATTCCAATTAAATTGTTTTTCAAAATTTGTATATATTTAAATAAAAATTAAAAAAATACGTTTTTTCCTAAAATCCTAAAAAAAGTTAAAAATTTACGTAAATTTACACAATTTTACATTAAAAATTAAAAAAATTTACTAAATTTTACGTAAATTTTTATTTACATGGTAAAAAGTAGAAAGTCGATGAAAAAGCAGAATTGTAACCTTTTTTTCAAGAAATCATAACTTTTTTGTCCCTTTTTGATTTTACGTAAATTTGCGTAAATTTTGGTAAAAACAAGTGAACAGAACGGGACTGTAATTGACGTTCGTTTGTTAAAATAAATTCTTTATTTGAAAATTTTTCATTTTTAACAATTCAAATTTCAATGAAATTCTCATTAAAAATCGAGCTTCTGAAATATAAATCTACAAGGAAAAATTAAATTAAGGACATGATTTTATTAAAATATATTTTATAAATAAAAAAATTAATATAATTAAAATCCTAAAATTTTAAAATTTTTGTAGAGAATTTGGTTATCTAACAAAAAAAATATAAAGCTTGATACTAAAAAAGAAAAATTAATTAAGAATTACCCGGGTAGAAAATTACGGATAAATTTACGGCATTTTAACGTATAAATTACGCGTAATTTTGTAACTAATGTTAAGGAAATATAGGTAATTACGCCACAATTACGCCGTAAAAAAGCGATACGTAAATTAGACAAATTGTGTCGTAATTCACTATCACTTTTTTACGCGTAAATTACTGGTACATATTTTGTAAAATTTTTCAAAATACTTATGATTTTTAGCAATATTTCCAGTAAAATAAATAAAAAATATTAAAATAACGCGTTTTTAAATAATAAATTTAGAAAAATACTGAAAATTACGCGTAATTTTTAAAAAAAATAAAAAAAAAAATAAATTGTCCATCAAAATTTTTATTTTAAAATAAAAAAATTTTTGAAAATTATTTAAAATTAATATAATTTTTTTTAGTCTGAGCTATAACTACTAGTATAACTAGAATAACTTTTTCGGCACGAGCTAGAAGAGGATTCGATTGACAAACGGTTTTTCTTTTTTCTTCTCTTTTCTTCTTCATTGTCTTGGCTTCTTGTTCATCAATTACTATCTTCTTCTTTTGTTCAGTTTTCTTTCGTTCTTTTTTCTCTTCTTCTTTGTCTTCATCTACTTTTTCATCAATTACTATCTTCTTTTGTTTAGCTTTCATTCGATCTCTTCTCTTTTTTCTTCTTTGATCTTTTCTTTCTCCCTAAATTCTTGCTTTGATATAACGCCCATAGTTATTCACAGAGCTTTTGACTCCTTTCCATACCTTAGGAAGTTGCTTCTTCGATATTTCGAAACGAACTTTCACTGCCCCTAAAAAAAAATAAGTACAAATAAAAAAATTAAATTAAAAAAAAAAACTTTTAAGCTTTCCTAGTCTGTATGTATCAGTAAGCTTTTCTCTTTTTGTGATGACCTACGACGTGCTTCATCCGATAATATGGAATTGGCAAGTTCGTCCCGAGTAAATAAGACATCTGCACATGCATATGCAAATAAATTTACTCGGTCGCCTTCAAGAGAAAGTAAGTTCACCCCATTATGATTCTAAATAATAATAATATTTTACCTGTATAAATTCTCTTGTGATTTGTTTTGATGAACCCTGACTCTGAAAATTAGCAAAAAAAATCGTATTGAGCATAAAATTAAGCTTAAGATAATTATATTGCCAAAATTCACCTTTTCACATTCTATTTCAAAAGGTTGTGTTAAATTATGAGTTATTTAAATATCTCTGCTAATTATGTAAATTTTTCAAATAAAATTTTTTAGAATAATGACACGAATAAAAATTATGCGTATTTCTGCGAAAACATTTAGTATTACGCAGAATTATGTCATTTCAATTTAGATAAAATTATCCACAATCAAGCATAATCCTCCATAAGAAAAAGAGAAATTACGCGTAATTATGGATACATTTTTTGTGAAAATACTTAAAATTACGTTTATTTTGAATAAAAAAAAAGTTACGCGTAATTATATCTGACTAAAACTATTTACGCGTAATTATGTTTATAAAAAAAATTACGCGTAATTTTATTTAGTCATATATAATTACGTGTTATTATTTTTAATTATTTTTTCGAACAATAAAATTCACTTTTCGGATCAAACTTTTTAGGTTGACATTTAGCACATGACCAGTTAGAGCATCCTTCACACGAAATCCATTTAGATTGATTTTTTTTATCGAAACCGGATTTTTGTTTACAATTGAAGCATTTTTTTTCATTATTTTAACTCATATTCCTCGAATTATTTTGGAACCCAAGGGGTTGAACCGCTTCCACTCGTAGGTCTTTTGTACTTTTCATGTGTTCTATCATGAAGAGTGGATTATGGAATATTGAATCTAATTGCCGCTTGATATATATTAAGTTTCTTATTTTTATTATTTTAATTGACTAATTATTATTACAACTTCAGTAAATTTATTGTCTCGTGTATTTTTTTTTTGTCCAATTAAGACACGTCGAAATTATAAAACATTTTTTTTTGGTCGAGATTGTCGGGTTTGATTCGTCGAAAATTAACTTGTCGAAATTAATTTGTCGAGTTTATGAGATACCTTATTGGTAGCATGTTTATCTTTAAAGTTTGTTCTTGGCATTTTTAAAAAAAAGATCATTATATTAAATAATCAATTTATTTTTATATAGAAATTCAAAACAAACCAATTAACGGTTCAACCCAAAAGTGAATTTTTTTAAAAAAAATGTGTTTTTTTATAATAAAAAGAAACGGTAATATCTTTGAAAAAACCGATTGAAAAAATGAAACCAGGGTCAAAAATTACATAAGACATGTTGTTTAAAAAAATATATTTTTTCAAAAAGTTTTTTTTCGCAAGCGGTATCTTTTTTATTTATGTGGTTGTTTTACAATCAATTTAAAAAAATATATAATGGGATAGGTCTTATATCAATTGATTAATTTGTAGAAAAGAAAATACGAGTGATTCGAGTGATTCACTTTTCAAAAAAAAGTTATGTGAGATCAAAAACATTTATCGTTATTAACCCTTGTTCGTTTCAAGCCATATAGACTAACTTCTAATTAATTTAGTTATTAAGGTTAAAAGAAAATGATTTTTAATGACATAAGTCAAAAATTTAGTTATATAAGACTTAAAAATTAAAAATTTGAATTTTTTCTCAAAAACAGCTGCTAGTAAAAGGCAAATAACTTGGCAAGTAGGGATCATATAAAAAAAAGCTCTTCATTAGATTGTGCGTATTGAGTAGATCTATCTACTGATATACAATATTAGATATATTCACCTGCCAACGAAGCTCGGCTCTCTTTTTTGTGAAAAAAAAGGTATAAAAGTAAAAAAAAACAGGTAAATTAAGAATATTTTTTATTTTTAAATCAAGACTAATAAAATTTAAAGCATTTAAAATCAGAAAATGAAAAAAAAAAATACAAATCGGAGTATTTTTGGGAGAAAAAAGGGTTTTTAATGTTGCTATGCATCAAAAAACGCCTTTTTTCAAAGTTAAATAACTTTTTACCTGAAATAGGTAGAAACATAAAAAAACCACCAAACATGGGTTATCATACATGGGGAACACGAATATGTAAAAAAATTTAGAATCCCAGAGTAGTGACGTAGTTTTGCCTTAAATGCACCTTATTTTACGAAAAATTGAGTGCAAAAGAAAAAAAATAAAAGCACTTATTTGTAGATTTTTTTTTCTCTACAATTTGAAATATGACACTCGGCATAAAAATATAATCAACTTTTAAATATTTATAATGAAAAAACTTCCTCTAAAAAATAAAAAATAAAAGTCGGTGCAAAAGTTTAGAAATTCGGGTAATTCAAAAGTTTTAGCAACCATTGCGACCTTTTTTCACAACTTTATGATTAATTCTTTGATAACTTTTAATTTTGAGTAAATTTTGCTCTTTAATTGGTCAATTTAAAAACTCTCCAACTCCTCTCTTGGTCTCTAAATAACATTACCAAAAAATCTTTAATTTGGCAAAAAATGCGTGAAAAAAATGTGTCTTGCCTCCAAAAATGGTAGATTGTGGTTCTGCTAAAAATTTGAGACAAAAAGCAAAAAAAAATTGCCAAGCAGTTAGGTGTATCTCCAAAATGTGTCTCTTCAACTAAGAAACAATATGAAGAGACTGGTTCTGTCTCTGATCGAAGCCGTTATGGTAGACCTCGGAAGCTAACTTGAAGGGATGAAAATTACATTTTTAGAGAGATTAGAAAAGATCCTACATCTAGTTATCAAATACTTGCCACTGATTTTAATTCTAAGACTTAAGGGGTCAGGATAAGTATGTATACTTTAAAGAGATATCTCCAAAAAAAAGGCTTAGAGTCTCATACAGCGGTAAGAAAACTGCTTCTTAAAATAAAATATAGCTAATAAAGATAAAAGTGGTATAAACAGAGACAGTTACTGTTAATTAAAATAACAATAGTTAATTATAGTTACTTAACATAATTAACATACTGTAAATAATTTTAAGAAGCTTTTTTTTTGGAGATATCTCTTTATAATATACTTACTTATCCTGGCCCCTTGAGCACTCAATTTTTCGTAAAATACAACAAATAAACAATTTAAGATAAATAAAATATGCAATTTCTAAACTTTTGCAACATACTGTATTTCCATTGAGTATCTTAGGAATGATTGACAAAATTGATTATAGATAAAAGCGACTGTTGTAGGGTTCATACTTCTCGGCTTGAAGTCAATCGAATACAGAGAGAAAATTTTTTTTTCCACATCTCTCATTTTAGCATCAATAAATGAATTAATAAAGTTTAGATCGCCCAATCAATGAAAAATATAAGAGCAAATGGTATACTAGTGAAATTTGTAAATATATCATCAATACTAGACATTGAAAAGATAGATTATTTAAAGATCAGATCGATTAATTAACTGATCTAACAAAATCAGAAATCAGAAAAACGTCAAATTAATCATTGACATCATTGGTCTTTCTGCTAATTTATTTAAATATTTTTAAGTCAATCAATAGAAAATAATTTTCTAAAATTTATTAGTTTATTCCATTTACTTAATTGTGTAAAGACTAAAATGAGTTAAAAGTTGTTTAATTTACTTTCTTTTTATTATTATATAAATAATTAAAGAGTTTACAGAGTTAATATTCAATTTGATTTAAAAAAAAATAATTCTCAATGAATAAAATAAAAAAATAAAAGTGAATTCATTTACAAATAAAAGAATTTTAGCAATTTGGACAAAACTAGTTCCAAATTTTAATTTTTCCATCATTTGATCCACTTACTAAATCTCCATTTTGTAAAACCACTAGTGATAGAATCCCATTTGAATGATTATTTAGAGTAATTTTCACAATTCCATTCTCTAAATTCCAAATTTTAATTATATTATCCCATGATCCGCTCGCTAAATCTCCATTTTGAAGGACTGCTAAAGACCAGACACCACTTGAATGATTATTCAGTGTCATTTTTACTTTTCCATTCTCAATATTCCAAATTTTAATTGTTTTATCTTTGGATCCACTCGCTAAATCTCCATTTTGAAGAATTACTAGTGACTTGACATCACTTGTATGATTATTCAGTGTCATTTTTACTTTTCCATTCTCTAAATTCCAAATTTTAATTGTTCCATCACTTGATCCGCTTGCTAAATCTCCATTTTTAAGAATAGCTAGTGATCGAACCGGACTTGAATGATTTTTCAGAGTCATTTTTACACTTCCATTCTCTAAATTCCAAACTTTTATTGTTTTATCCCATGATCCGCTCGCTAAATCTCCATTTTGAAGAACTGCCAGTGACCAGACACCATTTGAATGATTTTTCAGAGTCATTTTTACACTTTCATTCTCTAAATTCCAAATTTTAATAGTTCCATCACTTGATCCGCTCGCTAAATCTCCATTTTGAAGGACTACTAGTGATTCAATCGAACTTGAATGATTATTCAGAGTCATTTTTACGCTTTTATTCTCTAAATTCCAAATTTTAGTTGTATTATCCCAAGATCCGCTTGCTAAATCTCCATTTTGAAGAATTGCTATAGACCTTACACCACCTGAATGATTTTTCAGTGTCATTTTTACTAAAAATATTAAACTTTTTTAACTATTTACATAAAATTACAAAATTTACATGAAAAATTTGAATCTAATTTATATTTTTTTATCAAAAAATGATCCTGGTCCCCAATGTTTAAAGAAACAATTTCATTTCGAATTGAACAACTATCTTCTTTGATAATTACCATCCTACAATTTCCTCCTTTCAGACATTCCAATGCGCATTTAAGTTGATTTATTTTATCTTTTTGATTCAAATTTATTCCATTATACTTTTTAAAATAGCCTTCCAACTGTTTACAATTACAATCAAATATTTTAATTATAATAATTAGGAAAATAATCTGATAAATTTTTTTCATTCTTCTATATAAATTATTGATTGCTTACCAAAAAAATTTTTAAAATATTTTTTAATTAAATTTCAATCTAAGAGTTAAAAAATTAAAAAACATGCAAATTTCCAGTCAAAACTGCTTTGAATGAACAATGCAAAGAAAACGCCAAAAACAGAACAAATAGATTTCAGGGAAGAAAACGAAAATTAAATCACTTTAGAAAAAAATAATAAAGAGCTTTACTTCACATTAATAAATAATAAGTGTCGAGCCTTTTACATATTCAATAGGGAATAATTTTAAATTCTTGATTTATTCTTAGCCTCATCTTCATTGATTGATAAAATCACTAGTAGTCAAAATTTGACCAGTGATCATTTTCCATTTGAGGCATGAATATCTTTTGACTCCTCAATTATCCCTAAACCACATCCAAAAATGTTTAACTATAAGAAAGTAAATTGGTTTATATTCCGTAAGATCTTAAAAGTAAAAAAAATTCAGGATTAAATTCAGCATTAATTGAACGTCCAAATAAAAAAATTAGCCAAAAACTAATCTCTGAAGCTAATAAGCATTCTATACCGAACACATAGAATTTTCAAAAAAAAGTCTTCCACCGAACATTGTCAGCCTAAATAAGGATCGCAGGAAAATAAGAAGAGCATTTCAAAAAACTCGTTGTCAAAATACTAAAAAAAGATTCTATGATGACTTGACTTGAATTTAAATGACTTGTCACTTCTGTTTGTCTCTTTCAACCTCTTCATTCTCTTTCACGCCTCCCTGAATTGTCACTTTTTCAAATTTCCTTGGTCTACCTGGTCGTCACCGACCGACATTTCCATTCTCTTACCATTTCTTTCACTAACTCTTTAATCTGCGATTCATTTAGTCACACTGCTTTTATGTTCTAAGCTTAATTGTCTATCAGAATTCATTGAAAACTGAAGTTTGCGTTTAAAGCTCTCTTTTATTAACTCTAGAGCGTCAAGAACAAATTGCCAAAAACAATTTTACTTCTTTTAAAGCATTTTCTACAATATGTTTATCTTTATTAAAAGAAAGCTTTTTTTTTTTGAATAAAAAAATATAAATAAAACCAAAAGATTTTTTTTTCTTTAAATAGAAAATAAAATCATAAGTTTTCTTCAATCTATTTAATTTCAAAGTAATAAGAGTGCTAAATTGATTCTCATTTATTTTAATAAAACATTATTTGAAACAATGAATTTTTATTTGTATTTTCAAAACTATATGAAAATTTTCATTAAAAACGAAAGAATACACCAAATTCATTATATTTTACATTTTTAAATTAATCTAAAAGAAAACAAGTTTCAGAATTAGCTTTGCTCAATCAATTGGAACACTGATTTAAAAAATTTTATAAAGATTGAATTCAGAAAGATGTTTAAAATTCTTTACTGAATTCCATATGATTAGGAATGATTTTAATAAGTAAATGAATGGAATTAAATTAGAATGCCAAAAAAAACCAACGAATGAACCGAATTTTAAAAGCATTTTTTAGTAAAATTAAGTTAAGTATAAAAATCATATTTTCTAAGTGCCCCGTATGATATTGAATCATTAATTTTCTAGTTGATTGCTGAATAAGACAAACATAAAGCAAAATTAAATACTGGAATAAGTCCTTTAAGAGTGAATTTCTATCAGTGAAATGATAGTATTGCACTGCGAAACTAAAGAATTTAAAGTTGCCTTAATCTCGTTGCCTAAATTTTGTTGAATCTGAATCTATAACCTAAATCTTATTTTTTTTTTTTTTTTTACATAATAAAAACTATTTTAGGTAAAAAAGACGCAGCAAACTATGCTTTATTTCTAACATTTGGATTTTTGGTTCGATTTGTATTTTAGTTTCACAAAATTTTCAAAAATTATTTTGAGATAAAAAAATTAAATTAACAAATGAAATTCATTATTTTAATTAAAACATGCCCAAAATTTACTAATTGTGTGATTTTGTCTTATCTTACACGACTTTTCTCTTTTTGCAAATGCTTTCTTTAAAAGCATTCAGAATTTTTAAATATCTAGCCTATAAATATCTAGTAGGGAATTTTTGAATTGTTATAAATTTAAATTTTAACTATTATTTTTGTTAAGAATTCAATATTTTTTTCCTTATAAAAGAATTCTTTTATGGATAAAAATTTATTATTAGAATATTTGTTCAATTGCTTGTTTAGTTAAAAAATTGTTTGATTTTTTTCTGTTCTTTTTAGTTTCAAATAGACATTCTTAATATATTAATGAACTGAAATTCAAAAATTTTGCAATAACAGTGGAAAATTAATCAAATATTATTTCACAAGATATTCTTGTGTAAATCAAGATAATGATTTTTTGGAAATTTTAAGATAAGGATTAAATATTTATGATCTAAAAAGCAAAGCTTAAAATTAATGGTTCCATGGTGAGAAAAATTTTAAAGCGCTTATTTGATTAAAATTTGACTGATAAATAAATAACTAAAATGTCTTATTAACAAATAAAACTTTCTTGAGAAAATTTGATAAAATATATATCAAATATACTTATTTTATATTTGAATAAAAATTAATTCCAAAAAAGCTTTGGTATTAATTAAGTATAAAAAACCGAAATGTAAATACATTTCAAAAAATTTCCAAATTTAACAATCAACAAAAAACTTTAAAAATTCTTTGTCTTAGCTTATTGAAACAGCTGCCCGAATAAAACTTTTTTTCTTAATCAGATATAGCAGATCTGTTTTTTTGTTGAATTGGCACTCATTGTACAAGCTAAAAAAAAACTTTATTCCTTTTTTAAAAAAATTTTCCTCAAATAATTGCTAATATTGCTTTAAAAATAAAAAAATAAAATATCGATTTGAAATCGACCAATTATTACATTTAATTGATTAATTTTCAAAAAAACATCAAAAACTTTTTCTTTTGGAGTTGGTATCAAACTAAAGACAGACATTTTTTTTAAAAACTCAAAATAAAAGAAGAATATATTCCCGGTTGCAAAAAGAAGACTTTGGCTGATTTACAGAATGTTTGGCGTGGTATCTTTTTAATTATAAAACGTCTATGGTAATCTAGAATAAAGAGGTCATGGGTTAATAGAGTGACCGAATTCGAAAATCGCCAATATCTGCTCCATTTTTTAAAGGTACTTCCTAAAAAAAAATCTTATTATTTAAAACTCGAGGAGAGGAATCGAATGATATGTGTGTTATATTTAAAAAAAAATTGTAATATGCTTTTTTTTGTCATAAAGTTCGACTACGGCTATTAACGTGAAAAACTCTCAATTTAGTAATTCGGTAAAATGGTGAATTAAGGTCCTAGTTAATACTTAAGCTGTTACCTTTTTTGCCAGTTAGATTCAGCACAGGTTAAAGTATCTTAAAGAATTTTTTCAGAATTTTAGATTATGTCTCTAGCTTTAATTAATGGGATTATTTTTAGGCCTTAAAAGATTGGTTATATTTAACCCTATTGGTCCAAAATATCACCCAATTAGTCCAAATAATATTTCATTTAACCCATTTAGCCGAATAAAGCCCATTTAAACCATTAAAGTCTTATAAAAATGCAATGAAGATATTTTTTAATAGTTAAAAAATTGTAAAAATTTTTTCTCTCTCCCTCACTCTCAAAAAAATTTCAAATTTTCCTCTACGCCTTCAACGGTAGCCATTAAAGAAGCTTTTTAGGTATCTTTGAATAAGTTTTTAAAAAAAGAAACAAAGAAAGTGAAAACTAATAACCGAATTTTTGCTGATTGTCTTACAGAAGAAGAATGTTAAATGCGCCTGAAAGAGCAAGAAGAGACCAAAAACGCTAAAAAAGCTAAAAAAAGAACTGGAAGAGAAAGAGGAAGAGAACGACCACGAAAGATTGTTGAAAACAAATTAACACCAGATGAATATGAAAACTTATCAAAATCCAAAATATTATGTAGCTAATGTAAAACAAAGGTGGCTGAAGAGAAAAAGAACACGTCAAAATGGATATTTTGTTATGAGTGCTAAAATTGGGTTTGTTTTAGCTGTTACCAAAAAAATTTAATAAAAACACAAAAAAAGTATTTAAATGTGATTATTGTAAAGATTAACTCTTCCTTTTTTTAGTTGACTAGGTTATTATTAAAAAGGTGCAAAATAAGAGATAAAAAAAGTGTGCTTACCCGGTACGACTAGGTTACCAAATTAATTAAAATATACGAACAATTTTGAAAAAGCATGAAAAAAGTGCGATGTTTCAAATTTTCTTTTTTGAAAATTTAAATGAAAACTAATTTTGTAATACGAGTTTTAATTTTTTATTTCAAAAACAAATTTTTACCATTTGGCCCATGTTAAGTAGGCTTTTGGTTATTTGGATCTTTATTAGTTTTTTTTTAATATTATGTAATTATTGGTAAATTTTTTCCTATTGGCTAAATATTGTAAATAAAATCTTTCTTAATATTATAGAATATGTTTATTTTCACGTAAGTGACCTGAAAATAAATAGAGAAATGGAACACTCAAGATGCGTTTACGTTTTACAAAAAAATTTTTTTTCTTCACTGTTTAGAATAAAGACAAAAAAAAAGTTTAGCAAGGTTTTGAGAGGGGTTTTGAAGTTCATTTCATGTAGTTAAAAAGTAATTAAAAATTATCTGAATAGATATCCGAAAATATATGTCTGCAAAAACTCTGCAATGTACTTGCTCAGCTGATTAGAATACTTTTTAATGACATCGATAATGCAGGAAATTGCAGAGTATTTTGCAGACCTATTTGACTGCATCAAGCAAATTTGCTTATAATCGAGCATTTTAATGCGAGAAACGAGCAAACCGTGACGACTTTTGTAAGCAATGTGAATGTGCGAATTAAAAAAAAGGGGGACGAAGCTTTAAAGAAAATTCATGTCGAAAATTGAGATTGATACACGTGAATAAAATTACGTATCCAGTGTTAATTTCGAAAAAATAAATCGAGAAATATTATATTATAAAAATTGCTCTATTAATTTACGAATAATTCTTCTATTGACCCCTGGAATTAATTAAAAAATCAATGACGTCTCGTTACTCGCATATAAAGCTCGTCTTCTCTATCTTAGAACTAAATTATCTTTTTAAGTAAAAATGTCATTCAAGTTTTTCGGAATCGAAAAGATCGAATTGAAACTAACTACACAACCCCGTTTAAAGAGCAATTAGGACATTTCCAAATTTTCTAATCTCAATCTCAATTTCTAATTTTCATAATTATTTAGCAAAGACTTTACCGTGTTTTCTAACATTATTAAGCCTTTACATTTTTTTTATTGGAAAATTTTGGGGTACAGTGCTCATTGTTTATTGTAAATAATTTTTTTCCTTGTTATATGGTTAAAATATCCTTTTAAGAGAATTTTTATTTATTATTTTAAGTTTATTTTTTTTTATATTTACATCATTTATTAAAGAGGATTTTGGAGTTGAGTGCTCATTTTGTATTTTGAATAATTTAGATTTAATTGTTTTTGGTGTAAAAGAAGTATGTTGATAATTGGTGGTGGAAAAAGGGACGTGTATTAATTGGTTTCTATCAAGATAACTGGCAAATTGAACAAATTCTGGTCTTTGTGTAATATTGACTGGATCTTTTTCTTCATTTAAAAATCTGAACTTCTTGGAAGGTTGTGGTGGAGTAGTATCCTATTTTATTAAATTTTTTATTATTCAGATTCAATTATTAGAATTTTACATTTTTTTTATTGGAAAATTTTGGGGTACAGTGCTCATTGTTTATTGTAAATAATTTTTTTCCTTGTTATATGGTTAAAATATCCTTTTAAGAGAATTTTTATTTATTATTTTAAGTTTATTTTTTTTTATATTTACATCATTTATTAAAGAGGATTTTGGAGTTGAGTGCTCATTTTGTATTTTGAATAATTTAGATTTAATTGTTTTTGGTGTAAAAGAAGTATGTTGATAATTGGTGGTGGAAAAAGGGACGTGTATTAATTGGTTTCTATCAAGATAACTGGCAAATTGAACAAATTCTGGTCTTTGTGTAATATTGACTGGATCTTTTTCTTCATTTAAAAATCTGAACTTCTTGGAAGGTTGTGGTGGAGTAGTATCCTATTTTATTAAATTTTTTATTATTCAGATTCAATTATTAGAATTTTACATTTTTTTTATTGGAAAATTTTGGGGTACAGTGCTCATTGTTTATTGTAAATAATTTTTTTCCTTGTTATATGGTTAAAATATCCTTTTAAGAGAATTTTTATTTATTATTTTAAGTTTATTTTTTTTTATATTTACATCATTTATTAAAGAGGATTTTGGAGTTGAGTGCTCATTTTGTATTTTGAATAATTTAGATTTAATTGTTTTTGGTGTAAAAGAAGTATGTTGATAATTGGTCGTGGAAAAAGGGACGTGTAATAATTGGTTTTATCAAAATAACTAGCAGATTGAACAAATTCTGGTCTTTTTGTAATATTGACTTGATTTTTTCTTCATTTAAAAATCGGAACTTCTTGGAAGGTTGTGGTGGAGTAGTATCCTATTTTATTAAATTTTTTATTATTCAGATTCAATTATTAGAATTTTACATTTTTTTTATTGGAAAATTTTGGGGTACAGTGCTCATTGTTTATTGTAAATAATTTTTTTCCTTGTTATATGGTTAAAATATCCTTTTAAGAGAATTTTTATTTATTATTTTAAGTTTATTTTTTTTTATATTTACATCATTTATTAAAGAGGATTTTGGAGTTGAGTGCTCATTTTGTATTTTGAATAATTTAGATTTAATTGTTTTTGGTGTAAAAGAAGTATGTTGATAATTGGTCGTGGAAAAAGGGACGTGTAATAATTGGTTTTATCAAAATAACTAGCAGATTGAACAAATTCTGGTCTTTTTGTAATATTGACTTGATTTTTTCTTCATTTAAAAATCGGAACTTCTTGGAAGGTTGTGGTGGAGTAGTATCCTATTTTATTAAATTTTTATTATTCAGATTCAATTATTAGAATTTTACATTTTTTTTATTGGAAAATTTTGGGGTACAGTGCTCATTGTTTATTGTAAATAATTTTTTTCCTTGTTATATGGTTAAAATATCCTTTTAAGAGAATTTTTATTTATTATTTTAAGTTTATTTTTTTTTATATTTACATCATTTATTAAAGAGGATTTTGGAGTTGAGTGCTCATTTTGTATTTTGAATAATTTAGATTTAATTGTTTTTGGTGTAAAAGAAGTATGTTGATAATTGGTGGTGGAAAAAGGGACGTGTATTAATTGGTTTCTATCAAGATAACTGGCAAATTGAACAAATTCTGGTCTTTGTGTAATATTGACTGGATCTTTTTCTTCATTTAAAAATCTGAACTTCTTGGAAGGTTGTGGTGGAGTAGTATCCTATTTTATTAAATTTTTTATTATTCAGATTCAATTATTAGAATTTTACATTTTTTTTATTGGAAAATTTTGGGGTACAGTGCTCATTGTTTATTGTAAATAATTTTTTTCCTTGTTATATGGTTAAAATATCCTTTTAAGAGAATTTTTATTTATTATTTTAAGTTTATTTTTTTTTATATTTACATCATTTATTAAAGAGGATTTTGGAGTTGAGTGCTCATTTTGTATTTTGAATAATTTAGATTTAATTGTTTTTGGTGTAAAAGAAGTATGTTGATAATTGGTCGTGGAAAAAGGGACGTGTAATAATTGGTTTTATCAAAATAACTAGCAGATTGAACAAATTCTGGTCTTTTTGTAATATTGACTTGATTTTTTCTTCATTTAAAAATCGGAACTTCTTGGAAGGTTGTGGTGGAGTAGTATCCTATTTTATTAAATTTTTTATTATTCAGATTCAATTATTAGAATTTTACATTTTTTTTATTGGAAAATTTTGGGGTACAGTGCTCATTGTTTATTGTAAATAATTTTTTTCCTTGTTATATGGTTAAAATATCCTTTTAAGAGAATTTTTATTTATTATTTTAAGTTTATTTTTTTTTATATTTACATCATTTATTAAAGAGGATTTTGGAGTTGAGTGCTCATTTTGTATTTTGAATAATTTAGATTTAATTGTTTTTGGTGTAAAAGAAGTATGTTGATAATTGGTCGTGGAAAAAGGGACGTGTAATAATTGGTTTTATCAAAATAACTAGCAGATTGAACAAATTCTGGTCTTTTTGTAATATTGACTTGATTTTTTCTTCATTTAAAAATCGGAACTTCTTGGAAGGTTGTGGTGGAGTAGTATCCTATTTTATTAAATTTTTTATTATTCAGATTCAATTATTAGAATTTTACATTTTTTTTATTGGAAAATTTTGGGGTACAGTGCTCATTGTTTATTGTAAATAATTTTTTTCCTTGTTATATGGTTAAAATATCCTTTTAAGAGAATTTTTATTTATTATTTTAAGTTTATTTTTTTTTATATTTACATCATTTATTAAAGAGGATTTTGGAGTTGAGTGCTCATTTTGTATTTTGAATAATTTAGATTTAATTGTTTTTGGTGTAAAAGAAGTATGTTGATAATTGGTGGTGGAAAAAGGGACGTGTATTAATTGGTTTCTATCAAGATAACTGGCAAATTGAACAAATTCTGGTCTTTGTGTAATATTGACTGGATCTTTTTCTTCATTTAAAAATCTGAACTTCTTGGAAGGTTGTGGTGGAGTAGTATCCTATTTTATTAAATTTTTTATTATTCAGATTCAATTATTAGAATTTTACATTTTTTTTATTGGAAAATTTTGGGGTACAGTGCTCATTGTTTATTGTAAATAATTTTTTTCCTTGTTATATGGTTAAAATATCCTTTTAAGAGAATTTTTATTTATTATTTTAAGTTTATTTTTTTTTATATTTACATCATTTATTAAAGAGGATTTTGGAGTTGAGTGCTCATTTTGTATTTTGAATAATTTAGATTTAATTGTTTTTGGTGTAAAAGAAGTATGTTGATAATTGGTCGTGGAAAAAGGGACGTGTATTAATTGGTTTCTATCAAGATAACTAGCAGATTGAACAAATTCTGGTCTTTTTGTAATATTGACTTGATTTTTTCTTCATTTAAAAATCGGAACTTCTTGGAAGGTTGTGGTGGAGTAGTATCCTATTTTATTAAATTTTTTATTATTCAGATTCAATTATTAGAATTTTACATTTTTTTTATTGGAAAATTTTGGGGTACAGTGCTCATTGTTTATTGTAAATAATTTTTTTCCTTGTTATATGGTTAAAATATCCTTTTAAGAGAATTTTTATTTATTATTTTAAGTTTATTTTTTTTTATATTTACATCATTTATTAAAGAGGATTTTGGAGTTGAGTGCTCATTTTGTATTTTGAATAATTTAGATTTAATTGTTTTTGGTGTAAAAGAAGTATGTTGATAATTGGTCGTGGAAAACGGGACGTGTATTAATTGGTTTCTATCAAGATAACTGGCAAATTGAACAAATTCTGGTCTTTGTGTAATATTGACTGGATCTTTTTCTTCATTTAAAAATCGGAACTTCTTGGAAGGTTGTGGTGGAGTAGTATCCTATTTTATTAAATTTTTTATTATTCAGATTCAATTTTTAGAATTTTACATTTTTTTTATTGGAAAATTTTGGGGTACAGTGCTCATTGTTTATTGTAAATAATTTTTTTCCTTGTTATATGGTTAAAATATCCTTTTAAGAGAATTTTTATTTATTATTTTAAGTTTATTTTTTTTTATATTTACATCATTTATTAAAGAGGATTTTGGAGTTGAGTGCTCATTTTGTATTTTGAATAATTTAGATTTAATTGTTTTTGGTGTAAAAGAAGTATGTTGATAATTGGTGGTGGAAAAAGGGACGTGTATTAATTGGTTTCTATCAAGATAACTGGCAAATTGAACAAATTCTGGTCTTTGTGTAATATTGACTGGATCTTTTTCTTCATTTAAAAATCGGAACTTCTTGGAAGGTTGTGGTGGAGTAGTATCCTATTTTATTAAATTTTTTATTATTCAGATTCAATTATTAGAATTTTACATTTTTTTTATTGGAAAATTTTGGGGTACAGTGCTCATTGTTTATTGTAAATAATTTTTTTCCTTGTTGTGTGTTTAAAATATCCTATTTAGAGAATTTTTAATTATTATTCCTGGATTAATATAATGGAGTCTGACAATAGACAATTGGCTTTAGATCATCTAAAGCCAATTGTCTATTGTCTGATTGTCTATTGTTGTTGAATGCAAGTTGCATTCAACAACAAAAAATCTGGTCATATTTAAGAGATTATGATACAGATAAAGGACGTAAAGATGTTTACCGTTGCAATCTTGTCAAAAGACGTGGGCCACAATGTCAAGCGGAAATATGTTTACTTTACAACAGTCACAACGTTACGTTAACTCTTTGATGAATGTAAACGAATTTGTTTTGGGATCTGGTGTACAAATTTAAATGAGCCAAATTGGAAATTATCAACCTGCACTTGTCCTCATTTTTTCAAAAAAAATACGTGCAAACATATAATCGGTATATCAGCTAGATTGAATTTGGTAAAAATACCGATAGAAGCTAAAAATGTCCCTATAGGCGAGAAGCGAAAACGTGGTAGACCTACTAAAGCCAAAAGAGCCCTTGAATTTCAAGATGGTGAAAAAGTAATAGATGATGAATCGAGTGAAGATGAAGTTGATATAATCCAAGAACCACCAACTGAGAGAATTGCTTGTAATCAAATAGATAAAACTTCATCAACAATTCAAGTAGAACCATCTATTTCTGGTAACGCACAAGAGTCTTCAGTCACTCAGCCAATTGTTAAAAAAAGACCAGGTAGACCAAAAGGTTCGAAAAATAAAAAATAATCAATTTTTTCAGTTATTTTTTTTCTATATTAATATCAATAAATAATAAAAATTTTATTTTTTTAACAAATCATTTAATTTATTTAATAGTATACAATGAAATTTTTTAAGATATAAAAACATTATTTTCGGTTATCATAAATATTTTTTATGTTAATCAAAAAAATGTATTAATCGAAAAAATTTTTATGTAGATCAAAAAAAATATTCCCTATATAAATATATAAAAAAATAAAAGCAAGTAAAATTTAACTTAGTGATTGTAGCTTAGCTGCGACATCACATAAATCCGTAAATAACATTTTTAATTAATTTAATAGACATTTAAAATAAGTTTATTTTTAAATAAATATTTTAAAAATTAAAATCAGCCGAATAGCTCTCAAGACTAAAATTAAACATGCTCGGATATCCCATACTTCTATTCATAAGAGTTGCTCTACTTTTACTCCTTGGTGCATGACACTCACAATCTCTATACTTGTAAATTTTAATTTTAAAATTAAAACTTCTCGATTTGAATTTATTTCTAGCTTCATTAGTCAAATCACCAGTCGATTCAGAACACAAACTAAATTTTTTGTTAGCCTCAGCCTCTATGCACACCAAATGCAGTCGATTGCCAGTAAAATCAAAGTCCAGAACATTGGCCATATTGTTCTCCGCTTTGACCAAAACCTTCACAAACTTTCCACTCAAATAATCAAATTCTAGTAAATTCAAATTAACCACGTCATAGACCAGAATTCTTTTTAGATCAACTGAAAACTTTAAACAATTAAACTTGGCCAAACAAACTCCTGGATAGTATTGACTTTCTAATTTTATTTTTCTCAAAAAGCTCATTTTTTTAATAAACTGTGACTTGACCGTGTCCTCCTGGTCATTCAAATCAATCTTGTAGAACTTGAGACTTAGACCAGACTCGGACCTGCGCACTGAAATAAACTCAGTGCCGCTCTCGTTCACCAGTATATTCTTTAAATCATTTAAATTAAAATTTCTAAGCTTTAAAAAATTGATTATCTCATTGTAATCGTTTAGAATAAAGACAAAGCCGGTCTCGGTGCTGACTGCAATCACCGAGGCCAATGCGGCCGAAGCCAACTTGACTGGCTTGTCGTTCAGAGCCACTGTTTTGTTGAATGTAAACTCTGTGCCTGATTTGAGGGCGCTGAGCTTTTGATATCTGCCCCGGAGCCTTGTTTCATTGAATATTTGCAGTCTACAATTGTTCTTGTCGGCCACATAAAGCCGACCGATTTCGTTTATGACCATGTCCGATGGCTCGTTGAACTGTGACTTTTGGCTGCCAAACGTGCCAATTTGGTACTTGAAAATAAGCTCTTTGTTGAAGACTATGAGCCGGTGTGCGAACGAGTCGAGGACAATGATATCCTCGTTGTAAGTGGTGATGACCGAGCTGGGCCAGTATATGTTGCCGTATGCTGGGTCGTTGTTGTTGAGTGTTATCTCTTTTATCACCTTGTTCTCGGTGTCACTGGTGCTTGAGACAGACTTTTTGTCATCGTTTTCCTCTTGCTTCAGATAGTTTGGATAGAACGAGTACACAGATGATTTTGTCTTTGCTAAAAGAGTGCTTAGTAGTGATGCATCGTAGAGGCTGCTGCGCGACTGGTACTTCAAGTTTTCTAGACGACAATCGTGTTGAATGTAGTTCAAGCCTTCAGATGGTAGTATAAAATTTCGTTTCATAGTTTTTATGTTTTAAAATTTTTTTATTAAAGAATTTTGGCAAATATTCGGAAATTGTTTACTAATTTCTATAGTTAGAACTTACAAGCTTACCTTTGGGAAATGAAATTAAGTTTTGATTACAGGTATAATTTTCTCTGTTAACAACCATGTATATTTGGAATTGTTTAGCTGTGTTTTTTTTTTTCTAAAGAAATAATTAACTTTTCTTAGTAGTCTAATGTGTGCTTGGTAAAGAAACTGTTCGAGTAAGGATATTTTAAATTCAATAAAAAAATGTGAAATGAATGTTTATTTTGTCAAAAAATAAATTAATTTTTTATTTATTAAAAGTTTGATTAAACTTAAAACAACTTACCGTAATTCCGTGTTGGGGGACGCGTGCATTAATACCCAAAGTCATATGTGAAGTGCATGCACAGACATTAACCCCTTCCATGTTAAAAAAATACTATTAAAGGTTCGACGCACTACATGTGCAACTTTGGGTATTAACGTGTGATACTAGTAAAAAAACCAAGTTTAAATGTCGAGTTAATAATCAAAAAATCTTTTTTAGAGCAACACTTTAATTTGAAATTTTCTGAAATATTAAAAAAATAATTTTGCATATTTCAATTTTTAGTGCGACCATTCAAACAAAATTATGAAAATGTTTTTTAATATTAAAAATTATTTTTTTTGTGCTTATCTAGTTATAGATGCAGCTTTTTTTTTAAAGATTTAAAAAATTATACGATATTTCATAGAATATCAATATTAAAATAATATGACAAAGTCTTGAATTAATTATAAGAGCGGCGTTTAAAGACAATATTAAAATAAAAAAAAATACTATTTGAAAATCTTAATTTGATGATTTGTTTTTTGAGCCCTTTTTCCTACCAAGAGGCTTTCGAACACTCCCATCTTTGTTTAAAACTACAACTGGAGTAATATCAACTCTATTCAAGTTTAAACTTTGAAGAGGTCGACGCATAACTTCCTCATTCTGGTTTGAAATTATCTATGAAATATCGTATGATTTTTTAAATCTTTAAAAAAAAAGCTGCATCTATAACTAGATAAGCACAAAAAAAATAATTTTTAATATTAAAAAACATTTTCATAATTTTGTTTGAATGGTCGCACTAAAAGTTGAAATATGCAAAATTATTTTTTTAATATTTCAGAAAATTTCAAATTAAAGTGTTGCTCTAAAAAAGATTTTTTGATTATTAACTCGACATTTAAACTTGGTTTTTTTACTAGTATCACACGTTAATACCCAAAGTTGCACATGTAGTGCGTCGAACCTTTAATAGTATTTTTTTAACATGGAAGGGGTTAATGTCTGTGCATGCACTTCACATATGACTTTGGGTATTAATGCACGCGTCCCCCAACACGGAATTACGGTACAATAAGACAACTTAAAATTGCTGAAGAAATAAATTTTTTTTTTCTTTCAATAATTCTGATCTCTGTAAATAAGTAATTTTTTAAGTTGAAAATAAAATGAGCTGCTGGTTCAAAAATTAGGAATAAAAATGCTAATTTAAAAATAGTGAAAATTGTTTAATTTCAATCTAAAAAGTTAAGTTTTCTGAGAATTACAAAATAAATTGAGACTCTCAATTTATTAAGAGTTTTGCATGTTTTATTTACATTATTTTTACAAAAAATAAATTATAAAAAAATTGTTCACAGAAAATTAATTAGAGTTTAACATTTTGATTCTTTGATTCAAATGTTGGTTTGTTTCTTTTTTTTTAATTTAGGTTTTTCTAAAATACCTAGATAAGTAAGTTTAGAAGATTTTTCCCATTTTGGTCATCATCATTGATCATTTTTAAAACATGTTCTTATTGAATCGCTTTCTCCATTTTTCGCTAAGGATTTTTTTTATCAATTTCAAGGTTAATCAACAGGCTAGTGCCCTTATCGTAGTCGACTGATTAACACTTCATTTATTTAATACAAATAAAATTTTTAATATTTAAAATTAAGATTTTTATTAAATTAAAAAAAAGAATTAATTATTTTTTATAAAAAACAAAATAACATTGATAAATTTATATCAAATTTTTTAAATTATTGTACAAAGTCAATAAAGATCAAACTGTTCGTTTAATTTTTTTTAATACTAAAAATGGATTTTTTGATCAACAACTTTGATTTATTAATTTATTTGTTTACTGGACCGAGCTTTAGCTCCTTCAGAATAAAATTAAAAAAAATATATATATAAAGTAAAATAAAAAATAATCAAATAATAAAAATGAATAGGTAGTAAAATAAAATAAAATAAACTGAAATTAAAAGGAAATATTGAAAAATAATGTAGCGTGCTATACGTGTTTACATAGCAATTTATTATTTATTTGTTTTATCTGTGCCGATCTAAAGCTCCTTCAGATTAGAAAAAAAAATAAATAAAAATCAAGACAAAATAAGATAAAATAATAATAAAGAAAAATTAAGAAAAAATTTAAAATTAGTTAACATATAATATATATGACAAAATGGAGGAAATCGAAAAACTGCTAGAAACACTAAGCCGAGAAAAGAGTTTGATCAAAATATGTATAGTTGAAACATGCATAAATGCTCAACAAAAGCTAAAACAACACATTAGCGGACAGTTTGCAATAAAAAAGCAAGCATTTAAAACTTTTAATAACAAGATCCTTTCAATAATATTAAAAACCACAGAAAAAAATTAAGAACATTAGAAAAGAGAGAATCGAATCCAAGCCAAAATAAGTTGAAAACCCTAATGGTATTAAACAAAGCAGAAAGCACGAGTCAGAAAAGTAAGACTATTGAAGACAAAACAGATTTGAACACTAGGTCAAAAAAAAAAAAAAGACGAAGCCAAATCAGCTACACCACCAGTAAATAGAGAAAACAAACCCAAAAGAACTGCTATTCCCACTGCTATACGAAATAAGAACAAACAGAACGACAGAGTAGCTGAACCAGATAAAAGAAGGGAAGCTATAACAGCGGAATTAATAAATCTTGATCCTGAAATAATTTCCATGAATACCCCGCTAACAAATGTCAACAGAAATTCGGGACTAATGATAACAAGTAGCAAGCTGGAAATGAATCGATCTAAAATTAAGGCCAAAAATTCGTTTGAAGATGAACAGGAAAAACACGAAGAAGGTGCTAAAAATTGTATTGAAAATCAATCAATGACACTTGATTTAACTTCAACAGACCAAAATAAAGAGGCACATATCTCGCATTTGACTCGATTTGAAAATGAATTCTTTAATAATAACGAAGATGAAGAACTAAACCACCAATTAGAACTAAAGTATAGACGTAACAAGTATGGAGTAAATATACATGGAAATGGTATCAGAGACTTTGTAGTTAATGTTTACGACAGAATTCGTGAGCTAAATCGCTGCGTAGGTATTCAAAATTTAATCCTGATTCAACCACAAAAATCCGATGTGTAAAATGACTATTGGCTAGAGATTGAAGTTGATAGTTACGAAGACTTTATGAAACTAAATGGTAAATGGCCAAAAGATGCTTTCACTGATGGAATCATGGTTAAAAAACTGCCACCACCCCTACAACTAAATATTCTTCATGTCGATAAAAATTTGCCTAAAGACCCCCATAGTAAGAGCCTTAAAGATCTCAAAACCCGCTTTGGACTAATAGAAATCGAAAGAGTCTTTATTGGAAATAATAAACCAACAAATAAGCTCAGGGCCACGGCACTAAACATAGCAAAATACATTAATGTAATCTCAAATGGTGTTTACTTAAATGAAACGTCAAAAAAGCACCAAGTAACTGCCATTATCATACACAAAGTTTGTAACTCGTGCGGTGATCTCTCATACAGAGAAAAAGAATGTAAACAACTTAAACACTGTCTTTGATGTGGAAAGACCACACACGAAACTGTACATTGTGAATCCGAGAAACCAATGTGTATCAACTGCGGAGAAATGCATCAAACTAATAGCGTTTTTTGTGAGAAAATCGCTAAAAAAACATATCAAATGAATAAGTTTTTTCTAGAAATATTGGTTGGTGAAGGAATAATTACCGACAAAAGAACAATTTTAAAAACTAACAATTTAACTAATAGGCATCTTCCACAGAGATCCGACGTTTTATCTCTCGAAAATTTGGTTGAAAAAGCGGTTAGTAGTCGTCTAGTCAATGTAGAAGAAAGATTGACTAGCGTTGAAAACACTACAAAAAAACATCAAGTTGAAATCGAAAATTTACATAATAGCTTAAACCGAATACACTGTGATATATCCTCTTATCATGCGAAGAGTGAGTCCTCTCTAAAACTACTAACTGAACTTGTAATGGACATCAGAAATAACAACCCGTCTCAAAATCAAGTTTCAAACAATCAACCTAAATAGCAACCAGCCAAGTCATGCTCTTCTAAATCCTCGAAAACCATCAAAATGAAAATTGCGACCCTTAACACAGGGGGCCTCTTTAATAACCAACATTACATCAACACGCTAGCATTAGAGCATGACATAATTTGTCTCCAAGAGACTTGGATAGAGGACACTGAAAACATAAATTATCTCTTATTTTCAGAAAATAAAATAATAGTGTCCAATAAAGCTAGAAGGCTCTCTAAAAAAAGGTAGACCGTCAGGTGGAATAGCCTTTGTCTTAGATAGGGAACTCTGTTTCCAGACTAAATTCTATAACGAGAGGATTGGAATTGTAGTAGTAAAGACATAGCGTTAGTAAATATTCACCTCAAACACTATGATGGAACACCTGAAAGCAACTTTGTATTTGATACTCAAATTGCACAAATTCAAGTAATTTTAGATGAGCAAAGATTGAAAAATAGAACAGTTTACATCTTGGGTGACATGAACACCGACCTAGATAGAACTGATCATCACAGTCTCCAACTGAAAAATTTCTTAGAAGCAAATGATCTGATCATAAGGGACCTCTATGATAAGCAACAAGTGGAATTCACCTACAAACGCAAATAAATTTCTGATAAACCAATCGTAACTAGCTGGATAGATCACATAATTTGCCCAGCAGATAAGACTGATGAAGTATATCAAACACAAATAATGGTGAGTGAAAGAAACCAGAGTGATCACAATTGTATATCTTTAGACTTGTGCTATAAAACTTCGCAAAGCGAAAATTTAAAAATAAATAAGCCAGTAAAAAATGTTTCCATAAACTGGTCAAATAAAAACTTGAGATCAAAATTCAAGGAAAAAGTAGAACTAGGATTAAACAGAATTGTTGATGAGCTAGAGAACACGACAGGTTTGAACAAATTAGATTTCAAGATTAAACTTTCAAAAATAGTCAATGAACTCTCAAGTCTGTTAATAAATGCAACGTTGTCGATTGAAAATGAAATAAAAACAAAAAAAAGGAATAAGCGTAAAAAGATAGGAGCTTTCAAATTCAAACGCTGGTGGGACAACACGTTACAACAGATACACATCGACGTGATTGATGCATACATTGAATACAGAAACTCCGGTTTTGATATCCTTAAAAAGAAGGAATACGAGAGAAAGAGACTTTTCAGGTTGCAAAAGAGATATAATATACAATTAATTAAAAATATAGATCTAAGAAAGATCAATGACTTTTTTAAACTTGACAAAACAAAATTTTGGAAAAAAATTAGGAGTTTTGAGCATAAAAACACATAAAAACATTAATATCAATATTGAAGATATAGAAAAACATTATCAAGAGCTTTTTAACAGATCAAACTTTGCCGATGATACATCTGTGAATTTTGAATGCTCTCATGAATTCGACAAGAAATTTGAAGAAGCAAAATTTGACTACAAACTCGAGCCATCGGTAGTAAAAGAGTCAATAATTTCACTATCAAACGGAAAAAGTATTGGTTTTCATGGAGTAAGTAATGAAATGCTTAAGTACTCTCTTTGTCCCAAACTTGTAAGGACTCTTACAAGCTTATATCAAAATGTAATAAATAATCAAATATTCGCGTTTTTTTTAAATGTTTCGATAATTAAACCACTAATAAAAGATACTAAAAAAGATGCAGACGATATTAACAATTTACGACCAGTAGCAATCTCAGACGCGCTAACTAACCTTTTTGAGACAATATTACTCAAAGAAATTGTGATAAAACACCAAGATAACCAAAAACAATTTGGTTTCAAAACAAAATCGTCACTGAGCACGTGGTCGGTAATCGGCCTCAGCCAGGATAAAATAAATAAATAAATAATATAAAAGACAGAGGTGACATGTGCAAAATGTTTAAGTACAGTCGACTCGCGTTAATCGGGTGACTCGGGTTTATTAATTCGAACCAAAATGAAAGGTTAGTTTTGATATTCGGAACTAATTAAGTCATTAAGTAATTTAGTCTGGAATTGTAAAAGAAGATAAAGAAGACGAGAAAGCTGAAGTAGTTATTTCAAGTTCGGAAAAGGAGTGCATTACTTGTTTAGAAGATTTGATGTTTAAGCTGAAGAGTGGACGTTATAACTGTATAGCGGAAGAGTTTTTGGATTTAGAGATAGATGAGCCGACTGGTGAAACACTTAGTGATTCTGATATAATTGATTTGGTACAAAAAAATAATCCAGAGGGAGAAAACGATTGTGATGATGATAAAGAAAATGACCAATCTGCAAGTAAATCAAAAGAAGTTTATACAAATCAAGCCATATCATCATTTAAAATGATAAGAAACTATCTTGAAAATTAGTCAGGCTATGTTGAGTCGTATATCGATCTGTTAGATAAGCTTGAAAATCGATTGAACAAAGCCAAATCAGATAAATTTACTCAAAAAAGTATATTAGACTATTTCAAAAAATAACCTTAAAATTTCGTTAAGTAAAATCCGTTTTGTTTTTGTTTTTCAAAGAATTGTTTAATTATAAATTAGTTTTTTATCTAATAAAAATATTTTATCTAAAAAACCCTTTTATTCGTATTATTTAATATTTTACAACAAATTCGGATTATTTTGTAAATCGAATTATGCTAATCCGAACTGAAAAAAATACCCCAAAAAGTACGAATTAATGCGAGTCGACTGTATTGAACAGTTCAGGAAAGAAAGAAGAAATAGTAAGATAGCAATTACCCAATGGAATTGGGTATTCAACATATCTTGATTCAAAACCCGCTTTATATTCATCAACCAGCTTGATAACCAATGGAACAAAATGACGCAGTCCTCCCGCTACGTATCTTTCACTCATATCTTTAACAACTTTGAGAATTTAAATTTGAATGCTTGATTGATTTTTGTACATGTCAATTAAAACTAGTCACTATTCCTTAAATTGTAGCTTAAATTTCTTGAGTCATTTTTAATAAGTCTTTCTTTTATATTATATTCTAAGGCAAGTTATGATAGAATAATGTCTTAAAAGAGAATGATAACATTCTGTCTAAAAATCTATGCTGAAAAGCATGTAAGCCATATTTTTCTAAAAAAATATTAACATCATTAAAGTTATTCGCTTCAAACTTGAACTTAAACAGTTTAAAAATAGAAAAATAATAACTTTTAGCCAGTTTAATTATTGCCTCTTTAGAAAAATAACACAAAAGCTTTGAACAATAATCAAAATAAGGTAGGATAAATGTTTTGAAAAACTGAGCTTTTGGGAATAATCAAAATAAAGAAAAGGAAATTAGATTATTTAAATTTTAACTTTATTCAGTCTATTCATAAAGCAAAAGCTAAATTTGGATAATTTTATTTAGTTTTTTTCAGCTACTTGGTTTAAAATCTTTATTTAACCAAAGTATGTTTAAAATCAACTTATTGTAATTCATTCCAGATTTTAAAAAAATATTTAAAAATGAGACAAAGACAATCGCTTTTATTTTTTAGTAATATCAATTATTTTTATTTGTATCTAAAAAAAAATCATATTTTTTCTCTTTTACAGACCAAATTGTTTAAATTAGGTGTTAAATTTAATTAAAAGTTGGTATCAAAAAAATAAAATTCAAAAAATCCTAAAAAGAGAAGAAACTTTAAAAAATTTACAATACTAAGCTAAATTAATAAAAAATATTTGAAAATAATTAATAACAACTAGAATATTAAAAACTTATTAATATGTGTGTAAAAATAGGAAAATAACTTTTATTAGAGAGTCAGACATTTACTTATTTCCTGAATTGATCATACTAATTATTAGTAAAAAAAAATCAAAATACTTTATAATTTTAAATTCTCAGATATTAAAAGTTTTTGAAAGAAAATTTATGATTTTAAAAATTATTTTAAGTTAAAAATAATTTAATTTACTTTAATCATATTTATTCTATCAATATTTTATATTTTTTATAAAATCAAAAAAAAAAAAAATAAAAATATAAAATAAAAAATAAAAATAAAAAATATAAAACAAAAATAAAATTTAAAGATTTTTGTTTTAAAAAAATAAATAATTAATATCCTATGTTTAGTTTAATCTATTTAATTTCAATTTAATAAGATTTCAAAAGTAACTCACATTTATCTAAAAAAATAATAAATTTGAAACATTGCACTTTATTCATGCTTTTTCAAAATTGGATAAAAATTTTCATAAAAATATAAAAAAAAATAAACCATATATTTTACACATTGTTTTCATTAATTTTTTTTCAATTTTTCTATTTTTATTTGTATAAAATTTCAAATAAATCTAATTAAATATTAAATACTGAAACATTATTGTTACTGATCATTTAATTATATTTTTTTTGGTGTTTTATCTGTAATTTTCTAATCGTTAGTTATTTATTTACTGTTCAATTTTATTTTTATTTACTGATCAATTAATAAAAAAACTGATCATCTTAATTAATCCTTAAAAAAAAACCTTTTAAGGTAAATGCATTTTTCGAGACTTTAATACCACAGATACTGAATTAAAATATTTATTTAATGAGCGGAGGTGGCGAAAGGGTGGGCCTGTTAAAGGTGACCGTATAAACTTCATTTTTTTTCACATCAGGCTCCAAAACAATGTGCGAATATATCTAAAATTGCTAAGTGACTCTCAGAAATAATCAAATCATTAGAATTATTATTAATTATTAGAATAATCAAATTATTAGAATTTACTAGTAGATACCCGTTGCTTCGCTGCCGGGGGAATTTAAATAAAATTAAGAAAAAAAATTTCAGAACACACTAAAAAATTTATTGAAAAACCTCAGTACAAACTATGTTTTTTGTTAAGTTATTTGGATGATTCATGCAAATCTTGAGATTTTTTTTATTTGTCACTCTTGAAAAGGCTACATATACTTGCCCATGAGTAAAAACAGGTTCGTTTAAGTAAACCCCTACGTGTTCTAAAGTTTGTCCTTGAGATTTATTTATACTCATTGCAAACGCTGGTCGTATAGGAAATTGAAGTCTTTTTAATTCGAAAGGTAGACTTGCATCAGTTGGAATCAATGGCATTCTCGGTATGTTAACTATTTTTTTAGCATTAACAAATTCTTAATTGTTAGATATATATATATATTTAATATATATTAATACTTAATTGATAATTGGTAATCAATCAATTATCTATTCTCTCTCACTATTCAACCTTGACATCGATAACTTTCGACCTTGACATCGATAACTCGCTAACTCGCTAACTTCGTGAAATTTTAAATAGTTAGATGAATACGGCGTTTTTAAATCAAATACCATCACCGAAAAGTTGAACGAAAAGAATATGAGGGCAAATAAAATTCAGATTTACAATTTTTTAAGCCTGGATGTGAGTTTGTCGAAGACCTTAATGATCCAGAAATTCAAAACTTAAGTGTTATCTGAATTTCTAATTTTTTACTTGAAATTCCTAAACTACGTCCTTTGAAAGCCTAAATTTTATTTATTTTTGGGAGGCTAAAATAAATAATTTGTACCCAGAGGTCAAAAAATAAGTAACCATTTAAAAAGTTGTAGATCTTTCAAAACTAGGTATTCAATAATAAAATTAAAATATTTTTTAAAATTATATATATTCCCAAAGAGCATAAAATTTTCTAATATTTAAGATGTTTAGTTTCAAATTTTATGCTCAAAACTTCAATGATGTAAACAACTTTTTAGAAAAATACAATTAATTTAATTTAAAAGAATATGCTATCTTTTTCCTATAAATTGTATTATCTATAAAACTTTGTGATTCAAGATGAAATTTTCTAAATTTAAGCTTTCAGTTTTTAATTAAAGCAAATTCATTTTTACAGATTTTATAAAAGAATTTAAAAATTGTAATTTTAGCATTAAAATGTTAAATTTTTTCAACTAACTGTTGCTTTATCTTTTTATTTTTATATGCAATTAAACTAAATTTTAATTTTAAATCTCTTTTGAAATTTATTAAATTTGAATTTGGGAAGGACAGAAACTCTATCCTGTTGATTTACCTTGAAACTGACACTTTGCGACACATTAATTTGAATTGATTTTTTTATCTATTTTTGTCCTCTCATTTTCGGGTTTTATTAAAAAACTGAACCACAAATTTTGAAAATTTCCTCACCCCCCACTTATTTCACAAAAATATTTCAAAATTTTTTAACATGTCATTTAATTTGTACTTTTTGAAAATTAAATTAGTTTTTTTCCAAGATTTTTGATTGAAAATTAAAATTTTTTATATTTTTAAAAACCTGACCCCTTACTGACCCTCAATTTTATGCTACTGACCCCCATTATTAATTAATCAAAAATCCTTAAAAAAAAATTTAGCTTATATTAGTTTTTCAAAGAGAACATAAAATTCCAGACTAAATGACTTGCTATTCAATTATTAAATGGTGAAAATATTTTAAAATGTTTAACTAAAATTTTTTCAAAATATTTTTGAATTGTAAAATAAGTGAGTTCAGGAATTTAATTTAAAAAAATGACCAAAAGTCAGCTGCTTTAAGGTATGAAGCCCTTCTTACAGCATACAGATACGCTAGTTACTATCATATTTTAAAGTTTGTATAAAATAAAAAGTTTTTGCAGATTAAAATAATAAAAAAATGAAAAATAAAATTTTTTAAAAATTGAATTGATTTGCAATGGGGGACAAGAAATTTTCCTACTTCACCTCATTTTTCTTTTTCCCACTTTACCATATTAAAAAAAATCTAAAATAAAATTTAGTGTAAATTATAAAATCGAATTATTTAAAATTATTTCGATTTAAAGTGGACTTATATTTCGACTTTGAAAGATAGAGCTAAGACGCTCTCTTTGATAATATTAAATGAATCACATGATTAATTTATTTGTATTCATTTATCTAAAGTCCTTAGTTTCAATTTTTTTAATATTTGCATTTAAGTTTCTAATATTCATTTAAAAAACTGAAAAAAATTAAAATGTCTTCAAAGACAAAACGAAGCGTGATTTGGAAATATTATATTTATTTAAGTGAAAAAAAAAGTAAAACGAGTTTTTATAAAAAATAAAAACTTTATTAATAAAAAAAAAAAGAAGCAAAATTTATTTTCTAGTCGTTTGTCGACGCGTTTCGGCGCAAATGCGTCTTCGTCAGGACTATCTAAAAGTAAAACAAGTTTATTGAATTCTTTTTAATTGAAATTTTATATACAAAATATTTAAAAAAAAAAAAAAAAAATTTAAACATAAAAAGCAAAAAAATTAAAATTATGAAAATGAAAAACTTTTAATTTTATTCATGTTGGGTATTTTTTTATTTAAAATTGGAATTTTTAATGATATGAAGATGTGAATCAATTCTGTCTCAACCGATTTTCTAGAATCACTGTCTTCAAGCTTTGACTATAATATAAAAAACTCGAATGTCTGATCCAAGGCATGATTTTTATCTGCAAAGTGTGAAGCTACTTCTGAACATTTACCTGAGTTCATTAAACATTTTAAAACATTACTTTTAAAGAAATTAATATCATAAATGTGTTGAGATATTCTCGTTTTTGCTTGTTTAGCAGTCTCACCAATATAGAACACTTTGCAAAGTTTACACTTAATTACATAAACGACCCCACTAGAATTACAATTGCTATTTTCTTTAATAGGAATTTTAATATTTTGAAATCCGATGTAATACGAGTTGATAATGAAGTTACATATTTTACAATTTGAATTAAGAACATATTTATACAAAATTTTCAACATAATTGAAATTGATTTTAATTTTTTGTGTTTGAATCACAAAATGTATCCAATGTTGAAATAACATTGAAAAAGTGCGATGTTTCAAATGAAAAATAATTTTAATTTAATATTGCAAGCATAAATTTTTTTTTTTTAAATTTTGACTTTGATTTTGTGCTATGATGATATTTAAGAAAATATTTGTAGTTTAAAAAACTTTCTACGCTCTGTTTCCCATTTATTATAAATTGTGTATTTGTTAATATGCATCAAACGAACTTCAATTATCACTAAAGTCAAAATTTTTAAAGAAAAAAAGAAGGTTTTTCGGGTCAGTTAAGTGAACTATGGTTCATCATTTAGTGGAACAATTCTTGTTCCCAGATTTAAGTAGAGAGGGCATCTGGGTATTTTGGATTGTAGAAAGGGTTATACCAGGCAACTAGATCAGAGAAAATGCTATTTCTAAAGCTCCTTCAAATTAAAAAAAAAACATAAAAATTATTAACTTCAATTGTTTACTTTTATATCAGTATCGAGAATTAGGCATTTTATTAAATAACTATTTTATTCAATATATTCTCATAGCCTAAACTTTTTTAACCTAATTTGAGATTTAATCACCTAATTCTATTCTGCTTCACCTTTTGCCATTGCGAAATTTCTTATAAAACTTCCAATACAAAAAAAAAAAAAATATAACTTTTGTTCTAAGTAGTGATGGGCCAATACCAGACCTGGTTGGTCTGGTTTGCTTATTTTTTGGCAAACCAAATTGGTTTGCCAAAAAATAAGCAAACCTAATTTGGTAAACCAGAATTTAAGCAAACCAAAATTGGTAAACCAAATTATAAGCAAACCAAAATTAGCAAACCTGGCAAACCAAAAATTGCTAAAATTAAGAAAAAATCCTTACCCTAAATTTTCAAGTAGCTTGTTATTTTGATCAATCCAGTCTAAATTTTGCAATAAATAGCAATTTTTGGTTTGCCAGGTTTGCTAATTTTGGTTTGCTTATAATTTGGTTTACCAATTTTGGTTTGCTAAATTTGGTTTTACCAAATTTTTGGTTTGCCAAATTTGGTTTTACCAAAAGTTGGTTTCCTAATTTTGGTTTACCAAAATTTTAGCATACTAATTTTGGGAAACCAAAAAAACTCCCATCACTAGTTCTAAGCGTCAAAAACTTGTTCTGTAAATGAAGCAAAAATAAACAAATGTTGTTTCAACTTCTGCGGAAGTCTGTAAAATTTGTTCGAATTCTGCAAAATTGCACCCAATTTAAAAGTCTTAAAAATAAAACGGAATTAATTTGCAGATTTCGCAGACTTCCGCAGAAGGTGAAACAACAGTTGTTTCACTTATTTTCATTTACATAACAGATTTTTGACTTTTAGAACAAAAGTTATAAATTTTTTTTATTTTTGTATTGGAAGTTTTGTAAGAAATTTCAAAATGACTCACTTTTTCGTGAACAAGATTAGATGAACTCATAGTTTTCAAACCCGAGAACAAAAATTGATCGCAAAATATGTGAACTTTGGTTCACCAAACCGACTAGATCGAATTTTTCAACGATTGAATAATAATTTAAATCTAAATGAATTATTTATATTTTTTTCATTTTATTTTATCATATTTAACTTTATTTTTAATTTTTTTGTTTCATATATTTTATTTTGAAGGTTGGTAAAGATCTAGATAAACAAATAAATAAAAATTTTAAAGTTAAAAACGAATTTTCAATATTTTTTTCAAATTTCTAATTAAAAATTAAACTCATTCTATTTCACTAAAGAGTTTAGTTTCAAATATGAAAATACTTGCAATATTAACTTTTTTATTTGAAACATCGCACTTTTTCAATGTTATTTCAACGTTGGATACATTTTGTAATTCAAACACAAAAAATTAAACCAATTGAATAAAAGAATAAAATTTAACTAGAAAAACTTAGTCGATTTTAGGGCTATTAGTCAACTAGTAGTCGATCTTCTGTTGAAACCAGCCTTGCGAAAAGATCAGAAAAAAACATTTTAAAGAAATAAAATTTCAAGGTAAGTTAAATGATTTTTTTTATGAAATAAAAATTTCAAATCAAGTTAAAAGACTTTTTTTAAAAGGAAAAAAATTCAAGTCAAATCGAAAGACTTTTTTTAGAAGAAAAAAAATTTCAAGTCAAATTGAAAGACTTGTATTGAAAGAAAAAATATTTTAAGTCAAGTTAAAAGACTTTTTTTAGAAGAAAAAAAATTCAAGCCAAATCGAAAGACTTTTTTGAAAGAAAAAAATTTCAAGTCAAGTTAAAAGACTTTTTTTAAAAAAAAAAATTTCAAATCAGTAAAATGTTTTTATTTATTTGAAAAATAATTTTTTAAAGTGAAGTCATAATCATTTTTTAAAAGTCTAGTGACTTGACTTTACTTTGACTTTATTATAAAAAATTCAGGTCGAAACTAATAAAATAAAAAATAAATTTTATACAAATATTTTTGACTCTAAAATTAAATTTAAATAAACATTTAATAAAAAAAAAACTTTTTAAATAATTCAATTTAAAAATGATCTCTAATGACAAAAAAATTTACCAAAAATTAAATAACAAAAACAATCAATGCAAAAAAGCTTTTTATTCGTAGAGGCCTGCGCCTTGACGAATTTTCTAATCTAGTAACCATGGCAAAAAAATAAATATTAAAATTTTACAATTTGAATTATTATAATTCAGGCTAATCAAGTAATCAAACTTTTGTTATTTCTTAGATATTTACGTTTTAGCAGCCAAGTCTTAGGCAAAAAAATGGCACAAGTTCTCAACCAGAATTCATCGGGCTCATACACATTCTCCAGCCAGCCCCGTGCGGTCCAGCAGCGCAAAAAGTACAAAGAACAATGGAAATTGGAGCCAGAAGACCAGTTGAACCAGTATGGAAACATCATGTATGACCGTCGAGTCATCCGCGGCAACACTTATGCCCTGAACACTTTGCCAGCCACTTCCCAGCCAGACCCCATCGAAATCCAGCGACAACAGGAAGAACGCAAGCGAGCCCTTGCGCGAAGACGCGCCAAGGAGCAGGCCAGGCGGCACACACCTGAGCCCATCGAGGGCAGAAAGCACATTCCCATTCAAACCGAACTCTATCTGGAAGAATTGTCAGACCGGGTCGAAGAGGTCGATGTAGATGTCCAAACTGATGCCTTTTTAGACAGACCGCCATCTCCACTCTTCATTCCGGCCAAGACCGGGGTTGACCAGGCCACTCAAATACTGGAAGGTGAACTATTCGACTTTGACCGAGAGGTCAGGCCAATATTGGAAGTGTTGGTGGGAAAGACCATTGAGCAAAGTTTGCTGGAAGTGATGGAAGAAGAGGAGCTGGCTGCGTTGCGCAAACAACAGCGCGAGTATGAAGAGCTGCGCAATGCAGAAAAGGTGGAACAACAGAGGCTGGAAGAACAGGAAAGACGGCTGAGAGAGGAGAAGCACAGGAGAATGAAGCAAGCGGCCGATGTGCTCAGAATGGAAAAAGAAACGGCAGAAAAACTGGCGGCCAAGGCCTTTGCCAAAAGCTATTTGGCCGATTTGGTTCCTTCTGTGTTCAACAATCTCAGGGAAAATGGGTATTTCTACGACCCGGTGCAAAGAGATTTGGAGACTGGTTTCATGTCTTGGATAATGGATAGTACTATGGAAGAGTTGAATAGTGTAATGGTTGGAAGACTTTTGCTGGACAGTGTGCTGAGAGAAGTGGTCGCTAAGAGAAGTCAAGATTATGTTGAATTAATTGAAAAATTGAAAGAGATGGCCGATCAACCGCCAGCTGTGGATGAATTGGCCACTCAGCCGATTAATGAAGAGACTAGTAATAATTTGGATACGACTATGCCGCAAGAGGAGACTAATGGTGAACCAAATGAAGCATCTAATACAACCGATGGAAATGAAGCAAATGAAGAAATGGAATAAAATTTGTTTATTTGATTTTTTTTTTAATAAATTTTTTTAAAATTGTTTATTTTTATTTTGTAAGTTTTATTAAGTATTGATTTGCTAAAATGAGTTTTTGTCATACAGTAAAGTTTGGTTGAAATGAAACCTTTTTTTTTTTGGAAAAAAATTATCATGATTTTTGATTCCTTTTTAATGAAATAAAGAAAACGATTTAAATTAATTTTAGTTTTTTTTTTGTCAAAATTATTATTATTGGTAATAATTAATTTCGAGTGAATTTTAAGGACGTTCACTCTTAGACGAAATGCCAAAATGAATGAATAGAAAATTTGGGGGAAAATGTAAATTTGGTCCTATTGATTTTTCTCTAAGAAAAAAAAAATGAAAAAAAAACAATCCAGTTGAAAGAAAAGTATACAGTGGTGATTTGATAACAGTATTTTACGCAAAATAACGTAAATTTTCAGAATTTTGAGATAATTTTGGTAAAATTTGGTAAAATTTAAAACGGCTAATTCAAAATTCAAATTTTTGGACAAATTTTTTTAATTTTCCAAAAATTGACAATTTAAGAAAGTTATTTTTTATAACGATTTAAAGAATTATTATTTTTTTAACAAATTTATGAAAAAAAATACTTTCTTAAATTTTCGATTTTTGGAAAATAAAGTTATTTTCTCAAAAATTATGAATTTTGAATTGGCTGTTTTGAATTTTACCAAATTTTACCAAAATTATCTCAAAATCCTGAAAATTTACGTAATTTTTCGTAAAATACCTCTTTATCACTTTTCGGATTTTACGTTAATTTACGTAGAATGTGGTAAAATTTGGTTAATTTACGGTATTTTACGTAATTTTTCGTAAAATACTGTTAACAAATCACCACTGTATAAGAAAAATTTCGAACGGTCTGATAACTTTTTATTAAATTTTATAATTATTTAAAATAAAAAATTTAATAATTTGCTGTTCTTAATTTAAAATTAAATTTAAGTCTAAACTTTTAGTTTGTATTTTTTACAATTATAACTACCAAATACAAGACTTGTTTAACATCATTGAATCTTAACATTTAAATAAATTAAATTTAAAAAACTTTCTTATAGACTTAATAGACCTTAGAAGAAAAATAAGTGTTCTTAAAACAGAAGGGGAAAAAGGGTGGCTTTAATGAACAACATTTTATGTAAAATATGATAAATTTACCAAAGTTGACGTAAAAAAGGAAAAATACAAAATAAGGATCTTCACTGTAATTTGTTTTCTACTCTTTTTCCGTTTTGTGTTATTATCTTTATTATTTACGTCATAATTATTTAATTTAATGCTAAATAAAATCCTTTAAAGACAATATCTCAACAACAACATTTTTTTTCAATTTTCGACTTAGTTTTTATTAGCTTAAGAATTTTACTCATATCCGGAACATTTATTAAAGAATTTTATTAGATAAAAACAAATTGTTTTTCTCAATTAATTAATTTTAAGTAATATAAAAAGAATTTTAAAAATAAAAATCTATTTTTAAAGCTGAGAAAAAATAAATTTAAAATATAGAAATTGAAATTTTTTTCACATTTAGGAATTAAAAACTTTGAATCGATTTACAAAAAAAATCATCATTAAATTTAATAAAGAGTTCTTTTGGGCAGCAATTATTTCAATAACATCACGATTTTAATAATTTCGCCAAGCTTAAGTTTTTGTTAGCTTAAGAATTTTACTCATATCCGGAACATTTATTAAAGAATTTTATTAGATAAAAACAAATTGTTTTTCTCAATTAATTAATTTTAAGTAATATAAAAAGAATTTTAAAAATAAAAATCTATTTTTAAAGCTGAGAAAAAATAAATTTAAAATATAGAAATTGAAATTTTTTTCACATTTAGGAATTAAAAACTTTGAATCGATTTACAAAAAAAATCATCATTAAATTTAATAAAGAGTTCTTTTGGGCAGCAATTATTTCAATAACATCACGATTTTAATAATTTCGCCAAGCTTAAGTTTTTGTTAGCTTAAGAATTTTACTCATATCCGGAACATTTATTAAAGAATTTTATTAGATAAAAACAAATTGTTTTTCTCAATTAATTAATTTTAAGTAACATAAAAAGAATTTTAAAATTAAAAATCTATTTTTAAAGCTGAGAAAAAATAAATTTAAAATATAGAAATTGAAATTTTTTTCACATTTAGGAATTAAAAACTTTGAATCGATTTACAAAAAAAATCATCATTAAATTTAATAAAGAGTTCTTTTGGGCAGCAATTATTTCAATAACATCACGATTTTAATAATTTCGCCAAGCTTAAGTTTTTGTTAGCTTAAGAATTTTACTCATATCCGGAACATTTATTAAAGAATTTTATTAGATAAAAACAAATTGTTTTTCTCAATTAATTAATTTTAAGTAATATAAAAAGAATTTTAAAAATAAAAATCTATTTTTAAAGCTGAGAAAAAATAAATTTAAAATATAGAAATTGAAATTTTTTTCACATTTAGGAATTAAAAACTTTGAATCGATTTACAAAAAAAATCATCATTAAATTTAATAAAGAGTTCTTTTGGGCAGCAATTATTTCAATAACATCACGATTTTAATAATTTCGCCAAGCTTAAGTTTTTGTTAGCTTAAGAATTTTACTCATATCCGGAACATTTATTAAAGAATTTTATTAGATAAAAACAAATTGTTTTTCTCAATTAATTAATTTTAAGTAACATAAAAAGAATTTTAAAATTAAAAATCTATTTTTAAAGCTGAGAAAAAATAAATTTAAAATATAGAAATTGAAATTTTTTTCACATTTAGGAATTAAAAACTTTGAATCGATTTACAAAAAAAATCTTAGGTAGAAATCAATATTCATTTGAGGAAATGGTTAAAAAATGAATATTGCTTTTTTTAAATTTTTAAGATTACGAGATTGAAAATAATTTTATAAAATAAATATTAAATAAAAAATTACTTTATTATTTTAGGAAAAAATTGTTTTTAATCTTTTTTAGAACTTGCTTTAGGACTATAGTTCTTTTAATCTTAAAATTAAATTCGATTTTTTTTTTGAATGGCAATTCATAAATTATGAAAAAAAATTAGAATGAATAAATTTAAATAAAACTTTATCAAAAAGATTAATTTACTGTTTTTCTAATTTAAATAAAAAAATCAAAGAACTTTGGTGTTTAAATTGAATTGATGCCTATTAAGGTAGTTTCTTGGAGTTCATGATCATGATCAAATGATCAAAACTTTATTAATAAAAATCTTAATAAAAAGAAAAAAAATTGCTTTTTTTAATTTATTTTAATTAAACGTCAGATGTTTATTATTTTAGTTAAAAAATTACAAATATATTTTTTTTCTTTTTGTTTTTTAATTGTATCTTCTTAAATATTTTTTTGAAAACTTTAAAGAAAAATTTAAAATCCACATTAAGGTATCCAAATTAAAGATTTAAATATGACGAAACAAAGTCAAATTTTGTATTGCAAAATTTCAAAATATTGATTGAGATTTTGTTTTTACTTTAGATAAAAATTCATATAATTTTCTTTCTAACTAAAGATTAAAAAAATCATGTTTAATAAAGTTTAGTCATTTTATTATTATAAAAAACTGATACATCCTTTGTACCACCAAATATACTAAATCTGCAAAACTCTGCAATAAATCTGCAAAACTCTGCAATAAATCTGCAAAACTCAGAAAATTGTAAAATTTGGGATATTTTATTATAATAAAAATTCAACTCAACTTTAAGTGGTGGTACAAAGGATGTATCAGTTGCTACAATTTACAGAACATGTTTTAGTCGATTCAGATTAAAGTTCTGGCTTTTATATTTCTTTATATTTTTTTTTGTTTTTTGTACTAAAATTCACAATGTTCTGAATTTGGCAGAGATTTGCAGAATCAGTATATTGTTGGTACAAAAGATGTATCAGTTGCTACAATTTACAGAACATGTTTTGGTCCTTCAAAACTTAAGCTTTGACTCTTTTAATATTTTGTTTTTGATTTTTGTACCAAAATTCACAATGCTCAAGGTGAGAAGGTATCATAAAAGTTGTAGAATTAAAAATTAGTCTTGCAAAAAGTATAGACTCCTTTAGACAAACTCCTTAGAATTCTTTTAAAAATATTCCGGAAATAGATAGAACTCTTTAGCAAACAAAAACTTAAGCTTATCGATAATTAAAAAAAATATTAGTACTCTCTTTTGGTATAAGACTTTTAACAATCTCTTATCCAGCGTATCCAAAACAGTCATCACTACGACCGGTGATACTGGATACCTTATTTTCAATTTTTTGTAGATGAAACTGTCATCTAAATAAGTGGTAACTGTTTTGGATACGCTGGATAAAAGATCGTTAAAAGTCTTATACCAAGAGAGTGTTCTAATATTTTTTTTAATTTTCGATAAGCTTAAGTTTTTGTTTGCTAAAGAGTTCTATCTATTTCCGGAAAGTTTATAAAGAATTTTATTAGAAAATAACAAATTGTTTTTTTCAATTAATTAGTTTTAAAAAACAAAAATAGACGCAATTTAAAAATTCAATTCTGTTTTAAAGATTTTTAAAAATAATTTCTTATTTGATGCTAAGTGAGACCTTTAAAACATCAATGTCTCAACAACGACAACAATATATTTTATTTTTGATAAACCTAAGTGTTTTTCTAATAAAGAAACATATCTATTTCCGAAACATTTATTAAAGAATTTTATTTGAAAAAAACAATTTGTTTTTCTCAATTAATTAGTTTAAAAAATTATATTAAAAGAATTTTAGCAACCAAAATCTCTTTTTAAAGCTTTAAAAAAAATTTGAATTTAGATAAAATTTTTTCCAAATTTTGAAATAACAAAACTTTAAAATATTTTATTGCTGTAGTTCTCTCAATATCCAAAACACCGACACTAGCGAACTTAAAATTCTTTATTATCATAGTAAAATGTTATCGTCTCAATGATAAAAATTCACTCTTAAAAGGATTTATTTTGGGTTTTTATTTTGTTCATCTAATTTATATTTTTAAATTTTACAAAATTTTAAGAAAAAAAATTTAAAATACGGGATTGTCAAGGTTCGTTTCAATACGGTTCTTATTTGGGATGATTATTTCATTCCATTAAATAACTTTTTTAAATCATTCGTTATCATAGGGATTCAGTAAAGAATTTATTAAATAAATTTCTGAATTCTATCTTTATTAATATTTTTTCTTAAAAGGGTTCCAACTGATTGAGCTAATTTTGTTAATTCCTTTCTTTATATTTAAAAAAAATTTAATTATAAAAAATTTAGTTTAATTTATTGTGTTTAAATAAAATGTATCCAATTTTAAATTGACATTAAAAAAGTACGATGTTTAAAATGTTTAAGTTATAAAAGAAACAAAAATTTTCAACGATTGAATGTAAATTAAAATCTAAATGAAGTATTCAATAGTTAAATAACGAAATTTCAATACTTTTTCATATTTTCAAATAAAAATTAAACTCATCATCTTTCACTTAAGAGTTCAATTATGAAAATATTGGCAAAATTAACTAAGAATTATGTTAAACTTCGCACTTTATCAATGTTATTTCAATATCTGATATATTTTGTATTTTAAACACAAAAAATTTAACCATTTATAAACAAATCTATTAGTTTTAAGAAGAAAAATGAAAATAATTTATAGATTTATTATATTATTTTTAAAAATTAAAGGATTGGGTTGTAATTGTTGAAAGGCTAAAATTTATTTTTGTATTCAATATGTATTATGAACTACTGTTAAATCTATCACTGAAATGAATTAAAAACCAAAATTACACTGTGTTACATCTGATTGCACAAATCCTTTTTTAATTAACTTAATGACTTTCAGATTAAAATTGAATCAAAAAAATTTTGATTAGGAAAGCGGTCAATAAATTAAATAGAAAAATGAAAACAATTTATCAAATTATTTTCCAATTTCTTACAATTAAAATATTGGATTGTAATTGTAAACAGTTGGAAGGCTATTTTAAAGTTTATAATGGAATTAATTTGGATCAAAAAAATAAATTAAATCAACTTAAATGCGCATTGAAATGTCTGAAAGTCGGAAATTGTAGGATGGTAATAATCAAAGAAGATAGTTGTTCAATTCGAAATGAAATTGTTTCATTAAACACTGGAGACCAGGATTATTTTTTAATAAAAAACAGATTAGATTCAAATTTTTCATGTAAATTTAGAAATTTTACAAAAATAAATAAATAGTTTTATAATTTTTAGTAAAAATGACACTGAATAATCATTCAAGTACTGTTAGTTCACTAGCAGTTTTAAAAAATGGAGATTTAGCGAGCGGGTCAGCCGATAGGACAATTAAAATTTGGAATTTAGACACTGGAAGTATAAAAATGACTCTGAAAAATCATTCAGGGACTGTTTATTCGCTAGCAGTTCTTCAAAATGGAGATTTAGCGAGTGGATCATCTAATGGAGCAATTAAAATTTGGAATTTAGAGAATGGAAGTGTTAAGATGACACTGAATAATCATTCAAGTACTGTTAGATCACTAGCTGTTTTACAAAATGGAGATTTAGCGAGCGGATCATTGGATAATACAATTAAAATTTGGAATTTAGACACTGGAAGTGTTAAGATGACACTGAATAAACATTCAAATGATGTTTTTTCACTAGTAGTTTTACAAAATGGAGATTTAGCGAGCGGATCATCGGATACGACAATTAAAATTTGGAATTTGGACACCGGAAGTGTTAAGATGACACTGAATAATCATTCAAATGGTGTTCGGTCACTAGCAGTTCTTCAAAATGGAGATTTAGCGAGCGGATCACATGATGGAACAATCAAAATTTGGAATTTAGAGAATGCAAGTGTAAAAATGACACTGAATAATCATTCAGGTGCTGTTTTCTCGCTAGCAGTTTTACAAAATGGAGACTTATCGAGCGTATCACATGATAAAACAATTAAAATTTGGAATTTAGACACTGGGAGTGTAAAATTGACTCTGAAAAATCATTCAGAGAATATTTGGTCACTAGCAGTTTTACAAAATGGAGATTTAGCGAGCGGATCAAATGATAAAACAATTAAAATTTGGAATTAGTTTTATTCAAATTTTCCATATTCTTTTATTTGTAAAATAATTCACTCTTTTTTATTTAAATTTTATTCATTTAAAATTATTTATTTTTAAAACTTAACAGAGCATTTACTTTATAAACTCTTTAATTATTTTCATAAAAAAACTTAATTATATTTTTATTACTTTTAATTCTTAAACATTTCACACAATTTAGTTAATTAAATAAATAAATTTTAAGTAATTATATTTTTTTGCTTTGCTTAAAATTATTAATAAATTAATAAATATGTTAACCCTCGGATAAGGTTAAGTTAATTAAACTCAGTTTATTTGTTTTTTAAATTTTATTTTATTAAATGATAAAATTACACTTATAACAAATACGACAATAGGCCTAGGTAAACGTTTAAGTTGTTTGTGGAAATATTCGAATAAGACGAATAAATGAAATAAAGTATTACATTTTTATAGTAAAAGAAATAATTAAAAAACATCAATCACAAATCAAGATAATATCAAATAAAATATTAAAAGTAGGAAAGATTGTAGACAATGGTCATTGAGATAACGATGACACTTTATATTAAATTAATTTAATTAAAACATCAAGATAAATAACTTGATAAGTTATTGAATTTGAGGATCGTAGATCATAGTAACAGATCTCCCCCGTTAAGATAGTCATAGTCCCTATGACTCTCTATTGATAATTAAATTCGCTAGTTGCTCTAGTGGTAATATGTTTGGAATATTATAGTTTCGAACAGCATAATGTTTACTTAATATTGAATTATAAAATCTAATAGAAAGTAAAAATAAAGTAATTATCACTATTACAACTATAATTGTTAATGCAATGTTGAGGTAATATTTAATTTTGTTGATTTCTTCATACAAAATATTTTTAGAATTGATTAGTTTGCTAAATGCACTATTTGTTAAGTTAATATCATCGTTTGGTAAGACATAGAAATTCCCGTTTATGTCGTTATTATCTAATTCATTTTGTTTTCTTAAAGTGCTAAAATCGTTAATAATTTCCTTGTGATGGTTGAAATTTAACGTTGACAAATTGTAATGATCGATGTAAATTTGTTTTACTATTACATTTGATATAATAAAAATTTTAATTGAGTTGCTAATTCTTACTATTGAAAATTTATGTGATGGTAGAATTATTCTGTCGTTAACTAGGGAACAATGGATTTCCTGTGAAAAGCTCTTAATGAAGTTATTATTCGACAAAAACATTGGTACTGATTTATTATCAGCATTTTTGATGTAGATTGGTAAATCAACATGACATGAGTTAGATGCCCGGAATGTAATTTCTTTTGCTGGTTGACATATAGGTATGTATAAGAGTTGATTTTTGGAGTAAACGATAAGTTTATTACCATTAAAATCCGAAATTAAATGAAATTTGTCATCAAACGAGGCAAATAAGTTTAGTTGATTACTGAATAATGCACAAAATCTGTAAAGATTGTGTTCATGCTCGTTGTAAAGTTCATTTTCGATTGAATATTTCAAATAATCTGATTCGGCAATCATTAAATCATTTATGTCCCTTTGAGTGATTAAATCTTCATTTTCAGGTGAATACGGAATTTTAGATATAGTATTCCAATTCTCTGATTGTTGTTTAGGTTCAAATACTAAGTAAAGACCATCAGTTGTAGTATAAATTGTTAAATTTTTGTAACTCGTGTTAGTTGTTATTTGAAAAAGGTATTGTTCTGATGCAGAGAAAACTAGATTTCCTTTTCTCATAAATTTTAAACCATGATAAATTTTTTTGTATGGTGATTTTTTCACACTATTTTTATTCCAAACAACGATTGAGTCAAATAAATGGCAATATAAATCATCTGGCAAACAGGATGAAATTCCAATGCTATAAATTGATTTGTTCAAATTGTCGGCAAAAATGTGTTTTTTATGGAAAATACATTCAAAACTTGTGAATATTTTGTTTTCTAACCAAGCGTAATCTCCATCAGGAATTTTATTGTAAATACAATAACTATCATCACATTCCATTATTTTGTTTTCACAAAGTTTTGTTTCTACCATTGCGAGACATTCAATTCGACTTAATCGTATAGTTTCTTTAATAATATTGTCTGTTTTTCCTAGAAAAAATGAAGTATTCATGTATCTTATTACTTTTTTCTTAAAACACTGATGTCCGAAATCATTAATTACATAATTCTGCTTTGCTAGAATCCAAATGTTAAAATTTTCATTGAATGAATATGTTTTGTCAAGGAAATTTGAACGTTTACAATTGTTATTTAAATCAGCTAATCTATTATTGTCATTGTGTTCACAATAGTAAAATTTGTCATTTATTGTTTGACCATTTAGATAATGAAAGAATGAAAAGAAACTAAGAATAGAAAGAAGAAGATTAGAATTTATTGTTTTCTTTTTTCTTCCACGTTTAGGCCTGTTTTGAAGATTGTTATGATATTCATTGATATGATTCTTATCTTGAATATTAGTGGATTTTTTCCATTCATTTTTCTTATGTGGAAAATTTTTCCATTTAATTAGGTATCTAAAACCTCTTCCAATTTTCTTGTGGTCAAGAATTTTTTCAATTTCAGATATTTCATCTTTCTGTTCATTTTTGTCATCTGAAATATAAGAATTAGTTGTACTTACTTCTTGTTTTGCCAATTTCAAACGCCATCTAGGGTAACTTTCTTCAATTCTTTCTCCTTTTTCATTTTTCAAATTATAATTACCGTACTCGGTAATTCTGTCAATGAAAAATGGACCTGTATATGATGGTTCAAATTTATTCTGTATTTTTTCGTTTTTTATATAAACTTCATCATCTATTTTAAGAGTATCGAAGGTAACTTTCTTTTGTCTATTTTGGGTTTTTATCTGCTTGATCTTGGAAGACTTTAAGTTCTCTATTGTTTTAGGTAATTTATTTTCTAATAAAAATTTTATTTCAGCTGTTCTTCTTAACAGAGTTAATTCTTCTTCATCAGCTATATTTGAATCTATTTTATCAAAGTTATTCATAAACCTTCCGAATAATAGTTCATATGGGGTAAAATTTGTTGAGGAATGAATTTTATTTCTATAGGACATTAGAACTATTGGTAAATACTTATCCCAATTTTCCTTATCATTTGCTGCTTGTTTTCTTAGAGCAGAAACTAATGTTTGATTAAAGCGTTCGGTTAAACCGTTAGCTCTTGGGTTGTATGGAGAAGTGAATCTTCTGTTAATATTGAAAGTCGAGCATAACCTATCTAATAGCTCATTGACAAATTCTTTGCCACGGTCCGAAAGCCATTCTTTTGGAGGTCCAAAGATTGAAATCCAATCTAAAACTTTTTCAAAAATTTCATCCATTGATTTGGATTTAATTTTATAAACAAATGGGAACTTAGAACAGTGATCGGTAATTACAAGACAACCGATATATCCTTTTGAATTTTCAGGAAAACCTAAAACAAGATCAAAACTTACACGATCTAAAACACTTACAATAGGTAAAGCAAGAGCAGGATGTTCTACGACTCCTTTTTTATCATATTTTAGACAAGTATTGCATCTATTTATATAATTTTCAATTTCTTTTTTCATTGATTTCCAAAAATATTTAGACGAAAGATTGGAATAAACTGTTTCACTTTTAAAATGTCCTAAATTGTGAGTGTTTTTAATGATATCCAATCGTTCTTCCATTTTTGGAACTATCAAATTAAAATGTTCATCTTTAATATTTTTTCTATACTTAAGTAAGTCTCCTTCTAATATATAAAATTTAATTAATTTGTTAATTCTTTTTACTTGCTTTTTGGAAGATCCCTCCGTATGTCTATTATATTTTAAGAAGTGCATTAGATATGGGTCTTGATATGGGTCTAAATGTTTAGTAGATAAGTCCTCACTTTCATCATTAATATTATCGACTTCATTTAAAAGAATGGGTCTACTTAAAGGGTCAACATTTGTATGAGTTTTACCTTTTCTATGAATAATTTCAAAGTTATAAGTTTGTAAAAGTATCGCCCATCTTGTTAGTCTAGCGTTGGGGCTTTTAAGTGTTAATAACCATTTTAAGGAATAGTGATCGGTTACTATTAGAAATTTGATGTTAAATAAATAGTTACTGTATTCCTTACAGCCAAAAATTACAGATGAACATTCAAGTTCAGTAACGGAATAATGTTTTTCATTGGATTTAAGTAATCTTGAAGCGTAGCTTACTACATATTCGTTACCTTGGTTATCAATTTGTGCTAATATAGCTCCCAAAGCAGTTGTTGATGCGTCTGTGTATAAGATAAACCTATTATTAAAGTCTACTTTTCTAAGAATGGGATACTCTATTAATTTTTGTTTTAATGTGTCAAAAGCATTTTGGCATTTTTCTGACCAGTACCATTTATATTTAGGCGAAGTCAAAGAATGTAAGGGTGAAGTAATTTTTGCATAATTTTCAATGAATTTTCTATAGTAATTAGATAATCCTAAGAAAGTTTGTAGTTGCTTAACTGTTTTTGGTGGTTTCATATCTCTAATAGCAGAAATTTTTTCAGGATCCATTTTGATACCTGTTTCGTCAATAATGTGGCCTAAAATTTTTATTGTCTTTTTTAGCCATTGACATTTTTTAGGATGAATTTTCAAATTATTTTCATTTAATTTATCAAAAACAATTTGAATATGTTCAAGGTGCTCATCTTCATTTTCTGAAAAAATCACTATATCATCAATATATACTTGCACAAATTCTAGGTTTCCTAATATAGACTGCATTGTTGCACTGAAAAAAGCTGGTGCATTTGTCAAACCAAAGGGAACTCTATTGAATTCGTATATTCCAAATGGAACTATGAATCCAGTTTTATGTTTTGAATTTTCTGCTACAGGAATTTGAAAATAACCTTTTCTTAAATCAAGATGCGAGAAAATTCTACCTTTAGACAGTTTGTCCAGTATGTCGTCAATTCTTGGTAAAGGATGAAAATATTGTTTGGTTATACTGTTAACTTTTCTATAGTCTACAACGAAACGATAACAAGACTTCTGCTTAATAAGAAAGGCTGGACTAGCCCAAGTACCCGTTTTACCATGACTAATTATACCTGCGTCTAGCATCAATTTGATTTCTTTTCTCATTTCATCAATTAAACCTACGGGTTGGCGAAAAGGTTGTGTCATTATTGGATTTTCACTAGTCGTTTCTATTTCAAAAGTAACTGATTTACATAGACCAAGATCATTAAGACTTAAAGAAAAAGAATTCTTGTTCTGTACGAAAAGAAAATTAAGTTTTTTATTATCACTTAAGGGAGGACAATCATCATAGTTCAATTCGACTATCTCGTTTGTTAGATCATCATCCTCAATACTATAAATGGAATTATAAGAATAATCATCATCTGATTCCTCAGATTTCGGGTTTAGACATATTCTTTTTCCTGGTATAGAAAGCTGTCTTTTAGAAGGGTCGATAATGGCTTTTGTTTGTTCAAACCAATCTAATCCTAATAGGATTTCGATGTGTAATATATTAGTTATTACGAAATTTAAATAAGCTACGGTCTCTTCAATTTCTATTTTAATTAAGTCTGTCTCACCTAACACTTCGTGGGTATTTCCATCAGCTGTGTTAATTTTCTGATGTGATGGATTTATATGTAAATTGAGTTTTTTGGCTACACTTAGACTAATTAAAGAAATAGTTGCACCCGTGTCAAATACAGTTTCTATTTTTTCTCCTTTGATATAAGTGAAATGTCTTAGTAGTTCATTACTTTTATATAATTCATTAATGTGTAATACATTATTAAACTTATTTTTAAATTTTGTTTTTTGGTTATTACCTCTTTTATAATCTACTTTAGGTTTTGATTTCTTATTATTGTAACAAGAATCTGTGTTATGGTTGTCTTTTTTACAAATTTTACAGTAAAGTTTTTTTGTATCTCTGATATTATTAGCTTTTTTATTATAAAAAGGATAATTGAAATGTTTACCTCCTACCTTAGAAAATTTGTTTCCAAAATTTTTTCTGTTAATCATTAATATATCTGCATTTCTTGGATGACGGGAAGTATTAAACCTATTATAATCTTCTGCGTATTCAATTGCCTTTTGCAATGTTTCTGGATTGCGAAGCCTGACGTAATTTTCAGTTAGTTCAGATAATCCTTGAGTAAAATATGTAATTTGATCATATTCACTTATTTCAGATATTTGATTTAATATTATTCTAAAGTCATTGATATAATTTCCTATATCTTTAGATTGTCTAAGACCTCTTAACTTATCTCTCATGTAAAGTTCATGATCTTTACGTCTATAACGTTCTTTAAGCATGTTTTTAAACTGAACCCAACTAATAGAATTCCTATCTCTATTTTTGGTAAATGCTTGATATTCGTGAAGCGCAGAATCTCTTAAGTATGAACTTGCAAAAAGGATTTTGGACTTGTCTTGTGTTACTCCATGTCCTTCAAGTATTAGTTCAACAATGTAAAGCCAATCTTCAATTCTTTCATTTTCTTTTCCATGAAAGGGGCTTATGTTATTATTTGTTTTAGGAAAGGGAAGATGGGTAAAGTAAGGCGACGGATTTTGGGAAAACTTATTTTCTTCTTTATCCTTAACGTACAAAGAGCCTAATTCAAGATTGTTACTGGTTATTTTTTCTTCAATATCCGGTATTATTTCACTTCTATTTGTTAATTTATAATCTACGACCGATCGTTCTTTTGAAGATTCAGTTCCTAACGATTTCTTACCTGTTGAGAAACTAGGTGTATTAATAGGTAAAGAGTAAGAAAATTCTAAATTTGGATCTAAAGCATTTTTATCTAATCTATTTAATTCTATTTTTCTCTCAGAATATCTTAATTTGTCATTTAGATTATTCTTTAAAGTGAGTAGTTCCTTGTTTATCCTTACTAATTCTGTTCTTTCTATATTTAGAGTCAAATTTTCTTTATTAAGATTGTCGTTTTCATTTCTTAAATTATTGATTTCGAATTCGAGATCAGCAATTTTTTTCACATCTGATTCCCTATTTGATTTAAACTGAGAAATTTCATTTTCATATGAATTAATTTTTGATTCACATGCTGAAATTTTACTAACCAAAGTCATGTTTTCACTTTTTATGTGATTATGGGAAAAATTTAACTTTTCAAAATTTTCATTTAGTTTACTATATTTTATTTCTATCGAGTCGTTAACTTTTGTTAAGTTTGCTAGGTTAGTGTTTAGTTCACTATTTTCCGATTCTAGCTTTTTTATTTGTTCATCATTGGACTTTAATGTTTCTTCGAAACTATTTTTATAGTTGTCAATGATTTCTAGTTTTTTTCTATCATCGAAAAGTTCATTATTTATAGTTTGAATTTTTTCTTTTGCTAGCTCTAATTCTTCAGATTTCTCCTTATGAGAACTTTTTTCAATTGCTAACTCCTTAGAAAGCTGTTCTTTTTCAGAATCAAGTCTTTCATTTATTTTACTAATCTCATCATTTTGAGACTTTAGTTTTTTTGTAACCTTTCTCACAGTTATATAAGTCATCTTTTAACTTATTTAATTTTAACGCGTCATTTTTTCTCTCTAATTCCAAATGTATTGCGTATGCTTCGATACGCCTGGCTAAATTTTTAACCGATTCTAACCCCTCCTTATCAAAATTATCTGGTAATCTTTCTAAAATTCTTAACTTACCTTCCATTCTTGATTTGAGTTTTGGTCAGTTGATTATTTGAATAGGATCCTTTGAGTGTGAGATTGTTACGATTTATCACGATATCGTTTAGGAGTATTTCTTTGTTTTTATTGTTTTTCTTGTTTTTCGCTGCTACCAATTCTATTAAAACAAATATTAAAATATTAATAAATTTGAAGGAATTTCTCTCCTGTCAATGATTAATTTGACGTTCTTATGATTTATGATCTTGTTGAATCAGTTAAAATCTTCTCCGATTCCACAAGAAATTTTCAGAAAAATTAAATTTTATTTTAGACTAATAAATTATATATAATAAATTAAATTTTAGACAAAAAAATTTACTAGAAAAAATAATTCGAAAAATAAGTTTTCGTTCATGATCATTTAGACGAAACAATAGAAACATGACAACAATATTTTAGACAAATTTGAAAAATTTAATTTTATATGAATGTTTAATTGGAGAAATGAAAATAATTTTACATTTTTACATTTTCATATTTTTAGATTTTTTGTGCAAAATATTTCAGAAAAATAAAAAAATAACTCTTCAAATTTATTTAGTTGCTATAAATAAAAATTTTATGAAATATTGCACAAAAAATCTAAAAATATGAAAATGTAAAAATTTAAAATTTTCTACATTTTGCCGTTTAATTAAATAAAAAAGATTTAAAGGTACTCAATTAGATGTGATAAATTTTTTAAGTATTCAAAAGTTTCGATAGTCTTCATTTGTCGAAATTAATCCTTGCGAAATTAATTTATACAATTTAACGGATACCATCAGTTAATGAATGGGTCTGATTAAAAATGAAGCTTTTATACAGTGTCAAATAATTACAAATTTCTCTAATATGATATATGCTCTTAGAATTGTCCTCATTTGTCTTTTATTTTAAAATAATTAAAGAAAAAATTAATTAGTCTGATATCGGAAATAATTAAACTTTAATTATTAAAGATGTGTGACTTTAAAATAATTATTACTATTTATTTATTTGTTTTTATGTGCCGAGCTAATGCTCTGTCAGAATAAAAAAAATTAAAATAATAAATAAAATTAAATAAGGTAATTTAAGTTAAAATAAAATAAAATATAAAAAAAAGGATAAGATTCAGTGTAAATTTGTCTCATTTTTACTAATTAAGTTATTTTATATATAATTAATGTTTTATCTCTTTTTACTTGCTAATAAAAAATAAATTAGCCGAAGAAACAAATATTTAGCTGATGAAAATAAATTTTTATTTATTTATTTTATTTAAAATATAATTATGGGGATTTCCCCAGGGCAGCTCCGAATGGTTTAGGCCTTCTTTTCAGCCCCATAATAGAAATTTAAAGGTTTAAAAAAATTTAAAAAGATTAAGTGTCTTTATGAAAATAAATACTTCTGATACATTTAGACCTTGATTTTTTCAATGGCCTGCGTAAAGCGAAAATTGCTGCTTAAAACCAATAATGACAAACTTGAAGTTATCAACAAAGGCAGATAAAATTGAATTGAATTTTTTTTTGTAAAAAATTAAAAAAAAAAAAAAGTCATAGAAAATAGGATAAATAAAAAACAAATCAAAATTTAAAATTTAATGAAGTATGTTTAAGATCACCGATTTCGGTTTCAGAAACCTTATCTTCAAACTAATTCAGAAGATCTATCATATTCTCAGTACTATCTTCGTTTTTGTCAATAAAAAATAGAGAAAAATTATTTATTTAAAACAGAGTTGTTTAAAAGACCCGAAAAAATTAAAGTCTTTGCTCGGACTAAAAAAAAAAGTCCCGACTTGGACTAGACTTGAGATTTGTGACTTATAAACAACTCTGATTTAAAATACTAAAGAGATAAATTGAACAAAAAGAAAGAGTCTTTAATTGAAAGGACACGAATAGCAATCTGCTAAATACTAAATTTAAATTTAAAGGGAAATGATATAAATACGTCACGATTTTAACAATGCATTTAGATTTATATTTAAATTCAATCGTTGAAAAACATGTTTTTTTTTATAAATTATATTATCTTTTTTTTGTTTGAATTAATTAATAAAAGATGGGAAACAGAATGCATTTAATTAAAGTAAAAATTAAAACAAAAAAAAGTTTTTTAACGATTGAATTTAAATTTAAATCTAAATGAATTATTAAAAAGTTAACAAAAAAATTTTGAATTATTTTTTTATTTTAAACTAAATAAATATTTGAAGCTTCTCACTTTTTTAAAGTTATTTCAGCAGTAGATACATTTTCTAATTCCAACATAAATTAAAACATATGGTGTTTTTTTTTTCTTCTTTTAATAAAAATTTACATACAGTTTTGAAAAAGTTTGAAAAAAAAAGCGATGTGCAATTTAATCTTACTATTTAAAAATCAAATGTGTGAAAATATTAATAAATTAGTTAAATTTCAAATTGAGTTTTTTCAAAAACAAAAAGCACACTGCTCCAAGGTAATTTTCGAAGCTCACTCTCATGCTTTTTGGATGAAATTTTACATCCTAATAGCTGGTGAGATTACCTTTCGAACGCTTCTTTTTTTATTCGATATTATACGTCCGTTATCGTTTTTAATCAATTGTAAATACCAATCAATTAAAACGTACTTTTTCAATTTTTCATCGCTTTGAATAATTTATTCAAACAATCGAGACTCGACGCTAAGATTGTCTTTAAAATTCAGTTCGTGTGCAAACTGATTTTTGGTAACTTTAAATTAAATTATCATAATTTTTTCTAATAATTTTTGTACATAAATTAATTTTATAATTGTTAAATATTTATTTTTTTATTTTATTTTTTTTTTTTTTTTTTTTTTTTATTACTTTAAAATGCCTAAAATTGCTCTTTCAAAACAACACATTTGTAACAACTGCCAGAAAGCATATTCTTATAAAACTTGGTACGACAAACATATTGAAACTTGTAATCTCAAGAGGAAAGATAAAACTTGTAAAAAACTTGTAAAAAATCAGTTTCAAAAAAAATCTGTTTCTACGGGGAAAATAAATAATAATTTTCAATGTTTAAATTGTTCAACTTTTTTCAATGGTAAAAAAATCTTTAATGATCATTTAAAAATTTGTAAATCAGTCTTAATATCTGGGGATTTACTTCATGAGTTTAATTTTTCTGATGAGTATTTTAATGAGTCTTTTAAAATACCCAGATTTGAAAACTATATTGATAAACTTGATGATTTTTGTAAAAGCTATTCTAATAATTTAAAGATTTGTCATTTAAATGTAAACTCACTCTTTTTAAAAGTTTTTGAAATTAGTAAACTTCTGGACTTGAACTTATTTGACATTGTTTGTTTAAATGAAACCAAGCTAGACAATACTATCCCTGATTCATTTATAAAAAAACCCTCTTACAGAATTGTCCGGAGAGAAAGGATGAGAAATGGGGGAGGTATAATGGTTATTGTCAAAAAGCATCTTACTATTTCAAATTGTCATATTTCTGATGATTTTGAAATGATTAGTTTCAAGATCAATTCGAAATCAAGTTGTTTAAACGTTGTTTCATGATATAAGCCTCCTCGTACACCGAATAATGAATTTTTAGACTATCTTGAAAAAGTAAGACTAAACTTGGACACTAATGAACCAATTGTTATTGTTGGTGACTTACATCAATCAAGAAAAAATAAATTGTCAATGTCTGAGAGAATTTTTGGAAAATAATGGGCTAAATACAGTTGTTTCGTCACCTACCCGTCTGTGTGTCAGTAAGTTTAAATCAAACGGATCTGAATTGGATTCTTTAACCATTATTGATCATCTGATTGTTAATGATGACCAATCAATAGCTTGTGAAGTTATTGGGTGTCCTTTTAGTGACCAAAAATGAGTGGTTGGTGCTATCGAGTTTGAAGTTGGTAAACCGATTGATCCTTTAACATTTTACAGAAATATTTCAACGGTTAATCTGAATCAGTTAAAGAATGAATTGTTAAAAGCAGATTTTTCATTAATGGATATATTGTGTACAATTGAGGACAAGTGGGATTACCTTAAAAGTGTGATATTTGAGAAAATGGATTTATTCTGCCCGATAAAAAAAAAAAAGATGACAATAATCACAACCCATGGTTTGACTCTGATCTCCAAAGTTTGAAGAATAAAAGAGACTACTTATATCAGCTTTTTATTGCTTCTAAGAGTCAGGCTCATTATGAGGTTTATAAATCAGCGAGAAAAGAGTTTAAATCATTAAATCGGCAAAAGATGAAAGATTTTTTTGCACTAAAATCCGCAAAAGATTTCAAAAACTCTAAGAAATTTTGGAAATTTTACAAATCCTCAATTAAGATCAAAAGTGATGTTTCAATTGATGATCTAGATAACTTTGAAATTGTTTATGGTATGAATAAAGCTCAGACAACTGAAGAAAAAGCGAATTTGTTTAACAAATTCTTTAATTTGATTGAACCTCTTTCAAAACATCAGAAAATGACAGTGCGAAATATAATTTTAATCAATTCAAAACAATTAAAACTAAATATAAATTGAATACCCCTTCGTTTTCATTTAAAAAATTTTCCGATAGTGATATCGAATCAGTCTTAAAAGAAATATCTAGTAATAGTTCATCAGGAGCAGTTGGCATTGACACGAAAATTTTAAAGGAATTACCTGTGTTTTTTGTCCCTGTTTTTAAAAATTTTTTCAATGAATGTTTAAGTTACAAAAAAATACCAAATGAGTGGAAATTTGCGGTAGTCACACCACTTTTCAAAAACAAAGGTGACCGAAGTGATATCAATAATTACAGGGGGATATCAGTACTTTCTCCTGTATCAAAATTATTTGAGAAGCTAATTGCAAGGCAAATTACCAATTATTTTGAAAAAAATAACTTATTTTTTTCTGGGCAGCATGGTTTTCGCAAGGGTTTCTCTTGTGAAACGGCTTTACATGAATTTATTTCAGACCTTAATCGCTCTACCGATCGAAAACTTTTAACAATGATTCTATTCATTGATTTTCGTAAAGCTTTTGATTTAGTGGACTCTAATCTACTTTTATTAAAGCTATTCCATTATGGTTTCGACAATGACTCATTGGCTTTATTATCTGACTATTTTATTAACAGAATGCAAATGGTCAAATTGAATCTGTTATTCTCAAGTTAATTGCCTATACTTCTGGGTGTTCCTCAAGGTTCTGTATTAGGACCACTATTCTTCCTTATTTTTATAAACGATATTGTCTACTGCCTTAACGATATATTTATCAAACTTTTCGCTGATGATACAACAATCTACAAATCAGGCGACAATGTTGAAAATCTGGTTAAGTTTTTCAACAATAAGTTAGCTGGACTTTTTGAATGGTGTTTGTTCAATCGTCTAGAAATTAATTGGTCAAAAACGTATGTAATGTTTGTACATAATAAGCGGATCCGAGTTCCAGACAATGTAACCTTGAATGGTTTTAAAATACAAGTAGTTAACGAATTCAAACTGCTTGGGGTATTGATTAACAATAAATTAAATTTTAAAAAATATGTTACAAATCTCTGTTTAATTGTAAATAAGAGACTTTTTTCTATTAGTAATCTTTTCTATCTTTGTACATCTGTAAAAATTCAGTTTTTTAAAACATTTATTTTACAATATTTTGATTATTGTTGTTCTCTTATTAGTTATTTTTCAAAAGAATCAATACAAAAATTATCTGACTATTATTATTTTTGTTTATTTAAACTATTCAAATTTAAATTTAATTCTTTTGATTTTAATATGGTAAATAACTTCTTAGAAAAATATGGATTATTTTCTTTTCAACATAGGTTTTTGTCAAGAATGCATAATTTTTCATACAAGATTTTGAATTTTGATGATGGTAGAATTGATTTGAAAAACAAGTTGATTTTCAATGAAGAAAGAAAGCTAACGTATGACTTGAGAAATAAAGATCTTCTTTTTGAACCTGGGATAAAGTCAAAATATGGAATCAATACATTTGAGTATATCTACTCAAGACTGATGAATAAATTTGTAATTTTTAAAAAGGACTTAAGCTTCAACCACTTTAAATTGTCAATTTTTAATAATATTAATTTAATTTATGCAAAAACACTTAGTTTTTTTTCAAAATTTGATTTAAAATTGAAAACATTATATTTTAAAATTTAAATTTTTTACATTTATTTTTATTTTAATTTGTAATTTTTAAATTTATTTGAATAAAAGAAAAGTTTGATCAGGTCATCATTATTAGCTACCTAATAGTGTTGATGATGGGCACTAGCCTTATGATTACACTTAAAAATAAAATAAATAAAATAATAAAATTATAAAATTGTCGTTTGGCTTAGCAAGTTTTAAAAATCAAATTTAATTAATAGCGTCATCACGTGTTAAAAAACCGTTGAAAGTTGTGTGTTGGCAATGTCGCTCAACAAAGCAAACCAAAACCGTCGGTGGATATTTAAAAATTCTGTCAAGCTAAATCTGAAAAGGTTAGACAAACCGATTAGTCATAAGGTCTTATTTGGTGCACTGGATATCGTCCTAAACCAGGTGGAAAATGATGCGATCACATCTGTCTACAATTTTTCTTCAAACAAAGTATGGATAATCGAGTTTAATGCTGCTTTTAATGTTACCCAAATCTTCGATCGTGAAATCAATATTAATGGAACCAATTTCAGGCTTGAAGATGCAAATAAAGTCCCGGATCTCAGAAGATATTGTACTTTTCGGTTTCACTTTTTGCCCTCTGATTTCGAGAATCATAGAATTGAAACTTTTTTTTTACGCTGTTCGGATTGATGGTCTTAAGATTGAACACATCACTGAAGAAAAATATAAAGATAGACCAGAGAGGAAAAATGGTGTCAGAAGAGTAAGAATATCATTTCCAAAAGAAGTTGAGAACATTGGAAGCTTGTCAGGCCCTACATAATGTATGGTTTAAAGTGTCTTGTGTCAATTGTTGCTATTTTTGTGATGAAGAAGGACAGAACATAGCGAAATGCCCTGTCTAAGAAACACTATGCGAAAAGTGTCATCAGAAAGGACACTTAACACAAAAATGCTCCATTGCTGAAAAGTTAAAGTCACTTGAGAGGAAAAAGATTGACTACAATGATCTTTACATTGACCAAGTAGAAACCCAATCGATAATTGAAGCGGATATCAGCCATCAAATATCAATGACGTAATGTCCCAAATTATTCCTCAAGACCTCAAAACTCCAGTGTTAGAAGACAGTTTGGTAAGCCGTTTAAAAGATCTTCTACCAATAAGGCAAAGACCTGTCAATTTCCTCTCAAATGATCAGAATGAGACTGAAGCTTTTTTCAAAACAAAAAATCAAATCAAGAGATTTTCCGAATCTGATCCAAATGAAAAAGAATTCACCGAAAACGGATCTAAGAAGCCATTAGTTGTCTTAGAAATTGAAAACGATAATACCTTCGAGTTTGAATCAAACTAATCAACAACCGAATGTTCAAGTCAAGTAGACCAGTCATCCAGCGAAGTTGTTCAGCAAACTTCGTGTCAAAATAGCTTTGAAGAAAATTTAGAATGAATAAGAAGACAAATAAATCAATTTTAAGACCAAAACCTCTAAATAAAACAAGGTTAGTAATTATAGTAATTTATCTTGATTTTCAAAATTATCAGTTCATAACAAAACCACGCAACAAGTATGGAGAAGGAGTAGCTATTTTAATTAAAGAAGGAATTGAATTTATACAAGATTTTTCTTATGAGGAATTCAATTCCGAACTCCTTTGAATAAGAATAAACTTAGGAAAGAATAATGAATTTTTGTATTTAGTCTTTATAATCCACCCAATGTGCTTCTGAACTTTAATTTTTTATAACAGTTAATAAGGAATGTAGAAACTAAATTTTAGGCTGCACTCTAAACGCTAGAACTAAGCAAATAGGTGGCAAAGGGGAAAATGAAAACGGTAAAATGTTGGAAAAAATAATCAACGAGTAAGACTTTTCAGTAATCAATGATAAGCGTCCTACTTTCAATATTTTTAATAAGAATTACTTTGAAATTCTTGACCTTTTTTTAGTTTCATCTTCATTAATTGACAAAATTACCGACTTCAGTGTCTTAAATAGTCAAGACATGACTAGTGACCTTTTCCCAATCGAAGCATCGATTTCTATTGGCTATCAATTAGAAAATAAATCAGCAGCTAAAAAGTTTAACTATAAGAAAGCAAACTGGCAAGTATAAAGCGAGATTTTAAATTCTCAAATAGTGAATATCACTGAAAGTTTCCCTACAATAGATCAACTAAATGATAAAACAACAGAAAAAATTATTTCTGCTTCACATAAAAGCATTCCATATCTTACTCAGAAAATCTACAAAACGAATCTTCCGCCGAACATTGTTAATTTGATAAAAGAACGTAGGAAAGTAAGAAGAAATTACAAGAAAACTCGCTGTCAAAAGCTCAAGCAAAAATTTAATCAACTTAAATCTGAGTTAAAGGCCTCTTTAAAAAAATTCTGGAATCAAAATTGGTTTGATTTTATTGAGAAGATGGGAAAAAACCCACTGACAAGTAGACCTTTTTGGAAAAAAATAAATAAATTTAGAACAAAAAAAGGATCAAATTTAATTCCTAAATTGATTTTAAATGAAAGAGAATTCAAAACTAATGAAGAAAATGGAAAATGCTTCGGAGAAGTCTTATCTTCAATATTTAGTCCTAATTCTGATTTAATTGATACTGAGAAAGATATCGAAATACTGAATTCTAACTCTGTTTTCTTTCGGAATTATAACCAGTCTAATTTTAATGATCCAATTTGCTTAAATGAATTAATTATGGCTTTAAAGAGATTAAAAAATGAAGCGGCATCAGGACCTGACCAAATTCATAAATTAATGATAAAAAACTTACCTAGAAATTCATTAATAGAAATCATAGAACTTTTAATTTATCTTTTCGAGAAGGTAGAATTCCGAAAGCGTGGAAAACATCTTACATTACTATGATTCAAAAAAAGGCCTCTACTTTACAAGATCGTTTAAATTATAGACCAATTAGCAAACGAGTTGTTTAGGAAAGCTACTGTAACGCATAGAATATTCAAGATTATTCAATTATTTTGAACAAAATTCCCTCCTTATCCAGGTAAATCTGGATTTAGGAAACACCGGCGAATATCAGATAATCTTTTCTCTTTTATTCAAAAAATTGTGGAATCATTCAATAAAAAAAAAAAGAGTCTGCGGTCTTCTCGTTGATAACGTAATTGCTCGATTTTAGTGACATGTCACTCTATTTATAGTGACATGTCACTATTTATCGAACACTGGTATTCATTTTGACCTTTTTCGACTAATGCGACATGTCACTATGGTCGAAAAAGGCCTTAAAAATGATGATTTTTACAAAATTTAGTGTCAAAGTTAGTGACATGTCACTATAGTCAAAAAATGGCTTAAAATATTGTTTAAAAATTGTAAATTATGAGTAAAAAGTTTAGTTTTGATAGATTTGTTTTTTTTTTATATAAATATAACAGCAAAAATTAAAAGATTTGGACAATAATCCATTCTTGTAATAAACAAAAACGGCCTCAAAAATATTGTTAAAAGGCTTAAAAATTGTATTGTAAATTTAAAGGGTGGATTATATATACCAAAATTATTTTTCCAAAAATATATTATAAAATGTTTATTAATATGGATTTTTATCTGCTGATTTAGAAAAATATTAATATTAAACTTCATTTATTTAAAATTAAAAAATAAAATAAGTTAAAATTAAACTTTATTTACAGCGGATCTAGTAAAAACGCAGCGCCAACGATCCGGCCTAAACCTATCCGGTCATGCCGTCCGACAGAAATGTCCGGTCTAGGCGTTCAATATTTTATTTTAGAAAAAAATTTATTTATTTTATATCAAAAATTAAAAAAAAAATACTTGATATTTTTCATATGAGGATTTCTTAATGGGAGCTTATTATCCAAAATAAGTTAATGAGTCATTTTGAAATCTTAAAGTAAAATATTGCCTAGGAAATTCTCAGGTAAACATTTTTTCAATTTATAATAAATAATAAATATCTTAATAAAATTGTATAGAATATTGAATGTCTAGGTCGTCCGGCAATATCTGAAGGTGTGGACGGCTAAGCCAGCCGTGTAAGTAGGTTAGGTCAGACCGGTCGGCCGGTTAGGTCGGATGGGTTGGCCAGATGGATCGGCTAGATCGGCCGTGTAAGCCGGTTTGGACTGACGGGTTGGTTGGACGGGTCGGTTGGACGGGTCGGTCGGATGGGACGGACGAGTCGGAGCCGAAAACAGGCTTGGACGGACGGCTGCGACGACCGTTGTTTGGACGCTGTTGTCAAAATCGAAAAATGAGCTGGATAACCGAATATGTCATGCATATTCAATGATATTCAAAAGAGCCGCAATTAGGCATTACGAAACATATAAAATTTAACTTATGGTTTTATCCTTAAATTTGATGTATTCGATTGATGTTTTAAAAAGGGATTGACTATTTTAATTGGTTACTAAACACGCCTTTACATGAGAAACTTAAATCAATTAATCAATTAATTTTTTTACTTATATTTTTTCAAGGATTATCTTGTGAATTTTTTTTTAATCGTGTGTATGTAATTTCCTGTTCATGGAAAACTCTTAACATCCAAACATAATTTAAATAAATTTAAATTTTTTTGCCCAAATTAACATGTAGAAATTTCCAAGTCGAATTTAATTTCCAGATCACCGGCTCCATCTAAGTCGCATATTTTTTAAAATATTACTGGACTCAAACATTTTTTAAAGGAATAGCTCTTTTAAAATCTAGTTCCGAAAATGATGCTTTTTTTTCATGTGAAAGATGCAAAAGCTGGATTTGTGGAAATTGTTTTCCAAAGAGTTTTAAACAAAATTAATCATTTTATTGTCCAAACTGTAAATAACACAAAAATATTTTAGGATTTTTAGACAAAAGCTTTTGTTAATTTTATAGCCCAATTTCTGGTTTTTTATTCTTGCGTAAAATTCGCTAAATAAAATAAAAAATTTCTTAATTGTTAAACACTTTCTCGTTATCCAAATAAAAAACTAATAAATAATAGCTAAATTACTTAAAAGATCATTTTTAAGCCTTTTTTTTTAATATAATGACATGTCACTAACTTGGACGCTAAATTTTGTAAAAATCATCATTTTTAGGCCTTTTTCGATTATAGTGACATGTCGCATTAATCGAAAAAGGTCAAAATGAAAACCAGTGTTCGATAAATAGTAACATGTCACTTTAGCCGAATACCCAACTTTAGTGACATGTCGCTAAAATCGAGCAATTACGTTATTTCTAAAGCCTTTGATAGGGTTTGGCATGAAGGATTTCTTTTTAAATTGATTTAAATAAATCCACCTCATTACTTGACTAACTTGATTAGATCCTTTTTAGACTCTAGGACATTTAAGGTAAATGTGAATGACCGTCTGAGCGAAGCATATCAAATAACTGCAGGCGTCCCTCAAGGCTTAGTAATTAGTCCTCTTTTATTTAGTATATACATTAATGACATCCCTAAACGAAACAAAACAAAAAATGAATACTCTCTGCTTTTTGCAGATGATCTTGTTACATTCTTCATTTATAACAAAAAGGGGAACCTAGAAAATAAGATCAATAAATACCTCAACCAACTAGAACAATGGCTTATTAAATGGAAAATGAAGATATCAGTTGAAAAGTCGTATTCAGTAGTCTTTTCTAGGTACAAAAAAGAGAGTGATAATCTGAACTTAAAAATTTATGGAACAAAAAGAAATCAAGTTTCTTGGTATTAAATTTGATTCTTAATTAAACTTTAATATACTGGTAGATGAAATTAAAGAGCGCTGCAATAAAAGGCTAACTATTATTAAGATAGTGTCAAACAAAAAATGGGGTCTTAATCAAAAACACACTAGGAAATTAATATAAATCTTTAGTCGGATCGATTTTAGACTATTCTTTTCCTTGCTTAAATTCATTTTCAGAAAATATTATCAAAAAACTACAAGCAATTCAGAATACAGAATAGATTGTTACATGAGCCACATGTAACAATCTATTCCAATTTTATATCTTCTTAACTTTCATTTATTTAGATTATTTTTTTTTTTTTAATTCTTTTTTTTTTATCTCTTTTTATTAACTTTAATTTTTAACTTATTCTGAAGGAGCTCTAGCTCGGTACAGAAAACTAATAAATAAATAAAGATATATTGAATACCAATATGCGTTGCAACTCTAGGCTAAATTTAATTAAAATTTTATCTAATAAAAAATGGCGCCTACATCACAAAACACTTGGAAATTTATATAAATCGCTTATTGGTTCCATTTTATTATAATTTTCCCTGTTTTAACTCTTTATCTGATACTAACTAAAGGAAATGATTATGGCATTCAAAAGGTTAAAGGGAGAAGCAGCTTGCGGACCTGACTTTATCCACAATTGAATGTTAAAAAACTCCCTTTAAATTTATTAAAAGAGATAATAGATCTTTTTAATCTTAGTCTCCGAGAAGGTACAGTTCCTAAAGCTTGGGAAAGTTTCAATATCACAATGATACCTAAGAAATCATCATCATCTCCTACACAAGACCCATCTAATTATCGACCAATTAGCATTACAAGCTGTCTGGGTAAACTTCTTGAACGTATTATTTTTTCAAGGTTATATGATTTCTTGGAAAAAAATTCATTGCTAATTCAGGAACAATCTGGTTTTAGGAAACATCGAAGAACCGCAGATAATTTAATTTTCCTTATCCAAAAAGTTGTCGAATCTTTTAATAGAAAGAAAAAAGTATGCTGCTTATTTTTGACATTTCTAAAGCTTTCGAAAAAGTTTGGCATGAAGGTATAATTTACAAGCTGATAAAGATAAATATACCTGCCTACTCAATTTATTGGATTAAATCATTTCTTAGCTGTAGAACATTTAAAGTAAATATAAATGATCACATTAGTGATAAATTCTAAATATCTGCTGGCGTTCCTCAAGGATCAGTTATTAGTCCTTTATTATTTAGTATATTTATTAATGATATTACTAAAAGAAATAAATCTAATAAAGAATATTCACTTCTCTTTGCAGACGATCTTGTCACTTTTTTTATTTATAAAACAAATGGAAATATAGAAAGTAAGATGAATAAGTACTTAATTGAATTAGAAAAGTGGCTTTTCAAGTGGAAAATGAAGATTTCGGTTGAAAAGTCTTGCTCAATGATTTTCACTACAAACAACAAAGAAAATTCTGTATTTAATTTAAGGATTTATGGAAATAGAATTGAAAGCTTAAAAGAAATTAAGTTCCTAAGTATTAAATTTGATTCTAAATTAACCTTTTCTTCAATGATAGAAGAAATTAAAGAATGTAGCAATTCAAGGCTAAACTTAATAAAAATCCTGTCGGATCTGTACTAGATTATTCTTTTCATTGCCTTAACTCTCTTTCAGAAACTAATATCAAGAAGTTAGAAGTAATCCAAAATTCAGCAGTTCGTTGTTAACTAAAACTAAGATATGATACTCCCTAATAATTAATTAGAAGAATATAATTAATTAGAAGTTTTTTAACTTAAAAATTACTTTAGTAGGAGCGGGAAGGAAAATCAAATCAAAAATTAAATTAAAGTTATAAGATGAGATAAAAAAAAGAATCAAAATAAAGTAAATAAGCTAAAAAATATGAAAGCTGAAAAGACATAAATTGGAATAGATTGTAACATGTGGCACATGTTTAAATAGTTCAAGTTTCAGGAAAAAAAGAAGAAATAGTAAGCAATTACACAATTTATTTATTTGTAAATCTGTATCGAGCGTTAGCTCCTTCATAGAAAAATAAAAAATAAAAATATATCAAATAAAAATGATTAAAATAAAAGTTGCAGAATAAAATAAGAATTAAAAAAATATAGTTAAATAATTGAAATTTGAAAAGGAAATAGAAAAAAAAAAAACAAAAAAAGAAAGAAGAAAAGAAAAAAAAATCGTTTTTGAAAGGTAGAAAATAGACACAAAAGTTATATCGGTTTAGCTTTCAGAGAAAAAAGAGTCTATGACAAGGTAGCAATTACAAAATGGAGTTGGATAGTTAACGAATCTAGATTCGAAACCTCGTCTATACTCATTTACCAGTCTAAGAAGTAATGGAACAGAGTTAGTAAGTCCAGCCCTAACATATCTTTCGCTTAATTCAAAAAGCCGGTTCGTAATTGTATGAATTTTTAATTTGTTTTGGGCCTCGTGGTATAAAATGCTTGAGGGGGTGTCAAACCTTAGTTTAAGAATGGATCGAACTGCTGAGTTTTGAATATTTTGAAGTTTTTTAATGTTACTATTATTTATTTGTATATCTGTATCGAGCTAAAGCTCCTTCAGAAAAAAAAAATTAAATAAAATAAAATAAAAATAAAAAATAACAAAAAAAATAAAGTAAAAATAATAAAAGTTAAAAAGTAGATAAATATTAAAATTAAAATTAGATAAATTTTGATAGAGAGTAACAGAGTACATATTTTTAAATATTTGATGATTAAGAAAAAAAAGAAGAAATTGTAAGGTAGCAATTACACAATGGAGTTGAGTACTTGATATATCTTGATTCGAAACCTTTGTTATATTCTTTCACCAGTTTAACAGTTAGTGGAACAGAATGGCTCAGTCCTGCCCTAACATATCTCTCACTCAACTTAAAAAGTCGATTTGAGATTGCTAGTAGTTTAAGTTTATTATATGCCTCATGATGTTATATGTTGGAGGGAGTATCATTCTTTAATTTCTTCTATCATTGAAGAAAAGGTTAATTTAGAATCAAATTTAATACTTAGGAACTTAATTTCTTTTAAGCTTTCAATTCTATTTCCATAAATCCTTAAATTAAATACAGAATTTTCTTTGTTGTTTGTAGTGAAAATCATTGAGCAAGACTTTTCAACCGAAATCTTCATTTTCCACTTGAAAAGCCACTTTTCTAATTCAATTAAGTACTTATTCATCTTACTTTCTATATTTCCATTTGTTTTATAAATAAAAAAAGTGACAAGATCGTCTGCAAAGAGAAGTGAATATTCTTTATTAGATTTATTTCTTTTAGTAATATCATTAATAAATATACTAAATAATAAAGGACTAATAACTGATCCTTGAGGAACGCCAGCAGATATTTAGAATTTATCACTAATGTGATCATTTATATTTACTTTAAATGTTCTACAGCTAAGAAATGATTTAATCCAATAAATTGAGTAGGCAGGTATATTTATCTTTATCAGCTTGTAAATTATACCTTCATGCCAAACTTTTTCGAAAGCTTTAGAAATGTCAAAAATAAGCAGCATACTTTTTTCTTTCTATTAAAAGATTCGACAACTTTTTGGATAAGGAAAATTAAATTATCTGCGGTTCTTCGATGTTTCCTAAAACCAGATTGTTCCTGAATTAGCAATGAATTTTTTTCCAAGAAATCATATAACCTTGAAAAAATAATACGTTCAAGAAGTTTACCCAGACAGCTTGTAATGCTAATTGGTCGATAATTAGATGGGTCTTGTGTAGGAGATGATGATGATTTCTTAGGTATCATTGTGATATTGAAACTTTCCCAAGCTTTAGGAACTGTACCTTCTCGGAGACTAAGATTAAAAAGATCTATTATCTCTTTTAATAAATTTAAAGGGAGTTTTTTAACATTCAATTGTGGATAAAGTCAGGTCCGCAAGCTGCTTCTCCCTTTAACCTTTTGAATGCCATAATCATTTCCTTTAGTTAGTATCAGATAAAGAGTTAAAACAGGGAAAATTATAGTATAAAATGGAACCAATAAGCGATTTATATAAATTTCCAAGTGTTTTGTGATGTAGGCGCCATTTTTTATTAGATAAAATTTTAATTAAATTTAGCCTAGAGTTGCAACGCATATTGGTATTCAATATATCTTTATTTATTTATTTATTTATTTGTTTTCTGTACCGAGCTAGAGCTCCTTCAGAATAAGTTAAAAATTAAAGTTAATAAAATGAGATAAAAAAAAAAAGAATTAAAAAAAAAAAATAATCTAAATAAATGAAAGTTAAGAAGATATAAAATTGGAATAGATTGTTACATGTGGCTCATGTAACAATCTATTCTGTATTCTCAATTGCTTGTAGTTTATTGATAATATTTTCTGAAAATGAATATAAGCAAGGAAAAGAATAGTCTAAAATCGATCCGACTAAAGATTTATATTAATTTCCTAGTGTGTTTTTGATTAAGACCCCATTTTTTGTTTGACACTATCTTAATAATAGTTAGCCTTTTATTGCAGCGCTCTTTAATTTCATCTACCAGTATATTAAAGTTTAATTAGATGGGTCTTGTGTAGGAGATGATGATGATTTCTTAGGTATCATTGTGATATTGGCACTTTTCCAAGCTTTAGGAACTGTACCTTCTTGGAGACTAAGATTAAAAAGATCTATTATCTCTTTTAATAAATTTAAAGGGAGTTTTTTAAGCAAAAATTATAATTTTTGATAAGAAAAGATCTTTTTTCGAGCAAAAAACATCTTTTATTTTGCAAAAATTATCATTTTCAAGCAAAAATGAGCTTTTTTTGGGCGAAAATCATCTTTTATTAAGAAAAAATTATAATTTTTGTGAAGAAATGATCTTTTTTCGAACAAAAAACATCTTTTACTTTGCAAAAATTATTATTTTTGAGTAAAAATCATCTTTTTTAAAGCAAAAATTATCATTTTTTGAGCAAAAATCATCATTTTCAAGCAAAAATGATCTTTTTTTGGGCGAAAATCATCTTTCTCTTAGCAAAAATTATAATTTTTGATAAGAAAAGATCTTTTTACGAGCAAAAAACATCTTTTATTTTGCAAAAATTATTATTTTTGAGAAAAAAAGATCTTTTTTCGAGCAAAAAACATCTTTTTTTTTGCAAAAATTATCATTTTCAAGCAAAAATGAGCTTTTTTTAGGGCATAAATCATCTTTTATTAAGAAAAAATTATAATTTTTGAGAAGAAATCATCTTTTATTTAGCAAAAATCATCTTTTTTTTTGCAAAAATTATTATTTTGGAGAAAATATTATCTTTTTTTAAGCAAAAATGTTCTTTTTTTTTTAAAAATCATCTTTCATTCAGAGGAAATATTATTTTTTATGCAAATTAATTAATATTTATTTCGAATATTGCTAAAAAAACAACATTTTTCAATTTTGGATTCTATTTTGGAATGTTCTTTTAAAATAAATCCTTATTTTATCTGAAATTGTTCTTTTTAGAGAAAAAAATTATTTACAAAATAATTTCTTATATAGAAGAAAAATTATTTTTTTGAATAAAAATTATTTTCTTGAATAAAAATTATTTTTTTGAATAAAAATTATTTTTTTGAATAAAAATTTATTTTTAGTACAAAAATATTGGTTTTAATTCAAAAATATTGGTTTTAATTCAAAATATTGCTTTATGCTCAAAAAAAGTTCATTTTTGCTAATAAAATAAAATTTTTTCATTAATAAAATCTAAACCAATATCGTGTCTTTAGTCATAGTTGACCAGTTGATTACATATTTTTGTCCAGTGTATCTTACCTATATCACATCAAGACTAGACCCCTAATTTTTAGAGATGGAATAAGTGACAAGAATTTTGTCACCTTTTTATTAGTTAAGTCACTAATTTTTTTTCTGGAATAATTATTTTTTTTACATTTTACATTTTTTTTTTATTTTAAAATAATTTTTGATGAATCTTAATTGAAAAAAGCTTTATTTTATTTGATAAAATTAAACTAATTATATAAATTATAAAATCTTTATATAAAAAGCAGGCTCTTGAAAAACCAAAATGCAAAGATGAAACTATGGAAGAAAAAATAATTTTTGTAATAAGTTGGATATTCGAATCAAGATATATCGAATATCGAACTCCATTTAGTAATTGCTAACAATTTCGATTTCACAAGGAATTTCTTCATTTTTTCCTGAACTTTAAAAATTAAAACATGCCTTACCTCTATTTATTTCAACATACCATTTTTCTTTTAGCTTATTTCAGAAAAAGTCATTTTAATCCTTAAAGATTATTTTTGCTACACAAAAGATCATTTTTAAAAAAAAAAACAATTTTTCCTCAAGATAAGAAATTATTTTCCAAAAAAACAGTCTAAACTAAAATTGAAACATGAGTTTCTTTAGCAATTTTTTGGACTGAAAATCAACATTTTTTATAAACGATAATTTTTGTTCAAATAAGCATAATTTTTCCTCAAGATAAGAAATTATTTTCAAAAAATTCAGTCTAAAATAAAATCAAAACATGTAGCTTTTTAAGCAATATTTGGAATGAAAATCATTTATTTTGTATAAAAACTAATTTTTGTTCTAAAAAGTTAAAATTCATTTTTGATCACGCATCAGAATGGGATCAATATTAAAAACAATATTTTTGTATAAAAAATATATTTTTGCTAAAAAAAAATTATTTAGTAAGAATAAAAGTCTTAAATAATTGTAAAACTTAAATATAAACTTATAAAATTAATCTTCAATTAATGATTTAAAATAATTAATTCTAGTCGTAAAAATTGAAAAAAGGGTATTTATTTATTAATTTATTAGGTTTTTAAGATTCAAATATAAATTGATCTTAATTACTTTCTTTTCTGATAAATCAAATTAACTAAAATAAAAATTATTTAAAAATAAACTCCAACATGCATTTTTTGCACATTTTTTTTCAAAAAAAAATCTTTATTTTTCTATTTTATTTAGTTAATAAATTAAAACAAAAATCATTTAAAATACTAATGATATTTTATCTTGTTGTCTTTTTTTATATGAGAAAATTAAAAAAGATAAAAAAAAATATTTTGCATTTTGTTACAATATTTTTTTATGTCTATTTTATTAAGTCTAGTAAGCTAGGTGACCATATTTCACTTATTATGTGAACAATTTTTTTTTCTCGGGTTTTGTTAACTTTTAGTTTACTTAATATTTGTTTTTACGGAAAGGTGAACCAAAATTGGATAATGTGAACAATTTTTTAATTAGGTGAAGAAAAGATTTTTATGGTTTCAGTGGAACACTTCTTTAGCAATATTAATGATATTTTATGAGATTTAATCATCGATATTAGTTAAGAAACCTTAACTTTTGGTTTGAAGAGCTAAGTAGATTTGAAAGCTTAACTAAATGTTATACTAAATATGTGCTTCAACTGCATTAAGATCATAATCCCCTGAATTAATTGTCAACATCTCTTTTAGATATTAAAAAAAATGTTCAAAAGAATGTACACTATTTGGCGAATAATAAAAAGCAAAAACAAAAAATAGTTTATTATTAATTATTTTCTTAATACAAAAAATGTGTGGACATTTTTTATAAAATGAATTACTCAGCTTATACTCAATTTCTTCCATCTCTCAAATTATGTCATTTTATTTATATTTTTAAATATTACCTATATTATTAATTTAGGAACAGTGAGCAAATAGTTCACTAAACCCGAGAAAAAGAATTTTTCTCATAATAAGTGAACTATGGTTCACCATACCGACCTGACTAATTTTATTTAATTTAATTTTAACTTATCAAAAAAGGAAATATTTTTATATATTTTTTCGATGTATATTTGAATTTCACAGCACCAATTGATTAGATATTTGGACTAGCAAAATTAAAATCAATAAGTCAAATCTGAATACATATTTAAATGTAGTTGTGGTTGGAAATTAAAAAAAATACTGTATAATGAACAGTTTTTGAAAGGAAAAAATGCATTTATATTTTTTAGTTAAAAAAATAATCGTTGCAAATTCATTTGTAAAGTTTATTTTGTAAAAAAAGACATTTTCTTTTTGCCAAAATTGACATTTTTATTTGGAAATCAAAAAAATTAAATAAATTTGCCGAAAGATGAGTCCAAGACCTTTCATTTAATATATAATTCTATATGAACTCGTTTTTCCTTAATTAATGGTAAAAGGTCCAAATTTCAATGCAAATAGAGTATTGTTCTTTAAGGATAAAACCATAAGTTAAATTTTTATATTTTTCGTAATGCCTAATTGCGGCTCTTTTGAATATCATTGAATATGCATGACATATTCGGTTATCCAGCTCATTTTTCGATTTTGACAACAGCGTCCAAACAACGGTCGTCGCAGCCGTCCGTCCAAGCCTGTTTTCGGCTCCGACTCGTCCGTCCCATCCGACCGACCCGTCCAACCGACCCGTCCAACCGACCCGTCCAACCAACCCGTCAGTCCAAACCGGCTTACACGGCCGATCTAGCCGATCCATCTGGCCAACCCATCCGACCTAACCGGCCGACCGGTCTGACCTAACCTACTTACACGGCTGGCTTAGCCGTCCACACCTTCAGATATTGCCGGACGACCTAGACATTCAATATTCTATACAATTTTATTAAGATATTTATTATTTATTATAAATTGAAAAAATGTTTACCTGAGAATTTCCTAGGCAATATTTTACTTTAAGATTTCAAAATGACTCATTAACTTATTTTGGATAATAAGCTCCCATTAAGAAATCCTCATATGAAAAATATCAAGTATTTTTTTTTTAATTTTTGATATAAAATAAATAAATTTTTTTCTAAAATAAAATATTGAACGCCTAGACCGGACATTTCTGTCGGACGGCATGACCGGATAGGTTTAGGACGGATCGTTGGCGCTGCGTTTTTACTAGATCCGCTGTAAATAAAGTTTAATTTTAACTTATTTTATTTTTTAATTTTAAATAAATGAAGTTTAATATTAATATTTTTCTAAATCAGCAGATAAAAATCCATATTAATAAACATTTTATAATATATTTTTGGAAAAATAATTTTGGTATATATAATCCACCCTTTAAATTTACAATACAATTTTTAAGCCTTTTAACAATATTTTTGAGGCCGTTTTTGTTTATTACAAGAATGGATTAGTGTCCAAATCTTTTAATTTTTGCTGTTATATTTATATAAAAAAAAAACAAATCTATCAAAACTAAACTTTTTACTCATAATTTACAATTTTTAAACAATATTTTAAGCCATTTTTTGACTATAGTGACATGTCACTAACTTTGACACTAAATTTTGTAAAAATCATCATTTTTAAGGCCTTTTTCGACCATAGTGACATGTCGCATTAGTCGAAAAAGGTCAAAATGAATACCAGTGTTCGATAAATAGTGACATGTCACTATAAATAGAGTGACATGTCACTAAAATCGAGCAATTACGTTATCAACGAGAAGACCGCAGACTCTTTTTTTTTCTATTGAATGATTCCACAATTTTTTGAATAAAAGAGAAAAGATTATCTGATATTCGCCGGTGTTTCCTAAATCCAGATTTACCTGGATAAGGAGGGAATTTTGTTCAAAAAAATTGAATAATCTTGAATATTCTATGCGTTACAGTAGCTTTCCTAAACAACTCGTTTGCTAATTGGTCTATAATTTAAACGATCTTGTAAAGTAGAGGCCTTTTTTTGAATCATAGTAATGTAAGATGTTTTCCACGCTTTCGGAATTCTACCTTCTCGAAAAGATAAATTAAAAGTTCTATGATTTCTATTAATGAATTTCTAGGTAAGTTTTTTATCATTAATTTATGAATTTGGTCAGGTCCTGATGCCGCTTCATTTTTTAATCTCTTTAAAGCCATAATTAATTCATTTAAGCAAATTGGATCATTAAAATTAGACTGGTTATAATTCCGAAAGAAAACAGAGTTAGAATTCAGTATTTCGATATCTTTCTCAGTATCAATTAAATCAGAATTAGGACTAAATATTGAAGATAAGACTTCTCCGAAGCATTTTCCATTTTCTTCATTAGTTTTGAATTCCCTTTCATTTAAAATCAATTTAGGAATTAAATTTGATCCTTTTTTGTTCTAAATTTATTTATTTTTTCCAAAAAGGTCTACTTGTCAGTGGGTTTTTTCCCATCTTCTCAATAAAATCAAACCAATTTTGATTCCAGAATTTTTTTAAAGAGGCCTTTAACTCAGATTTAAGTTGATTAAATTTTTGCTTGAGCTTTTGACAGCGAGTTTTCTTGTAATTTCTTCTTACTTTCCTACGTTCTTTTATCAAATTAACAATGTTCGGCGGAAGATTCGTTTTGTAGATTTTCTGAGTAAGATATGGAATGCTTTTATGTGAAGCAGAAATAATTTTTTCTGTTGTTTTATCATTTAGTTGATCTATTGTAGGGAAACTTTCAGTGATATTCACTATTTGAGAATTTAAAATCTCGCTTTATACTTGCCAGTTTGCTTTCTTATAGTTAAACTTTTTAGCTGCTGATTTATTTTCTAATTGATAGCCAATAGAAATCGATGCTTCGATTGGGAAAAGGTCACTAGTCATGTCTTGACTATTTAAGACACTGAAGTCGGTAATTTTGTCAATTAATGAAGATGAAACTAAAAAAAGGTCAAGAATTTCAAAGTAATTCTTATTAAAAATATTGAAAGTAGGACGCTTATCATTGATTACTGAAAAGTCTTACTCGTTGATTATTTTTTCCAACATTTTACCGTTTTCATTTTCCCCTTTGCCACCTATTTGCTTAGTTCTAGCGTTTAGAGTGCAGCCTAAAATTTAGTTTCTACATTCCTTATTAACTGTTATAAAAAATTAAAGTTCAGAAGCACATTGGGTGGATTATAAAGACTAAATACAAAAATTCATTATTCTTTCCTAAGTTTATTCTTATTCAAAGGAGTTCGGAATTGAATTCCTCATAAGAAAAATCTTGTATAAATTCAATTCCTTCTTTAATTAAAATAGCTACTCCTTCTCCATACTTGTTGCGTGGTTTTGTTATGAACTGATAATTTTGAAAATCAAGATAAATTACTATAATTACTAACCTTGTTTTATTTAGAGGTTTTGGTCTTAAAATTGATTTATTTGTCTTCTTATTCATTCTAAATTTTCTTCAAAGCTATTTTGACACGAAGTTTGCTGAACAACTTCGCTGGATGACTGGTCTACTTGACTTGAACATTCAGTTGTTGATTAGTTTGATTCAAACTCGAAGGTATTATCGTTTTCAATTTCTAAGACAACTAATGGCTTCTTAGATCCGTTTTCGGTGAATTCTTTTTCATTTGGATCAGAAACTTTTTCGAAAGCTTTAGAAATGTCAAAAATAAGCAGCATACTTTTTTCTTTCTATTAAAAGATTCGACAACTTTTTGGATAGGGAAAATTAAATTATCTGCGGTTCTTCGATGTTTCCTAAAACCAGATTGTTCCTGAATTAGCAATGAATTTTTTTCCAAGAAATCATATAACCTTGAAAAAATAATACGTTCAAGAAGTTTACCCAGACAGCTTGTAATGCTAATTGGTCGATAATTAGATGGGTCTTGTGTAGGAGATGATGATGATTTCTTAGGTATCATTGTGATATTGAAACTTTTCCAAGCTTTAGGAACTGTACCTTCTCGGAGACTAAGATTAAAAAGATCTATTATCTCTTTTAATAAATTTAAAGGGAGTTTTTAAACATTCAATTGTGGATAAAGTCAGGTCCGCAAGCTGCTTCTCCCTTTAACCTTTTTGATGCCATAATCATTTCCTTTAGTTAGTATCAGATAAAGAGTTAAAACAGGGAAAATTATAGTATAAAATGGAACCAATAAGCGATTTATATAAATTTCCAAGTGTTTTGTGATGTAGGCGCCATTTTTTATTAGATAAAATTTTAATTAAATTTAGCCTAGAGTTGCAACGCATATTGGTATTCAATATATCTTTATTTATTTATTTGTTTTCTGTACCGAGCTAGAGCTCCTTCAGAATAAGTTAAAAATTAAAGTTAATAAAAAGAGATAAAAAAAAAAAGAATTAAAAAAAAAAAATAATCTAAATAAATGAAAGTTAAGAAGATATAAAATTGGAATAGATTGTTACATGTGGCTCATGTAACAATCTATTCTGTATTCTGAATTGCTTGTAGTTTTTTGATAATATTTTCTGAAAATGAATTTAAGCAAGGAAAAGAATAGTCTAAAATCGATCCGACTAAAGATTTATATTAATTTCCTAGTGTGTTTTTGATTAAGACCCCATTTTTTGTTTGACACTATCTTAATAATAGTTAGCCTTTTATTGCAGCGCTCTTTAATTTCATCTACCAGTATATTAAAGTTTAATTAAGAATCAAATTTAATACCAAGAAACTTGATTTCTTTTTGTTCCATAAATTTTTAAGTTCAGATTATCACTCTCTTTTTTGTACCTAGAAAAGACTACTGAATACGACTTTTCAACTGATATCTTCATTTTCCATTTAATAAGCCATTGTTCTAGTTGGTTGAGGTATTTATTGATCTTATTTTCTAGGTTCCCCTTTTTGTTATAAATGAAGAATGTAACAAGATCATCTACAAAAAGCAGAGAGTATTCATTTTTTGTTTTGTTTCGTTTAGGGATGTCATTAATGTATATACTAAATAAAAGAGGACTAATTACTAAGCCTTGAGGGACACCTGCAGTTATTTGATATGCTTCGCTCAGACGGTCATTCACATTTACCTTAAATGTCCTAGAGTCTAAAAAGGATCTAATCAAGTTAGTCAAGTAATGAGGTGGATTTATTTAAATCAATTTAAAAAGAAATCCTTCATGCCAAACCCTATCAAAGGCTTTAGAAATAACGTAATTGCTCGATTTTAGTGACATGTCACTAAAGTTGGGTATTCGGCTAAAGTGACATGTTACTATTTATCGAACACTGGTTTTCATTTTGACCTTTTTCGATTAATGCGACATGTCACTATAATCGAAAAAGGCCTAAAAATGACGATTTTTACAAAATTTAGCGTCCAAGTTAGTGACATGTCATTATAGTAAAAAAAAAGGCTTAAAAATGATCTTTTAAGTAATTTAGCTATTTTTTATTAGTTTTTTATTTGGATAACGAGAAAGTGTTTAACAATTAAGAAATTTTTTATTTTATTTAGCGAATTTTACGCAAGAATAAAAAACCAGAAATTGGGCTATAAAATTAACAAAAGCTATTGTCTAAAAATCCTAAAATATTTTTATGTTATTTACAGTTTGGACAATAAAATGATTAATTTTGTTTAAAACTCTTTGGAAAACAATTTCCACAAATCCAGCTTTTGCATCTTTCACATGAAAAACAAGCATCATTTTCGGAACTAGATTTTAAAAGAGCTATTCCTTTAAAAAATGTTTGAGTCCAGTAATATTTTAAAAAATATGCGACTTAGATGGAGCCGGTGATCTGGAAATTAAATTCGACTTGGAAATTTCTACATGTTAATTTGGGCAAAAAAATTTAAATTTATTTGTTTATGTTTATGTTTATGTTTATGTTTCGTAATGCCTAATTGCGGCTCTTTTGAATATCATTGAATATGCATGACATATTCGGTTATCCAGCTCATTTTTCGATTTTGACAACAGCGTCCAAACAACGGTCGTCGCAGCCGTCCGTCCAAGCCTGTTTGCGGCTCCGACTCGTCCGTCCCATCCGACCGACCCGTCCAACCGACCCGTCCAACCAACCCGTCAGTCCAAACCGGCTTACACGGCCGATCTAGCCGATCCATCTGGCCAACCCATCCGACCTAACCGGCCGACCGGTCTGACCTAACCTACTTACACGGCTGGCTTAGCCGTCCACACCTTCAGATATTGCCGGACGACCTAGACATTCAATATTCTATACAATTTTATTAAGATATTTATTATTTATTATAAATTGAAAAAATGTTTACCTGAGAATTTCCTAGGCAATATTTTACTTTAAGATTTCAAAATGACTCATTAACTTATTTTGGATAATAAGCTCCCATTAAGAAATCCTCATATGAAAAATATCAAGTATTTTTTTTTTAATTTTTGATATAAAATAAATAAATTTTTTTCTAAAATAAAATATTGAACGCCTAGACCGGACATTTCTGTCGGACGGCATGACCGGATAGGTTTAGGCCGGATCGTTGGCGCTGCGTTTTTACTAGATCCGCTGTAAATAAAGTTTAATTTTAACTTATTTTATTTTTTAATTTTAAATAAATGAAGTTTAATATTAATATTTTTCTAAATCAGCAGATAAAAATCCATATTAATAAACATTTTATAATATATTTTTGGAAAAATAATTTTGGTATATATAATCCACCCTTTAAATTTACAATACAATTTTTAAGCCTTTTAACAATATTTTTGAGGCCGTTTTTGTTTATTACAAGAATGGATTATTGTCCAAATCTTTTAATTTTTGCTGTTATATTTATATAAAAAAAAAACAAATCTATCAAAACTAAACTTTTTACTCATAATTTACAATTTTTAAACAATATTTTAAGCCATTTTTTGACTATAGTGACATGTCACTAACTTTGACACTAAATTTTGTAAAAATCATCATTTTTAAGGCCTTTTTCGACCATAGTGACATGTCGCATTAGTCGAAAAAGGTCAAAATGAATACCAGTGTTCGATAAATAGTGACATGTCACTATAAATAGAGTGACATGTCACTAAAATCGAGCAATTACGTTATCAACGAGAAGACCGCAGACTCTTTTTTTTTCTATTGAATGATTCCACAATTTTTTGAATAAAAGAGAAAAGATTATCTGATATTCGCCGGTGTTTCCTAAATCCAGATTTACCTGGATAAGGAGGGAATTTTGTTCAAAAAAATTGAATAATCTTGAATATTCTATGCGTTACAGTAGCTTTCCTAAACAACTCGTTTGCTAATTGGTCTATAATTTAAACGATCTTGTAAAGTAGAGGCCTTTTTTTGAATCATAGTAATGTAAGATGTTTTCCACGCTTTCGGAATTCTACCTTCTCGAAAAGATAAATTAAAAGTTCTATGATTTCTATTAATGAATTTCTAGGTAAGTTTTTTATCATTAATTTATGAATTTGGTCAGGTCCTGATGCCGCTTCATTTTTTAATCTCTTTAAAGCCATAATTAATTCATTTAAGCAAATTGGATCATTAAAATTAGACTGGTTATAATTCCGAAAGAAAACAGAGTTAGAATTCAGTATTTCGATATCTTTCTCCGTATCAATTAAATCAGAATTAGGACTAAATATTGAAGATAAGACTTCTCCGAAGCATTTTCCATTTTCTTCATTAGTTTTGAATTCCCTTTCATTTAAAATCAATTTAGGAATTAAATTTGATCCTTTTTTTGTTCTAAATTTATTTATTTTTTTCCAAAAAGGTCTACTTGTCAGTGGGTTTTTTCCCATCTTCTCAATAAAATCAAACCAATTTTGATTCCAGAATTTTTTTAAAGAGGCCTTTAACTCAGATTTAAGTTGATTAAATTTTTGCTTGAGCTTTTGACAGCGAGTTTTCTTGTAATTTCTTCTTACTTTCCTACGTTCTTTTATCAAATTAACAATGTTCGGCGGAAGATTCGTTTTGTAGATTTTCTGAGTAAGATATGGAATGCTTTTATGTGAAGCAGAAATAATTTTTTCTGTTGTTTTATCATTTAGTTGATCTATTGTAGGGAAACTTTCAGTGATATTCACTATTTGAGAATTTAAAATCTCGCTTTATACTTGCCAGTTTGCTTTCTTATAGTTAAACTTTTTAGCTGCTGATTTATTTTCTAATTGATAGCCAATAGAAATCGATGCTTCGATTGGGAAAAGGTCACTAGTCATGTCTTGACTATTTAAGACACTGAAGTCGGTAATTTTGTCAATTAATGAAGATGAAACTAAAAAAAGGTCAAGAATTTCAAAGTAATTCTTATTAAAAATATTGAAAGTAGGACGCTTATCATTGATTACTGAAAAGTCTTACTCGTTGATTATTTTTTCCAACATTTTACCGTTTTCATTTTCCCCTTTGCCACCTATTTGCTTAGTTCTAGCGTTTAGAGTGCAGCCTAAAATTTAGTTTCTACATTCCTTATTAACTGTTATAAAAAATTAAAGTTCAGAAGCACATTGGGTGGATTATAAAGACTAAATACAAAAATTCATTATTCTTTCCTAAGTTTATTCTTATTCAAAGGAGTTCGGAATTGAATTCCTCATAAGAAAAATCTTGTATAAATTCAATTCCTTCTTTAATTAAAATAGCTACTCCTTCTCCATACTTGTTGCGTGGTTTTGTTATGAACTGATAATTTTGAAAATCAAGATAAATTACTATAATTACTAACCTTGTTTTATTTAGAGGTTTTGGTCTTAAAATTGATTTATTTGTCTTCTTATTCATTCTAAATTTTCTTCAAAGCTATTTTGACACGAAGTTTGCTGAACAACTTCGCTGGATGACTGGTCTACTTGACTTGAACATTCGGTTGTTGATTAGTTTGATTCAAACTCGAAGGTATTATCGTTTTCAATTTCTAAGACAACTAATGGCTTCTTAGATCCGTTTTCGGTGAATTCTTTTTCATTTGGATCAGAAACTTTTTCGAAAGCTTTAGAAATGTCAAAAATAAGCAGCATACTTTTTTCTTTCTATTAAAAGATTCGACAACTTTTTGGATAAGGAAAATTAAATTATCTGCGGTTCTTCGATGTTTCCTAAAACCAGATTGTTCCTGAATTAGCAATGAATTTTTTTCCAAGAAATCATATAACCTTGAAAAAATAATACGTTCAAGAAGTTTACCCAGACAGCTTGTAATGCTAATTGGTCGATAATTAGATGGGTCTTGTGTAGGAGATGATGATGATTTCTTAGGTATCATTGTGATATTGAAACTTTTCCAAGCTTTAGGAACTGTACCTTCTCGGAGACTAAGATTAAAAAGATCTATTATCTCTTTTAATAAATTTAAAGGGAGTTTTTAAACATTCAATTGTGGATAAAGTCAGGTCCGCAAGCTGCTTCTCCCTTTAACCTTTTTGATGCCATAATCATTTCCTTTAGTTAGTATCAGATAAAGAGTTAAAACAGATAAAATTATAGTATAAAATGGAACCAATAAGCGATTTATATAAATTTCCAAGTGTTTTGTGATGTAGGCGCCATTTTTTATTAGATAAAATTTTAATTAAATTTAGCCTAGAGTTGCAACGCATATTGGTATTCAATATATCTTTATTTATTTATTTGTTTTCTGTACCGAGCTAGAGCTCCTTCAGAATAAGTTAAAAATTAAAGTTAATAAAAAGAGATAAAAAAAAAAAGAATTAAAAAAAAAAAATAATCTAAATAAATGAAAGTTAAGAAGATATAAAATTGGAATAGATTGTTACATGTGGCTCATGTAACAATCTATTCTGTATTCTGAATTGCTTGTAGTTTTTTGATAATATTTTCTGAAAATGAATTTAAGCAAGGAAAAGAATAGTCTAAAATCGATCCGACTAAAGATTTATATTAATTTCCTAGTGTGTTTTTGATTAAGACCCCATTTTTTGTTTGACACTATCTTAATAATAGTTAGCCTTTTATTGCAGCGCTCTTTAATTTCATCTACCAGTATATTAAAGTTTAATTAAGAATCAAATTTAATACCAAGAAACTTGATTTCTTTTTGTTCCATAAATTTTTAAGTTCAGATTATCACTCTCTTTTTTGTACCTAGAAAAGACTACTGAATACGACTTTTCAACTGATATCTTCATTTTCCATTTAATAAGCCATTGTTCTAGTTGGTTGAGGTATTTATTGATCTTATTTTCTAGGTTCCCCTTTTTGTTATAAATGAAGAATGTAACAAGATCATCTGCAAAAAGCAGAGAGTATTCATTTTTTGTTTTGTTTCGTTTAGGGATGTCATTAATGTATATACTAAATAAAAGAGGACTAATTACTAAGCCTTGAGGGACACCTGCAGTTATTTGATATGCTTCGCTCAGACGGTCATTCACATTTACCTTAAATGTCCTAGAGTCTAAAAAGGATCTAATCAAGTTAGTCAAGTAATGAGGTGGATTTATTTAAATCAATTTAAAAAGAAATCCTTCATGCCAAACCCTATCAAAGGCTTTAGAAATAACGTAATTGCTCGATTTTAGTGACATGTCACTAAAGTTGGGTATTCGGCTAAAGTGACATGTTACTATTTATCGAACACTGGTTTTCATTTTGACCTTTTTCGATTAATGCGACATGTCACTATAATCGAAAAAGGCCTAAAAATGACGATTTTTACAAAATTTAGCGTCCAAGTTAGTGACATGTCATTATAGTAAAAAAAAAGGCTTAAAAATGATCTTTTAAGTAATTTAGCTATTTTTTATTAGTTTTTTATTTGGATAACGAGAAAGTGTTTAACAATTAAGAAATTTTTTATTTTATTTAGCGAATTTTACGCAAGAATAAAAAACCGGAAATTGGGCTATAAAATTAACAAAAGCTATTGTCTAAAAATCCTAAAATATTTTTATGTTATTTACAGTTTGGACAATAAAATGATTAATTTTGTTTAAAACTCTTTGGAAAACAATTTCCACAAATCCAGCTTTTGCATCTTTCACATGAAAAACAAGCATCATTTTCGGAACTAGATTTTAAAAGAGCTATTCCTTTAAAAAATGTTTGAGTCCAGTAATATTTTAAAAAATATGCGACTTAGATGGAGCCGGTGATCTGGAAATTAAATTCGACTTGGAAATTTCTACATGTTAATTTGGGCAAAAAAATTTAAATTTATTTGTTTATGTTTATGTTTATGTTTATGTTTCGTAATGCCTAATTGCGGCTCTTTTGAATATCATTGAATATGCATGACATATTCGGTTATCCAGCTCATTTTTCGATTTTGACAACAGCGTCCAAACAACGGTCGTCGCAGCCGTCCGTCCAAGCCTGTTTGCGGCTCCGACTCGTCCGTCCCATCCGACCGACCCGTCCAACCGACCCGTCCAACCAACCCGTCAGTCCAAACCGGCTTACACGGCCGATCTAGCCGATCCATCTGGCCAACCCATCCGACCTAACCGGCCGACCGGTCTGACCTAACCTACTTACACGGCTGGCTTAGCCGTCCACACCTTCAGATATTGCCGGACGACCTAGACATTCAATATTCTATACAATTTTATTAAGATATTTATTATTTATTATAAATTGAAAAAATGTTTACCTGAGAATTTCCTAGGCAATATTTTACTTTAAGATTTCAAAATGACTCATTAACTTATTTTGGATAATAAGCTCCCATTAAGAAATCCTCATATGAAAAATATCAAGTATTTTTTTTTTAATTTTTGATATAAAATAAATAAATTTTTTTCTAAAATAAAATATTGAACGCCTAGACCGGACATTTCTGTCGGACGGCATGACCGGATAGGTTTAGGCCGGATCGTTGGCGCTGCGTTTTTACTAGATCCGCTGTAAATAAAGTTTAATTTTAACTTATTTTATTTTTTAATTTTAAATAAATGAAGTTTAATATTAATATTTTTCTAAATCAGCAGATAAAAATCCATATTAATAAACATTTTATAATATATTTTTGGAAAAATAATTTTGGTATATATAATCCACCCTTTAAATTTACAATACAATTTTTAAGCCTTTTAACAATATTTTTGAGGCCGTTTTTGTTTATTACAAGAATGGATTATTGTCCAAATCTTTTAATTTTTGCTGTTATATTTATATAAAAAAAAAACAAATCTATCAAAACTAAACTTTTTACTCATAATTTACAATTTTTAAACAATATTTTAAGCCATTTTTTGACTATAGTGACATGTCACTAACTTTGACACTAAATTTTGTAAAAATCATCATTTTTAAGGCCTTTTTCGACCATAGTGACATGTCGCATTAGTCGAAAAAGGTCAAAATGAATACCAGTGTTCGATAAATAGTGACATGTCACTATAAATAGAGTGACATGTCACTAAAATCGAGCAATTACGTTATCAACGAGAAGACCGCAGACTCTTTTTTTTTCTATTGAATGATTCCACAATTTTTTGAATAAAAGAGAAAAGATTATCTGATATTCGCCGGTGTTTCCTAAATCCAGATTTACCTGGATAAGGAGGGAATTTTGTTCAAAAAAATTGAATAATCTTGAATATTCTATGCGTTACAGTAGCTTTCCTAAACAACTCGTTTGCTAATTGGTCTATAATTTAAACGATCTTGTAAAGTAGAGGCCTTTTTTTGAATCATAGTAATGTAAGATGTTTTCCACGCTTTCGGAATTCTACCTTCTCGAAAAGATAAATTAAAAGTTCTATGATTTCTATTAATGAATTTCTAGGTAAGTTTTTTATCATTAATTTATGAATTTGGTCAGGTCCTGATGCCGCTTCATTTTTTAATCTCTTTAAAGCCATAATTAATTCATTTAAGCAAATTGGATCATTAAAATTAGACTGGTTATAATTCCGAAAGAAAACAGAGTTAGAATTCAGTATTTCGATATCTTTCTCCGTATCAATTAAATCAGAATTAGGACTAAATATTGAAGATAAGACTTCTCCGAAGCATTTTCCATTTTCTTCATTAGTTTTGAATTCCCTTTCATTTAAAATCAATTTAGGAATTAAATTTGATCCTTTTTTTGTTCTAAATTTATTTATTTTTTTCCAAAAAGGTCTACTTGTCAGTGGGTTTTTTCCCATCTTCTCAATAAAATCAAACCAATTTTGATTCCAGAATTTTTTTAAAGAGGCCTTTAACTCAGATTTAAGTTGATTAAATTTTTGCTTGAGCTTTTGACAGCGAGTTTTCTTGTAATTTCTTCTTACTTTCCTACGTTCTTTTATCAAATTAACAATGTTCGGCGGAAGATTCGTTTTGTAGATTTTCTGAGTAAGATATGGAATGCTTTTATGTGAAGCAGAAATAATTTTTTCTGTTGTTTTATCATTTAGTTGATCTATTGTAGGGAAACTTTCAGTGATATTCACTATTTGAGAATTTAAAATCTCGCTTTATACTTGCCAGTTTGCTTTCTTATAGTTAAACTTTTTAGCTGCTGATTTATTTTCTAATTGATAGCCAATAGAAATCGATGCTTCGATTGGGAAAAGGTCACTAGTCATGTCTTGACTATTTAAGACACTGAAGTCGGTAATTTTGTCAATTAATGAAGATGAAACTAAAAAAAGGTCAAGAATTTCAAAGTAATTCTTATTAAAAATATTGAAAGTAGGACGCTTATCATTGATTACTGAAAAGTCTTACTCGTTGATTATTTTTTCCAACATTTTACCGTTTTCATTTTCCCCTTTGCCACCTATTTGCTTAGTTCTAGCGTTTAGAGTGCAGCCTAAAATTTAGTTTCTACATTCCTTATTAACTGTTATAAAAAATTAAAGTTCAGAAGCACATTGGGTGGATTATAAAGACTAAATACAAAAATTCATTATTCTTTCCTAAGTTTATTCTTATTCAAAGGAGTTCGGAATTGAATTCCTCATAAGAAAAATCTTGTATAAATTCAATTCCTTCTTTAATTAAAATAGCTACTCCTTCTCCATACTTGTTGCGTGGTTTTGTTATGAACTGATAATTTTGAAAATCAAGATAAATTACTATAATTACTAACCTTGTTTTATTTAGAGGTTTTGGTCTTAAAATTGATTTATTTGTCTTCTTATTCATTCTAAATTTTCTTCAAAGCTATTTTGACACGAAGTTTGCTGAACAACTTCGCTGGATGACTGGTCTACTTGACTTGAACATTCGGTTGTTGATTAGTTTGATTCAAACTCGAAGGTATTATCGTTTTCAATTTCTAAGACAACTAATGGCTTCTTAGATCCGTTTTCGGTGAATTCTTTTTCATTTGGATCAGAAACTTTTTCGAAAGCTTTAGAAATGTCAAAAATAAGCAGCATACTTTTTTCTTTCTATTAAAAGATTCGACAACTTTTTGGATAAGGAAAATTAAATTATCTGCGGTTCTTCGATGTTTCCTAAAACCAGATTGTTCCTGAATTAGCAATGAATTTTTTTCCAAGAAATCATATAACCTTGAAAAAATAATACGTTCAAGAAGTTTACCCAGACAGCTTGTAATGCTAATTGGTCGATAATTAGATGGGTCTTGTGTAGGAGATGATGATGATTTCTTAGGTATCATTGTGATATTGAAACTTTTCCAAGCTTTAGGAACTGTACCTTCTCGGAGACTAAGATTAAAAAGATCTATTATCTCTTTTAATAAATTTAAAGGGAGTTTTTAAACATTCAATTGTGGATAAAGTCAGGTCCGCAAGCTGCTTCTCCCTTTAACCTTTTTGATGCCATAATCATTTCCTTTAGTTAGTATCAGATAAAGAGTTAAAACAGATAAAATTATAGTATAAAATGGAACCAATAAGCGATTTATATAAATTTCCAAGTGTTTTGTGATGTAGGCGCCATTTTTTATTAGATAAAATTTTAATTAAATTTAGCCTAGAGTTGCAACGCATATTGGTATTCAATATATCTTTATTTATTTATTTGTTTTCTGTACCGAGCTAGAGCTCCTTCAGAATAAGTTAAAAATTAAAGTTAATAAAAAGAGATAAAAAAAAAAAGAATTAAAAAAAAAAAATAATCTAAATAAATGAAAGTTAAGAAGATATAAAATTGGAATAGATTGTTACATGTGGCTCATGTAACAATCTATTCTGTATTCTGAATTGCTTGTAGTTTTTTGATAATATTTTCTGAAAATGAATTTAAGCAAGGAAAAGAATAGTCTAAAATCGATCCGACTAAAGATTTATATTAATTTCCTAGTGTGTTTTTGATTAAGACCCCATTTTTTGTTTGACACTATCTTAATAATAGTTAGCCTTTTATTGCAGCGCTCTTTAATTTCATCTACCAGTATATTAAAGTTTAATTAAGAATCAAATTTAATACCAAGAAACTTGATTTCTTTTTGTTCCATAAATTTTTAAGTTCAGATTATCACTCTCTTTTTTGTACCTAGAAAAGACTACTGAATACGACTTTTCAACTGATATCTTCATTTTCCATTTAATAAGCCATTGTTCTAGTTGGTTGAGGTATTTATTGATCTTATTTTCTAGGTTCCCCTTTTTGTTATAAATGAAGAATGTAACAAGATCATCTACAAAAAGCAGAGAGTATTCATTTTTTGTTTTGTTTCGTTTAGGGATGTCATTAATGTATATACTAAATAAAAGAGGACTAATTACTAAGCCTTGAGGGACACCTGCAGTTATTTGATATGCTTCGCTCAGACGGTCATTCACATTTACCTTAAATGTCCTAGAGTCTAAAAAGGATCTAATCAAGTTAGTCAAGTAATGAGGTGGATTTATTTAAATCAATTTAAAAAGAAATCCTTCATGCCAAACCCTATCAAAGGCTTTAGAAATAACGTAATTGCTCGATTTTAGTGACATGTCACTAAAGTTGGGTATTCGGCTAAAGTGACATGTTACTATTTATCGAACACTGGTTTTCATTTTGACCTTTTTCGATTAATGCGACATGTCACTATAATCGAAAAAGGCCTAAAAATGACGATTTTTACAAAATTTAGCGTCCAAGTTAGTGACATGTCATTATAGTAAAAAAAAAGGCTTAAAAATGATCTTTTAAGTAATTTAGCTATTTTTTATTAGTTTTTTATTTGGATAACGAGAAAGTGTTTAACAATTAAGAAATTTTTTATTTTATTTAGCGAATTTTACGCAAGAATAAAAAACCAGAAATTGGGCTATAAAATTAACAAAAGCTATTGTCTAAAAATCCTAAAATATTTTTATGTTATTTACAGTTTGGACAATAAAATGATTAATTTTGTTTAAAACTCTTTGGAAAACAATTTCCACAAATCCAGCTTTTGCATCTTTCACATGAAAAACAAGCATCATTTTCGGAACTAGATTTTAAAAGAGCTATTCCTTTAAAAAATGTTTGAGTCCAGTAATATTTTAAAAAATATGCGACTTAGATGGAGCCGGTGATCTGGAAATTAAATTCGACTTGGAAATTTCTACATGTTAATTTGGGCAAAAAAATTTAAATTTATTTGTTTATGTTTATGTTTATGTTTATGTTTCGTAATGCCTAATTGCGGCTCTTTTGAATATCATTGAATATGCATGACATATTCGGTTATCCAGCTCATTTTTCGATTTTGACAACAGCGTCCAAACAACGGTCGTCGCAGCCGTCCGTCCAAGCCTGTTTGCGGCTCCGACTCGTCCGTCCCATCCGACCGACCCGTCCAACCGACCCGTCCAACCAACCCGTCAGTCCAAACCGGCTTACACGGCCGATCTAGCCGATCCATCTGGCCAACCCATCCGACCTAACCGGCCGACCGGTCTGACCTAACCTACTTACACGGCTGGCTTAGCCGTCCACACCTTCAGATATTGCCGGACGACCTAGACATTCAATATTCTATACAATTTTATTAAGATATTTATTATTTATTATAAATTGAAAAAATGTTTACCTGAGAATTTTCTAGGCAATATTTTACTTTAAGATTTCAAAATGACTCATTAACTTATTTTGGATAATAAGCTCCCATTAAGAAATCCTCATATGAAAAATATCAAGTATTTTTTTTTTAATTTTTGATATAAAATAAATAAATTTTTTTCTAAAATAAAATATTGAACGCCTAGACCGGACATTTCTGTCGGACGGCATGACCGGATAGGTTTAGGCCGGATCGTTGGCGCTGCGTTTTTACTAGATCCGCTGTAAATAAAGTTTAATTTTAACTTATTTTATTTTTTAATTTTAAATAAATGAAGTTTAATATTAATATTTTTCTAAATCAGCAGATAAAAATCCATATTAATAAACATTTTATAATATATTTTTGGAAAAATAATTTTGGTATATATAATCCACCCTTTAAATTTACAATACAATTTTTAAGCCTTTTAACAATATTTTTGAGGCCGTTTTTGTTTATTACAAGAATGGATTATTGTCCAAATCTTTTAATTTTTGCTGTTATATTTATATAAAAAAAAAACAAATCTATCAAAACTAAACTTTTTACTCATAATTTACAATTTTTAAACAATATTTTAAGCCATTTTTTGACTATAGTGACATGTCACTAACTTTGACACTAAATTTTGTAAAAATCATCATTTTTAAGGCCTTTTTCGACCATAGTGACATGTCGCGTTAGTCGAAAAAGGTCAAAATGAATACCAGTGTTCGATAAATAGTGACATGTCACTATAAATAGAGTGACATGTCACTAAAATCGAGCAATTACGTTATCAACGAGAAGACCGCAGACTCTTTTTTTTTCTATTGAATGATTCCACAATTTTTTGAATAAAAGAGAAAAGATTATCTGATATTCGCCGGTGTTTCCTAAATCCAGATTTACCTGGATAAGGAGGGAATTTTGTTCAAAAAAATTGAATAATCTTGAATATTCTATGCGTTACAGTAGCTTTCCTAAACAACTCGTTTGCTAATTGGTCTATAATTTAAACGATCTTGTAAAGTAGAGGCCTTTTTTTGAATCATAGTAATGTAAGATGTTTTCCACGCTTTCGGAATTCTACCTTCTCGAAAAGATAAATTAAAAGTTCTATGATTTCTATTAATGAATTTCTAGGTAAGTTTTTTATCATTAATTTATGAATTTGGTCAGGTCCTGATGCCGCTTCATTTTTTAATCTCTTTAAAGCCATAATTAATTCATTTAAGCAAATTGGATCATTAAAATTAGACTGGTTATAATTCCGAAAGAAAACAGAGTTAGAATTCAGTATTTCGATATCTTTCTCCGTATCAATTAAATCAGAATTAGGACTAAATATTGAAGATAAGACTTCTCCGAAGCATTTTCCATTTTCTTCATTAGTTTTGAATTCCCTTTCATTTAAAATCAATTTAGGAATTAAATTTGATCCTTTTTTTGTTCTAAATTTATTTATTTTTTTCCAAAAAGGTCTACTTGTCAGTGGGTTTTTTCCCATCTTCTCAATAAAATCAAACCAATTTTGATTCCAGAATTTTTTTAAAGAGGCCTTTAACTCAGATTTAAGTTGATTAAATTTTTGCTTGAGCTTTTGACAGCGAGTTTTCTTGTAATTTCTTCTTACTTTCCTACGTTCTTTTATCAAATTAACAATGTTCGGCGGAAGATTCGTTTTGTAGATTTTCTGAGTAAGATATGGAATGCTTTTATGTGAAGCAGAAATAATTTTTTCTGTTGTTTTATCATTTAGTTGATCTATTGTAGGGAAACTTTCAGTGATATTCACTATTTGAGAATTTAAAATCTCGCTTTATACTTGCCAGTTTGCTTTCTTATAGTTAAACTTTTTAGCTGCTGATTTATTTTCTAATTGATAGCCAATAGAAATCGATGCTTCGATTGGGAAAAGGTCACTAGTCATGTCTTGACTATTTAAGACACTGAAGTCGGTAATTTTGTCAATTAATGAAGATGAAACTAAAAAAAGGTCAAGAATTTCAAAGTAATTCTTATTAAAAATATTGAAAGTAGGACGCTTATCATTGATTACTGAAAAGTCTTACTCGTTGATTATTTTTTCCAACATTTTACCGTTTTCATTTTCCCCTTTGCCACCTATTTGCTTAGTTCTAGCGTTTAGAGTGCAGCCTAAAATTTAGTTTCTACATTCCTTATTAACTGTTATAAAAAATTAAAGTTCAGAAGCACATTGGGTGGATTATAAAGACTAAATACAAAAATTCATTATTCTTTCCTAAGTTTATTCTTATTCAAAGGAGTTCGGAATTGAATTCCTCATAAGAAAAATCTTGTATAAATTCAATTCCTTCTTTAATTAAAATAGCTACTCCTTCTCCATACTTGTTGCGTGGTTTTGTTATGAACTGATAATTTTGAAAATCAAGATAAATTACTATAATTACTAACCTTGTTTTATTTAGAGGTTTTGGTCTTAAAATTGATTTATTTGTCTTCTTATTCATTCTAAATTTTCTTCAAAGCTATTTTGACACGAAGTTTGCTGAACAACTTCGCTGGATGACTGGTCTACTTGACTTGAACATTCAGTTGTTGATTAGTTTGATTCAAACTCGAAGGTATTATCGTTTTCAATTTCTAAGACAACTAATGGCTTCTTAGATCCGTTTTCGGTGAATTCTTTTTCATTTGGATCAGAAACTTTTTCGAAAGCTTTAGAAATGTCAAAAATAAGCAGCATACTTTTTTCTTTCTATTAAAAGATTCGACAACTTTTTGGATAAGGAAAATTAAATTATCTGCGGTTCTTCGATGTTTCCTAAAACCAGATTGTTCCTGAATTAGCAATGAATTTTTTTCCAAGAAATCATATAACCTTGAAAAAATAATACGTTCAAGAAGTTTACCCAGACAGCTTGTAATGCTAATTGGTCGATAATTAGATGGGTCTTGTGTAGGAGATGATGATGATTTCTTAGGTATCATTGTGATATTGAAACTTTTCCAAGCTTTAGGAACTGTACCTTCTCGGAGACTAAGATTAAAAAGATCTATTATCTCTTTTAATAAATTTAAAGGGAGTTTTTAAACATTCAATTGTGGATAAAGTCAGGTCCGCAAGCTGCTTCTCCCTTTAACCTTTTTGATGCCATAATCATTTCCTTTAGTTAGTATCAGATAAAGAGTTAAAACAGATAAAATTATAGTATAAAATGGAACCAATAAGCGATTTATATAAATTTCCAAGTGTTTTGTGATGTAGGCGCCATTTTTTATTAGATAAAATTTTAATTAAATTTAGCCTAGAGTTGCAACGCATATTGGTATTCAATATATCTTTATTTATTTATTTGTTTTCTGTACCGAGCTAGAGCTCCTTCAGAATAAGTTAAAAATTAAAGTTAATAAAAAGAGATAAAAAAAAAAAGAATTAAAAAAAAAAAATAATCTAAATAAATGAAAGTTAAGAAGATATAAAATTGGAATAGATTGTTACATGTGGCTCATGTAACAATCTATTCTGTATTCTGAATTGCTTGTAGTTTTTTGATAATATTTTCTGAAAATGAATTTAAGCAAGGAAAAGAATAGTCTAAAATCGATCCGACTAAAGATTTATATTAATTTCCTAGTGTGTTTTTGATTAAGACCCCATTTTTTGTTTGACACTATCTTAATAATAGTTAGCCTTTTATTGCAGCGCTCTTTAATTTCATCTACCAGTATATTAAAGTTTAATTAAGAATCAAATTTAATACCAAGAAACTTGATTTCTTTTTGTTCCATAAATTTTTAAGTTCAGATTATCACTCTCTTTTTTGTACCTAGAAAAGACTACTGAATACGACTTTTCAACTGATATCTTCATTTTCCATTTAATAAGCCATTGTTCTAGTTGGTTGAGGTATTTATTGATCTTATTTTCTAGGTTCCCCTTTTTGTTATAAATGAAGAATGTAACAAGATCATCTACAAAAAGCAGAGAGTATTCATTTTTTGTTTTGTTTCGTTTAGGGATGTCATTAATGTATATACTAAATAAAAGAGGACTAATTACTAAGCCTTGAGGGACACCTGCAGTTATTTGATATGCTTCGCTCAGACGGTCATTCACATTTACCTTAAATGTCCTAGAGTCTAAAAAGGATCTAATCAAGTTAGTCAAGTAATGAGGTGGATTTATTTAAATCAATTTAAAAAGAAATCCTTCATGCCAAACCCTATCAAAGGCTTTAGAAATAACGTAATTGCTCGATTTTAGTGACATGTCACTAAAGTTGGGTATTCGGCTAAAGTGACATGTTACTATTTATCGAACACTGGTTTTCATTTTGACCTTTTTCGATTAATGCGACATGTCACTATAATCGAAAAAGGCCTAAAAATGACGATTTTTACAAAATTTAGCGTCCAAGTTAGTGACATGTCATTATAGTAAAAAAAAAGGCTTAAAAATGATCTTTTAAGTAATTTAGCTATTTTTTATTAGTTTTTTATTTGGATAACGAGAAAGTGTTTAACAATTAAGAAATTTTTTATTTTATTTAGCGAATTTTACGCAAGAATAAAAAACCAGAAATTGGGCTATAAAATTAACAAAAGCTATTGTCTAAAAATCTTAAAATATTTTTATGTTATTTACAGTTTGGACAATAAAATGATTAATTTTGTTTAAAACTCTTTGGAAAACAATTTCCACAAATCCAGCTTTTGCATCTTTCACATGAAAAACAAGCATCATTTTCGGAACTAGTCACTATAAATAGAGTGACATGTCACTAAAATCGAGCAATTACGTTATCAACGAGAAGACCGCAGACTCTTTTTTTTTCTATTGAATGATTCCACAATTTTTTGAATAAAAGAGAAAAGATTATCTGATATTCGCCGGTGTTTCCTAAATCCAGATTTACCTGGATAAGGAGGGAATTTTGTTCAAAAAAATTGAATAATCTTGAATATTCTATGCGTTACAGTAGCTTTCCTAAACAACTCGTTTGCTAATTGGTCTATAATTTAAACGATCTTGTAAAGTAGAGGCCTTTTTTTGAATCATAGTAATGTAAGATGTTTTCCACGCTTTCGGAATTCTACCTTCTCGAAAAGATAAATTAAAAGTTCTATGATTTCTATTAATGAATTTCTAGGTAAGTTTTTTATCATTAATTTATGAATTTGGTCAGGTCCTGATGCCGCTTCATTTTTTAATCTCTTTAAAGCCATAATTAATTCATTTAAGCAATTTGGATCATTAAAATTAGACTGGTTATAATTCCGAAAGAAAACAGAGTTAGAATTCAGTATTTCGATATCTTTCTCAGTATCAATTAAATCAGAATTAGGACTAAATATTGAAGATAAGACTTCTCGAAGCATTTTCCATTTTCTTCATTAGTTTTGAATTCCCTTTCATTTAAAATCAATTTAGGAATTAAATTTGATCCTTTTTTGTTCTAAATTTATTTATTTTTTCCAAAAAGGTCTACTTGTCAGTGGGTTTTTTCCCATCTTCTCAATAAAATCAAACCAATTTTGATTCCAGAATTTTTTTAAAGAGGCCTTTAACTCAGATTTAAGTTGATTAAATTTTTGCTTGAGCTTTTGACAGCGAGTTTTCTAGTAATTTCTTCTTACTTTCCTACGTTCTTTTATCAAATTAACAATGTTCGGCGGAAGATTCGTTTTGTAGATTTTCTGAGTAAGATATGGAATGCTTTTATGTGAAGCAGAAATAATTTTTTCTGTTGTTTTATCATTTAGTTGATCTATTGTAGGGAAACTTTCAGTGATATTCACTATTTGAGAATTTAAAATCTCGCTTTATACTTGCCAGTTTGCTTTCTTATAGTTAAACTTTTTAGCTGCTGATTTATTTTCTAATTGATAGCCAATAGAAATCGATGCTTCGATTGGGAAAAGGTCACTAGTCATGTCTTGACTATTTAAGACACTGAAGTCGGTAATTTTGTCAATTAATGAAGATGAAACTAAAAAAAGGTCAAGAATTTCAAAGTAATTCTTATTAAAAATATTGAAAGTAGGACGCTTATCATTGATTACTGAAAAGTCTTACTCGTTGATTATTTTTTCCAACATTTTACCGTTTTCATTTTCCCCTTTGCCACCTATTTGCTTAGTTCTAGCGTTTAGAGTGCAGCCTAAAATTTAGTTTCTACATTCCTTATTAACTGTTATAAAAAATTAAAGTTCAGAAGCACATTGGGTGGATTATAAAGACTAAATACAAAAATTCATTATTCTTTCCTAAGTTTATTCTTATTCAAAGGAGTTCGGAATTGAATTCCTCATAAGAAAAATCTTGTATAAATTCAATTCCTTCTTTAATTAAAATAGCTACTCCTTCTCCATACTTGTTGCGTGGTTTTGTTATGAACTGATAATTTTGAAAATCAAGATAAATTACTATAATTACTAACCTTGTTTTATTTAGAGGTTTTGGTCTTAAAATTGATTTATTTGTCTTCTTATTCATTCTAAATTTTCTTCAAAGCTATTTTGACACGAAGTTTGCTGAACAACTTCGCTGGATGACTGGTCTACTTGACTTGAACATTCGGTTGTTGATTAGTTTGATTCAAACTCGAAGGTATTATCGTTTTCAATTTCTAAGACAACTAATGGCTTCTTAGATCCGTTTTCGGTGAATTCTTTTTCATTTGGATCAGAAACTTTTTCGAAAGCTTTAGAAATGTCAAAAATAAGCAGCATACTTTTTTCTTTCTATTAAAAGATTCGACAACTTTTTGGATAAGGAAAATTAAATTATCTGCGGTTCTTCGATGTTTCCTAAAACCAGATTGTTCCTGAATTAGCAATGAATTTTTTTCCAAGAAATCATATAACCTTGAAAAAATAATACGTTCAAGAAGTTTACCCAGACAGCTTGTAATGCTAATTGGTCGATAATTAGATGGGTCTTGTGTAGGAGATGATGATGATTTCTTAGGTATCATTGTGATATTGAAACTTTTCCAAGCTTTAGGAACTGTACCTTCTCGGAGACTAAGATTAAAAAGATCTATTATCTCTTTTAATAAATTTAAAGGGAGTTTTTAAACATTCAATTGTGGATAAAGTCAGGTCCGCAAGCTGCTTCTCCCTTTAACCTTTTTGATGCCATAATCATTTCCTTTAGTTAGTATCAGATAAAGAGTTAAAACAGGGAAAATTATAGTATAAAATGGAACCAATAAGCGATTTATATAAATTTCCAAGTGTTTTGTGATGTAGGCGCCATTTTTTATTAGATAAAATTTTAATTAAATTTAGCCTAGAGTTGCAACGCATATTGGTATTCAATATATCTTTATTTATTTATTTGTTTTCTGTACCGAGCTAGAGCTCCTTCAGAATAAGTTAAAAATTAAAGTTAATAAAAAGAGATAAAAAAAAAAAGAATTAAAAAAAAAAAAATAATCTAAATAAATGAAAGTTAAGAAGATATAAAATTGGAATAGATTGTTACATGTGGCTCATGTAACAATCTATTCTGTATTCTGAATTGCTTGTAGTTTTTTGATAATATTTTCTGAAAATGAATTTAAGCAAGGAAAAGAATAGTCTAAAATCGATCCGACTAAAGATTTATATTAATTTCCTAGTGTGTTTTTGATTAAGACCCCATTTTTTGTTTGACACTATCTTAATAATAGTTAGCCTTTTATTGCAGCGCTCTTTAATTTCATCTACCAGTATATTAAAGTTTAATTAAGAATCAAATTTAATACCAAGAAACTTGATTTCTTTTTGTTCCATAAATTTTTAAGTTCAGATTATCACTCTCTTTTTTGTACCTAGAAAAGACTACTGAATACGACTTTTCAACTGATATCTTCATTTTCCATTTAATAAGCCATTGTTCTAGTTGGTTGAGGTATTTATTGATCTTATTTTCTAGGTTCCCCTTTTTGTTATAAATGAAGAATGTAACAAGATCATCTACAAAAAGCAGAGAGTATTCATTTTTTGTTTTGTTTCGTTTAGGGATGTCATTAATGTATATACTAAATAAAAGAGGACTAATTACTAAGCCTTGAGGGACACCTGCAGTTATTTGATATGCTTCGCTCAGACGGTCATTCACATTTACCTTAAATGTCCTAGAGTCTAAAAAGGATCTAATCAAGTTAGTCAAGTAATGAGGTGGATTTATTTAAATCAATTTAAAAAGAAATCCTTCATGCCAAACCCTATCAAAGGCTTTAGAAATAACGTAATTGCTCGATTTTAGTGACATGTCACTAAAGTTGGGTATTCGGCTAAAGTGACATGTTACTATTTATCGAACACTGGTTTTCATTTTGACCTTTTTCGATTAATGCGACATGTCACTATAATCGAAAAAGGCCTAAAAATGACGATTTTTACAAAATTTAGCGTCCAAGTTAGTGACATGTCATTATAGTAAAAAAAAAGGCTTAAAAATGATCTTTTAAGTAATTTAGCTATTTTTTATTAGTTTTTTATTTGGATAACGAGAAAGTGTTTAACAATTAAGAAATTTTTTATTTTATTTAGCGAATTTTACGCAAGAATAAAAAACCAGAAATTGGGCTATAAAATTAACAAAAGCTATTGTCTAAAAATCCTAAAATATTTTTATGTTATTTACAGTTTGGACAATAAAATGATTAATTTTGTTTAAAACTCTTTGGAAAACAATTTCCACAAATCCAGCTTTTGCATCTTTCACATGAAAAACAAGCATCATTTTCGGAACTAGATTTTAAAAGAGCTATTCCTTTAAAAAATGTTTGAGTCCAGTAATATTTTAAAAAATATGCGACTTAGATGGAGCCGGTGATCTGGAAATTAAATTCGACTTGGAAATTTCTACATGTTAATTTGGGCAAAAAAATTTAAATTTATTTGTTTATGTTTATGTTTATGTTTATGTTTTGTAATGCCTAATTGCGGCTCTTTTGAATATCATTGAATATGCATGACATATTCGGTTATCCAGCTCATTTTTCGATTTTGACAACAGCGTCCAAACAACGGTCGTCGCAGCCGTCCGTCCAAGCCTGTTTGCGGCTCCGACTCGTCCGTCCCATCCGACCGACCCGTCCAACCGACCCGTCCAACCAACCCGTCAGTCCAAACCGGCTTACACGGCCGATCTAGCCGATCCATCTGGCCAACCCATCCGACCTAACCGGCCGACCGGTCTGACCTAACCTACTTACACGGCTGGCTTAGCCGTCCACACCTTCAGATATTGCCGGACGACCTAGACATTCAATATTCTATACAATTTTATTAAGATATTTATTATTTATTATAAATTGAAAAAATGTTTACCTGAGAATTTCCTAGGCAATATTTTACTTTAAGATTTCAAAATGACTCATTAACTTATTTTGGATAATAAGCTCCCATTAAGAAATCCTCATATGAAAAATATCAAGTATTTTTTTTTTAATTTTTGATATAAAATAAATAAATTTTTTTCTAAAATAAAATATTGAACGCCTAGACCGGACATTTCTGTCGGACGGCATGACCGGATAGGTTTAGGCCGGATCGTTGGCGCTGCGTTTTTACTAGATCCGCTGTAAATAAAGTTTAATTTTAACTTATTTTATTTTTTAATTTTAAATAAATGAAGTTTAATATTAATATTTTTCAAAATCAGCAGATAAAAATCCATATTAATAAACATTTTATAATATATTTTTGGAAAAATAATTTTGGTATATATAATCCACCCTTTAAATATACAATACAATTTTTAAGCCTTTTAACAATATTTTTGAGGCCGTTTTTGTTTATTACAAGAATGGATTATTGTCCAAATCTTTTAATTTTTGCTGTTATATTTATATAAAAAAAAAACAAATCTATCAAAACTAAACTTTTTACTCATAATTTACAATTTTTAAACAATATTTTAAGCCATTTTTTGACTATAGTGACATGTCACTAACTTTGACACTAAATTTTGTAAAAATCATCATTTTTAGGCCTTTTTCGACCATAGTGACATGTCGCATTAGTCGAAAAAGGTCAAAATGAATACCAGTGTTCGATAAATAGTGACATGTCACTATAAATAGAGTGACATGTCACTAAAATCGAGCAATTACGTTATCAACGAGAAGACCGCAGACTCTTTTTTTTTCTATTGAATGATTCCACAATTTTTTGAATAAAAGAGAAAAGATTATCTGATATTCGCCGGTGTTTCCTAAATCCAGATTTACCTGGATAAGGAGGGAATTTTGTTCAAAAAAATTGAATAATCTTGAATATTCTATGCGTTACAGTAGCTTTCCTAAACAACTCGTTTGCTAATTGGTCTATAATTTAAACGATCTTGTAAAGTAGAGGCCTTTTTTTGAATCATAGTAATGTAAGATGTTTTCCACGCTTTCGGAATTCTACCTTCTCGAAAAGATAAATTAAAAGTTCTATGATTTCTATTAATGAATTTCTAGGTAAGTTTTTTATCATTAATTTATGAATTTGGTCAGGTCCTGATGCCGCTTCATTTTTTAATCTCTTTAAAGCCATAATTAATTCATTTAAGCAAATTGGATCATTAAAATTAGGGCAATAGTCGAATATGTGATCGGACAAAAAATGTCATGTGGTCTTAAGTCTAATTTGTGATCGCTGTTAAGATCGCGATCACAAATTTTAATTGATAAAAAAATATGTGATCGTAATTAGATTATTTTTTTTTATTTACAAACAAGTCAATTGTCTAATAAAAAAATTAAAAATTGTATTTTATTTTTTTCCCTTTACATTTTTATCTTTATGACACCGACTCTTATGTATTTTTAGACCCCAATCATTTTCAACAAACTTCATCTTCCCAACAGCTTTACACAAATCACATTGAGTTTTATCTTGACCTTTCGGCTTTTCCAAAACATTAGATACGGCAGTTGATGCTATTCTTGACAGTTTTGGATTTTCGTACGAAGCCTTTTCTATCTCTAAAGCCTTCCGTTTTACACTGCTTATCCAACAAGTTTCAATTTTGTACAACAAAAATAACAATTTTGATCTTTAGTTAAAATACCATTTGTTTGAAATCGTTCGATATAATTTAATTCTAGTTTATCAATTTCATGTCTCATTTTTAGAAAAAAATAATAATGTATAATTTTTGCGATCACATTTTTTTTTTGTTAAGAAATTATGTGATCGCCATATTAGCATAATTTATTATGCGATCACATATTTTTTTTTTTGTAAATTATGTGATCGAGCGATCACATATTCGACTATTGCCAAAATTAGACTGGTTATAATTCCGAAAGAAAACAGAGTTAGAATTCAGTATTTCGATATCTTTCTCAGTATCAATTAAATCAGAATTAGGACTAAATATTGAAGATAAGACTTCTCCGAAGCATTTTCCATTTTCTTCATTAGTTTTGAATTCCCTTTCATTTAAAATCAATTTAGGAATTAAATTTGATCCTTTTTTGTTCTAAATTTATTTATTTTTTCCAAAAAGGTCTACTTGTCAGTGGGTTTTTTCCCATCTTCTCAATAAAATCAAACCAATTTTGATTCCAGAATTTTTTTAAAGAGGCCTTTAACTCAGATTTAAGTTGATTAAATTTTTGCTTGAGCTTTTGACAGCGAGTTTTCTTGTAATTTCTTCTTACTTTCCTACGTTCTTTTATCAAATTAACAATGTTCGGCGGAAGATTCGTTTTGTAGATTTTCTGAGTAAGATATGGAATGCTTTTATGTGAAGCAGAAATAATTTTTTCTGTTGTTTTATCATTTAGTTGATCTATTGTAGGGAAACTTTCAGTGATATTCACTATTTGAGAATTTAAAATCTCGCTTTATACTTGCCAGTTTGCTTTCTTATAGTTAAACTTTTTAGCTGCTGATTTATTTTCTAATTGATAGCCAATAGAAATCGATGCTTCGATTGGGAAAAGGTCACTAGTCATGTCTTGACTATTTAAGACACTGAAGTCGGTAATTTTGTCAATTAATGAAGATGAAACTAAAAAAAGGTCAAGAATTTCAAAGTAATTCTTATTAAAAATATTGAAAGTAGGACGCTTATCATTGATTACTGAAAAGTCTTACTCGTTGATTATTTTTTCCAACATTTTACCGTTTTCATTTTCCCCTTTGCCACCTATTTGCTTAGTTCTAGCGTTTAGAGTGCAGCCTAAAATTTAGTTTCTACATTCCTTATTAACTGTTATAAAAAATTAAAGTTCAGAAGCACATTGGGTGGATTATAAAGACTAAATACAAAAATTCATTATTCTTTCCTAAGTTTATTCTTATTCAAAGGAGTTCGGAATTGAATTCCTCATAAGAAAAATCTTGTATAAATTCAATTCCTTCTTTAATTAAAATAGCTACTCCTTCTCCATACTTGTTGCGTGGTTTTGTTATGAACTGATAATTTTGAAAATCAAGATAAATTACTATAATTACTAACCTTGTTTTATTTAGAGGTTTTGGTCTTAAAATTGATTTATTTGTCTTCTTATTCATTCTAAATTTTCTTCAAAGCTATTTTGACACGAAGTTTGCTGAACAACTTCGCTGGATGACTGGTCTACTTGACTTGAACATTCAGTTGTTGATTAGTTTTATTCAAACTCGAAGGTATTATCGTTTTCAATTTCTAAGACAACTAATGGCTTCTTAGATCCGTTTTCGGTGAATTCTTTTTCATTTGGATCAGATTCGGAAAATCTCTTGATTTGACTTTTTGTTTTGAAAAAAGCTTCAGTCTCATTCTGATCATTTGAGAGGAAATTGACAGGTCTTTGACTTATTGGTAGAAGATCTTTTAAACGGCTTACCAAACTGTCTTCTAACACTGGAGTTTTGAGGTCTTGAGGAATAATTTGGGACATTACGTCATTGATATTTGATGGCTGATATCCGCTTCAATTATTGATTGGGTTTCTACTTGGTCAATGTAAAGATCATTGTAGTCAATCTTTCTCCTCTCAAGTGACTTTAACTTTTCAGCAATGGAGCATTTTTGTGTTAAGTGTCCTTTCTGATGACACTTTTCGCATAGTGTTTCTTAGACAGGGCATTTCGCTATGTTCTGTCCTTCTTCATCACAAAAATAGCAACAATTGACACAAGACACTTTAAACCATACATTATGTAGGGCCTGACAAGCTTCCAATGTTCTCAACTTCTTTTGGAAATGATATTCTTACTCTTTTGACACCATTTTTCCTCTCTGGTCTATCTTTATATTTTTCTTCAGTGATTTGTTCAATCTTAAGACCATCAATCCGAACAGCGTAAAAAAAAAGTTTCAATTCTATGATTCTCGAAATCAGAGGGCAAAAAGTGAAACCGAAAAGTACAATACCTTCTGAGATCCGGGACTTTATTTGCATCTTCAAGCCTGAAATTGGTTCCATTAATATTGATTTCACGATCGAAGATTTGGGTAACATTAAAAGCAGCATTAAACTCGATTATCCATACTTTGTTTGAAGAAAAATTGTAGACAGATGTGATCGCATAATTTTCCACCTGGTTTAGGACGATATCCAGTGCACCAAATAAGACCTTATGACTAATCGGTTTGTCTAACCTTTTCAGATTTAGCTTGACAGAATTTTTAAATATCCACCGACGGTTTTGGTTTGCTTTGTTGAGCGACATTGCCAACACACAACTTTCAACGGTTTTTTAACACGTGATGACGCTATTAATTAAATTTGATTTTTAAAACTTGCTAAGCCAAACGACAATTTTATAATTTTTAAAATATCCATTATATAATATATAATTTTATAGTATATAATATATTAATATATATATATATCTTGATTCGAAACCTTCTTTTATTTTCTGAACTGATTTTATTAATTTACAATATTGACTGATAAAAGATAACAGATTTGTCTAATTTGTTAGTTTTTTTTAAAAAGTACACATGTAATAGGCGTGGTAAAATTATTTCATTCATTTTTAAGCGTGGGAAAGTTTTTTTCTTTCAAACTTAATTTTTTAGCTAACATTTTCACACATTTGATTTTTAAATAGTAAGATTAATTTGTACATCGCTTTTTTTTCAAACTTTTTCAAAACTGTATGTAAATTTTTATTAAAAGAAGAAAAAAAAAACACCATATGTTTTAATTTATGTTGGAATTAGAAAATGTATCTACTGCTGAAATAACTTTAAAAAAGTGAGAAGCTTCAAATATTTATTTAGTTTAAAATAAAAAAATAATTCAAAATTTTTTTGTTAACTTTTTAATAATTCATTTAGATTTAAATTTAAATTCAATCGTTAAAAAACTTTTTTTTGTTTTAATTTTTACTTTAACTAAATGCATTCTGTTTCCCATCTTTAATAAATTAATTCAAACAAAAAAAAGATAATATAATTTATAAAAAAAAACATGTTTTTCAACGATTGAATTTAAATATAAATCTAAATGCATTGTTAAAATCGTGAGGTATTTATATCATTTCCCTTTAAATTTAAATTTAGTATTTAGCAGATTGCTATTCGTGTCCTTTCAAATAAAGACTCTTTCTTTTTGTTCAATTTATCTCTTTAGTATTTTAAATCAGAGTTGTTTATAAGTCACAAATCTCAAGTCTAGTCCAAGTCGGGACTTTTTTTTTTAGTCCGAGCAAAGACTTTAATTTTTTAAACAACTTTAAACAACTCTGTTTTAAATAAATAATTTTTCTCTATTTTTTATTGACAAAAACGAAGATAGTACTGAGAATATGATAGATCTTCTGAATTAGTTTGAAGATAAGGTTTCTGAAACCGAAATCGGTGATCTTAAACATACTTCATTAAATTTTAAATTTTGTTTGGTTTTTTATTTATCCTATTTTCTATGACTTTTTTTTTTTTTTAATTTTTTACAAAAAAAAATTCAATTCAATTTTATCTGCCTTTGTTGATAACTTCAAGTTTGTCATTATTGGTTTTAAGCAGCAATTTTCGCTTTACGCAGACCATTGAAAAAATCAAGGTCTAAATGTATCAGAAGTATTTATTTTCATAAAGACACTTAATCCTTTTAAATTTTTTTAAACCTTTAAATTTCTATTATGGGGCTGAAAAGAAGGCCTAAACCATTCGGAGCTGCCCTGGGGAAATTCCCATAATTATATTTTAAATAAAATTAATAAATAAAAATTTATTTTCATCAGCTAAATATTTGTTTCTTCGGCTAATTTATTTTTTATTAGCAAGTAAAAAGAGATAAAACATTAATTATATTTAAAATAACTTAATTAGTAAAAATGAGACAAATTTACACTGAATCTTATCCTTTTTTTTATTTTTTATTTTATTTTAACTTAAATTACCTTATTTAATTTTATTTATTATTTTAATTTTTTTTATTCTGACAGAGCATTAGCTCGGTACATTAAAAACAAATAAATAAAAAATTTGTTTCGTGCCATATTCTATTAAAATCTTTTAATTGGATAATTGCATGTTTATCTAATTGGATTGGTAGTCTAGCATCCCTACAATATAGTAATTCAAACGGCGTTTTTCCGGTGGTTTCATGGTGACTGGTTCTGTATGCAAATAATGCTACATTGATATATTCGTCCCAATTGGTTTGATGGTCGTTACAATACGTGCTAAGGATTTGGCAAATAGTTTTATTAAAACGTTCAGTTTGCCTGTTTGTTTGAGGATGATATAGTGTTGTAGCCAGTTTCTTTATCCTCATGTAGTTACAAATTTCTTGAACTAGATTCGACATGAATTGTCTACCCTGATCTGATAATAATTTTTCCGGTGCTGAATGCCTTGTAATTATTTCCTCGACAAAAATTTTTGCTATTGTCGCTGCATCAATCTTTTTTATTGGAAAAGCTTCTACCCATTTTGACAGGTAGTCTGTAAATATAAGTATGTATTTGTTGTTTCTTGGTGTTTCCGGAAGAGGGCCTAATATATCCACCCCTAGCATATCGAAAGGCTTGTTGAAATTGTTAATTGGCACTAGTGTAGCTTTTGTTGGATGTGGATTTTTAGTCATAGCACAAGATTTACATGAGTTAATCCATTCTGTTATGTCCTTGGTCATATCAGTCCAGAGATATTTTTGTCTTATTTTGGCATATGTTCTTTTAACACCTAAATGTCCTCCGCTGACTTCTCCATGGCATTCTTTGAGAATTTTTGGTACTAGACTTCTTGGTATCATCATTTTTGCTTGATATTTTTTATAATTTTTGAATAATATTCCATTTTTCAAAGAATATCGTTTACTTTTACCATATTTATTCAATCTCTTAAAGATTTTCTCTAAATTTTCATCCTGTCTTTGCAAGCTTGAAATATTTGCTTCTTTTTCTACACAAAATACTTCGATTCTGGACAATGCGTCAGCATTTTTATTTGCAGATCCCTTTTTATATTTTATTTCTTTGTCATATTCTGCGAGCTGGAGTCTCCATTTTTGTATACGTGTTGATTTAATTTTCATGTTTTCGAGATAAGCCAAAGGATTATGGTCAGATTCAATTGTGAATTTGCGCCCGTAAAGATATTGTCTAAATTGTTCGCATGCCCATGCGATACCCAAACACTCTAACTCAATTGCCGGATAATTTCTTTCTGATGGCTTCAGATTTCTACTCGCATATGCTATGACTTTTTCATTACCATTTTTGTCATATTGATAAAGAACTGCTCCTAATCCAACTCCCGAAGCGTCTGTTGCAAGGTAAAGTCTTTTATTAAAATCTGGAAACGACAAAATCGGAGGACTGATCAGATGATTGATTATCTTTTTAAAACTATCTTCACATGTTCTTGTCCATTCGAATTCCGTATTTTTCTTTAATAGTCTATTTAATGGTTCCGCGAGATTACTGTAACTCGGAATAAATTTTCGCTAATGTGAAGCAAAACCTAAGAATCGTTTAATTTCCTTTGGATTTTTGGGAACTGGATAGTTTTTAACCTTTTTAATTTTTTCTTCATCGGGTTTAATTCCATCGGGAGATATAATGTATCCCAGGAATTTTACCTTCTTTACCCCAAATTTGCACTTGGTTGTTTTTAATTTGAGATTAGCTTCTCGAAGTCGAGTAAAAAGTTTCTCTAAATGTTCTAAATGTTCTTTAAATGTGGAACTAAATATCACTATATCGTCAATATAAACAAGCACATTATGTAAATCCCCTAAAATAGTCTCCATATTACGTTGAAATGCTGCCCCTGCGTTACTTAGACCAAAAGGAACGACCTCAAATTGATAGAGCCCTTTATTCGTAATAAAAGCTGTTTTTTCTTTTGATTCTTCTTCAAGTGCCATTTGCCAATATCCGCTTACTAGATCCATTGAAGAGAAAAATTTTGAATTTCGTAGCTTGTCGATAGTTTCCTCAATTAGTGGTAACGGGTAATTGTCTTTTACGGTAACTGAATTGAGTTTTCTAAAATCGATGCAAAATCTTTCCGAACCATCATTTTTTTTTACGAGAACAATTGGTGATGCCCATGGACTTTTTGATTTCGAGACTATCCCATGTTTTAGCATATCATTTACCATTCTATCGATTAATTCCTGCTTCGCATACGGCACTCTATAGGCTCTTTGTTTTATAGGTCTATTGTTTCCTGTGTCTATTTTCAACTTGTTTTTATCACAATAACCGATGTCTCCTTCTCCTTTTGAAAAGACATCTTTTAATTTATTTATTAAATCTAGAAGACTCTTTTTTTCTTCTGCTGAAAGGCATGTTTCGGACCAGTTAATCAAATTTTTCAAATCTACTTTGTCATAATTCCCATTCTTCCATGGAACTTCTATTTGTCTATCGATTTCTTCAACGTGAGCTATCACAGTTTGGGGGTTAATTTTTATATCATATGGATTTTTGTTTAAAATAATTAATGGAATTTTTCCTTTATTACTTATTGTTACATAATCTGGGACTATCCATTCTGTTGATTTGTTTACTGCTTCAATGTAAATAGTCTTGTTTGATTCGAACGGTAAATTTAGCCATATTGTCTTCTGAGAGTTAGCTTCAATACAAGCTGGTGATTTTATTGCCAAACATGCTTCTCTTTGGTTCTTTTTTACGATCAACGGGCAGAATGTCCCCCCGATACATAAACGTTTTTTGCTAAAATCAATAATAGCTCCCTGACTTAAAAGCATATCAGTGCTAAGAAGAAGATTTGTTGCCAAATTATCGATTACTTCGCACTTTTGAATAAAACAATAGTTTCCAAAGCTAATTTTTGCATTTGCATCCCCTTTTGAGATTAGCTCGCTGCCGTTTGCTGAGACCCACTTGTTCTTGATTGCTTGTTGTAATGGCTTCATATTTAATTGTTTAGCTAATACTGAGCTTATCATTGTTTTTGCGGCTCCGCTATCTAAAGTGGCTAAGATTTTTGTTCCATTGATAGTGACTTTTACGTATGTTGAAGTTATGTCATTGTGAGGGTTTGTACTTGAGTGATAGAGCACTGGGAGACCCCACGGACTTCCAGTGCTTTTTAATTTAAATTTTTGTTTTTGTTCTCATAGGGATAGTTAAAAGTGTTTCTCTTCCTTAGGAAACAATTTTTTGCTATATGTCCCCTCTTTTGGCAAACATAACATTTTCTTTGAGGTGATACTGATCTACTACTGCTTCTACTTTGATTGAACTTCCGGTTTGAATAGTAACTCTTTGACCTATTCCGTCTATTTGAAAATTCCTCCCTATTAGCTCCTCTACTTTTTCTAGGATCCTCCGCGATAGTTTTATTATCGTTATATCGATCTGTGTCAATCTTGTTAATTGTAATCGTGCTTAGTCTTAACTCGAGTGATTTTTCTATTTTACCCGCCAATTCTACCGCTTCTTCGTAATTTTTCGGTTCCGTTGTGCACATAATACTCTGTATTTCCGGTATTATACCTGTCCTGAAACGACCCAATAATGCCTTGTTGGCATCTTCGCTTGCGCTCGATTTAAATGCTTTATTGAACGCTTTTTTCAAAGTTGCCGAATAGTCGTCAATTGTTTCTCCATTTTTCTGTGTTTTGTTAAAAAATTCTTGTAGATATGCTATATTGTTTGATCTGTCCATTTTATCTATTATTTTAAATTTCACTCTTTCGTATACATGTGTTCTTTCTTGAGGCATATCATACCATGTATTAAGGGCTTTGTCTTTCAACCATACAGGTAATTTTCTCCCTTTTTCCTCTCTTGACCAACCATTCGCGAAATATATTCTATCATACTGGTTAAACCATTCATCCACATCATCCTCATTTCCTTTAAGTGGTTCAATATTGTTAATGAAAGTTGTATTAAAATTTGTCTTTTTTTCGACATTATCACTTCCTCCACACATGTATTGCTTCAACTCATCAGGAACATCGCAATCCACGAATATTTCGTGTTTTTGATGATTTTCAATAATTTTTTGTTCATGGTCAGTTAACTTGGACACATCTACACTCGTGAAGTATTCTTCTACGAATGTCCTAACAGTTTCAAATTTAAAATCTTCGTTGTACTTTTGTAGATTACTGAAATCTTTTACTTTATCAGTTTTAAAACGCTTAAAAGCTGCTTCGTCAAACGTTCTACCCTCTCTGCAATACCAAGCGAGAGTTTTGAATAACGCCTTAGTACCAACGAACTTATCCATTTGAATAACGATTAGTTTGTGTAATTTTGAAAGCAAATCGCCGTCACTCTGGAATTGTAATCCTACCTAACTAGTTTAGAGTTGGAAAAAGTCCGGTTATACCCTTTAGGTACCACCTGTTAGGGTGTTTACCGCGAACTCAAACTTTCTCTTTGAGTTTTTTTTTTTTCTTTTGTTGGTTGCAAACACCGCTGCCACCAATTATGTCACGCCAATAAATGGATGACACAAGCAAGGATAAATAAAAGACAGTTTTATTTCACTTGCCAGTTAGTAGAATATATATTATATATCTGCTTTGATAGCTGGCTCGTACATTTATTTATATTAAAAGTTTGAATAAATAAATAAAGTTTTCACAATCAACTTATAATATTTAAAAGCGACATCTTTTAAATATTATAAAGTTACTTCGTTTTCAAGATAGTTGTCTTTGGGTATGACATCCCCTTTTCTTTTTTAAAATTTTTCTTTTATAAAGGAAAATTTGAACTAATATTTATTTTTCTTGAAAATGAAGTATTACAAAACTAAAATAGAATTGAAATAAAAAAAAAATAAAAAAATATAAATTTTTAAAAAAAACTTTTAAGTTTTTTGTATGCTGCATTAATGAGTTTCATGCGTTCTCCATCATAATTTCCCTTGTCTGGATGGTATTTCAAACTAAGTTTGACGTACTGGTTTCTTATTATTGCTAATGTAAAATCTTCTTTTAATTCTAAGATCTCCGAGCAATTCTCACCAGTCGGTAGTTTAATTTTTAACTTTGATCCGCATGATTTTCTTCGCTTTCTTTTGTCTGACTCGCTATGTTTTTCGTGTTGCTCATTGTTTGTTTTTTCCTGATTTTCTTTTTCATTGTCTTTTTGTCTGTTTCCTTTTTCCCATTTTTCCCTTTTTTCTTTTATCAAAATTGCTCTTCTTTGCTTGTAATTCAGATTTATGTAAATATCCTGCTCTTGCTTAAATTTTCGTTCTCCTTCTTTGATTTTTGCTTTAACAAATTCACTTAATTTTGAAACTTCTTTTTGTTTTGTTTTCTTTCCCATATTTCTTTGTTTAATTTCATCTTTCATTGCCTTCCGATTTGCGTATGTATTTGGTGAAGGACTTCTTTTCCTTTCGTTGTTCGGGAGTTTCGTAGTCATTCCATATTTGTTTATTAATTCCTTCTCTTTTTGTATTTTCCAAAGCTTTGATTTTGAAATTGGCATTTTTGTAATTCAGTTGAAACTAAAATCTTCACATTAAATGTTGGATATATTTATACTCGTTTAATTCTAGGCCTTCGCAGTCCTCGGAGGAAAGTGTTGATTACCGGGCCTACCTTCCCGGCGAACCCCCCATAATAATTTAGGTACCCTCGTACTCTAGCGAGGGCCCTTCCCTTGGGATCCTGCGTTAGGAGGCTGTAGGCCATCTCCTTAACAAAATTTGAAGCTTCAGTGCTTCTTCTGATCCCTAGACCGTCCCATTCAGCTCCCAGGAAAACTAGTCTTCGTACCGGATTTAGTACGGACTTCTTTGTATTTAGCACCCACCCTGCCTGTCTTAACTTAGCCCTTAGCACGTCGACCAAGACTTGGAGCTTGGCTTGGTCTCGGTGCGCAATTAGGAGGTCATCCAGATGCCCATATGTGTAACGCGTGTACTTCCGGATGAAGGTAAGTACTGCGTTAAGGAGCATTTGCTGGACGTAGGGTGCTATAGAGAGTCCGAAGGGCATTCTGTTAAATACATAAAACTTCCCCCCGTAACCAAAGGTGGTCACGAATTTAGATTTGGGGTGAAGTTCTACGTTGAAAAGGGCCTGTTTGAAGTCCAACTTCACATACCAGAGGTGCCTTGGCCATTGCGTGTCCGTGGCTACTTGGTAGAGGGACTTCAGGCTGAATTTAGGGGCCTCGATGCACTTCGTCAGAGCTGAGAAGTCTGCTATCGGGCGTACCTTGGAGCCGGGTCTCCTGACTAGGAAAAAGGACCCACAGAATCTGGGGACCTTTTTGAGTGGGACGGATTCAATTATTTTGGCTCTTAAAAGAGAGCCGATTACCTGGTCCCGTTCCCTGTCTGAGGCTGTGATTTTGTAGCGATACCCCTGGGTTCGCGCGCAGCCTCCTTTAGTCCATATTCTAAGCCCGTCTTTTAATTTATTGAAGAGGGCTTTAGGGACGGGAAAAACCTTATTAAATTGTTGGATCGAAGTGGCGAGATTAAAATAAGCGTCCACTTCGATCTTAATTGGTTCTTCCCCTGTGGCTAGCTTAATTGGGAAGAACCTTATTGACATATCATTGGAAGGCGAGGAAAATTCTGAAGGGTTAGTGGAGGTTGGTGTCGTGGCGATTGAACTGGACTCAGATACAGCTTCTTCTGGGTCGTCGCCTGTCCCCTGCTGTTCTGTGTCCTGGTTCTCGAGGTCTTCCTCGGATTCTTCCGGGATATCCTCGTAACCCCCTGATTCGACAAAGAAATATTTGTTTGTTTGATCGTCCCAGAAATACTTTCTTGTAACTGGACGACCAAACTCCCACCTGTGGATTCTACTATAATTGGGGTGGTCAGTGGTGGGTTGAAGGATGTTCGTGAGAAGATCCTTCCTGACTCCCGGCGGCAATCGTGCCATTTCACGAAAATCGCACTCGGCTCTTTGAGCCTGAATGCGATCTCGCAGATCTATTCTTTCGGCCTCCAGCACGTGGCGGAGGCCTCCCGCCTATTCCGGATGTAGTTGGAACTACTTTGTTGTTAACTACAACGACTGTATCCCGCTGAGGGATGTAGCCAGCGTGGTTAACTAGTTCCCGCTCCTCGAAAAATCTGAGGGCCTTCTCCCAGCCTGCCTTGGATACCACGAAAAAGAGGTGGATCCTGTTTCTTAATTTGTTTGCGGCCTGGTCTGGGAGGTATCCTATACTATTGTATACTTCAAGGAGGGTGTCCAACTCGTGGTAGTCCCTAGCCTTGAAGTGTTTGCAGTCTTTCGCTGCTAGCATGGCCCTAAGCTCCTGTGCCATGACACCATAGTTGAGCTGCCCTGTAGTATTAAAACTACTTACCTCGGGCTCCATTTTGGAGCTCCCGTATCCGGAAGAGGTCGCTGTTGCAAACATCGGTGGCGTTCCTTTACTTCCTGCGAAAATTTCGGTGCGCTCGAACAGTTGTTGCATTCCTGTTCTCATTTCGGCCATTCCGACTGCCAGTTCGCGAATGGTTTGTTCCATGGTGATGGGAGGTGCGTCCTGTTGTTGCGTTTGCTGTTGTTGTTGGTTGTCGGCCATGTTTAGGTGTGGACTGACTCTTGGTATCTCGACTGTTGAATCTAAATTTAAAGTCGAGTTTAAAGAAGATGAAGGGGACTGGCCTGAGAGGTCCTTAGTTAGAGAGATAATAGACGGCGAGGGAGGAACTCGCGAAGGAATGGCCTAGTCATTTTCCACCTGGTTTAGGACGATATCCAGTGCACCAAATAAGACCTTATGACTAATCGGTTTGTCTAACCTTTTCAGATTTAGCTTGACAGAATTTTTAAATATCCACCGACGGTTTTGGTTTGCTTTGTTGAGCGACATTGCCAACACACAACTTTCAACGGTTTTTTAACACGTGATGACGCTATTAATTAAATTTGATTTTTAAAACTTGCTAAGCCAAACGACAATTTTATAATTTTATTATTTTATTTATTTTATTTTTAAGTGTAATCATAAGGCTAGTGCCCATCATCAACACTATTAGGTAGCTAATAATGATGACCTGATCAAACTTTTCTTTTATTCAAATAAATTTAAAAATTACAAATTAAAATAAAAATAAATGTAAAAAATTTAAATTTTAAAATATAATGTTTTCAATTTTAAATCAAATTTTGAAAAAAAACTAAGTGTTTTTGCATAAATTAAATTAATATTATTAAAAATTGACAATTTAAAGTGGTTGAAGCTTAAGTCCTTTTTAAAAATTACAAATTTATTCATCAGTCTTGAGTAGATATACTCAAATGTATTGATTCCATATTTTGACTTTATCCCAGGTTCAAAAAGAAGATCTTTATTTCTCAAGTTATACGTTAGCTTTCTTTCTTCATTGAAAATCAACTTGTTTTTCAAATCAATTCTACCATCATCAAAATTCAAAATCTTGTATGAAAAATTATGCATTCTTGACAAAAACCTATGTTGAAAAGAAAATAATCCATATTTTTCTAAGAAGTTATTTACCATATTAAAATCAAAAGAATTAAATTTAAATTTGAATAGTTTAAATAAACAAAAATAATAATAGTCAGATAATTTTTGTATTGATTCTTTTGAAAAATAACTAATAAGAGAACAACAATAATCAAAATGTTGTTAAATAAATGTTTTAAAAAACTGAATTTTTACAGATGTACAAAGATAGAAAAGATTACTAATAGAAAAAAGTCTCTTATTTACAATTAAACAGAGATTTGTAACATATTTTTTAAAATTTAATTTATTGTTAATCAATACCCCAAGCAGTTTGAATTCGTTAACTACTTGTATTTTAAAACCATTCAAGGTTACATTGTCTGGAACTCGGATCCGCTTATTATGTACAAACATTACATACGTTTTTGACCAATTAATTTCTAGACGATTGAACAAACACCATTCAAAAAGTCCAGCTAACTTATTGTTGAAAAACTTAACCAGATTTTCAACATTGTCGCCTGATTTGTAGATTGTTGTATCATCAGCGAAAAGTTTGATAAATAAATCATGCATTAGGAAATTTTGGGCATGTTTTAGATTTTTCTAATTCAATTAGAAAAATAAATAAAAATTTAAATTTTTAATTAAAATAATAAAGTTCATATGTTTATTTAAATTTTTTTTTAATCTCAAAATAATTTTTAGAAGATATTGTGAAACACAAATCGAACAAAAAATGTTAATTATTGATAGATTAAAATTATGGTTAGAAATAAAGCATAGTTTGCGGCATTTTTTTACCTAAAAAAGTTATTCTTTTGTAAAAAATAAAAAAAATAATAAGATTAGGTTAAAAACGTGCAACAAACTATGTCTCACCTTTTAGCTATATATTTTCAATATATCTTACTAACATTAATTTTAATTTGTCATAAATGACATTGTAAAATGACATTGATCTTTTTAAAACATTGTAAAAATTTGAATTTAGATATTGAAAATTTTTTCCTCATTTAAAAAAGGAATTTTTTGCTGAAGTTCTCTCAATAGCTAAAACACCGACTCAAGCCACATAAAAATTCTTTACTTTTACAGTCCAATAAAATCATTTCACTGATAGAATTTTCTCATAAAAGAATTTATTCCAGAATTTAATTTTGATATTTGTTTGTCTCATTCAGCAATCAATTAGAAAATTTATGTTTCTTTAACATGCGGGGTACTTAGATATTAAGAATTTTTACTTTTGACTAGTAATGCTACTAAATTTTGTGAAAAAAAGCTTTTAGATACGGCTTTATGAAGTTCTTTTCAATTCGGTTTTTTTTTTGGATTCTAATTTTATTCCATTCACAAACTTATTAAAATCATTTCTAATAATAGGGAATTTTATTTTATTTATTACTTTTTTTTTAAAATATAACACTTATATAAGTAGAAAAAATATATAAAAAAAACAACGAAATATGTTTTTTAAGGACAAAAAAAATACCTAATTTATTTTTTTGTGTTTTTCGATGGGACTGGTCTTCACCGATTATTCTTTATTACTTTTTCATTGTTTTCTAATCTTCTCTTTTTGCTTATGGCTGCTCGGTTATCTCATTTGCTTCAGACTCTCACAACAAATGATGCCTATTTCCATGATTGTTTTAGATTGCTTATGTTATTAGGAATTTCTTCGATTAAAGACATTTTTTTAAATAACAGAGAGAATTTAGAGATATGGTTACAATAGTTTTTATAAATTTAAAATCAAAAGTGTTAATTTGATAAACAAAATAAAAAAGATAAAAAAAAAATTTTAAAGCTGCAATTTTTAAAGCACAATATGAGATTAATTAATAAATAATTTTTTTTTGTTTGATTGAATAAGAGTTTCATTTCAATTTAATCATGTATTAAAAAATTAAAAAAGTAATAAATTCTATTGTTTTTCTATTATTTACCTGATCCAATTTTGTCACTTAAACAAATACATGATAAAAACAGAGATCAGATCAATGTATAAACATAATGAAATAGTATCCAAAATTAATAAAATTTTTGACCTGAAGAACCGTAGCGTGATACCAAAAAAACTCTACGAGCTAATCAAATTCAACACGGAAGCCCAAAATTGAACCCATAAATTAACATCTTTTATTTTCTTTTTTTATAAGAAATATTTTGTATTTTATTAGTAAAATTGCAATACGCTTTATTTTACAGCGTAATGCGACGTGGCCGGAGAGCGGCCTTAGCTCAAATGTAAATAAAAATAAATAAAATTCTATTGTTTTTGACATAAATAGAAAAAAAAATGTTTTAATTTAGTTCCTAATTCAGTATTTTAGTTTTTTAAATTAAATATTATTATTATTTAAAAATATTTTACGCGTTAATTGATTTCTTACTATTAAAATGTTGGATTATAATTGTTTGAAGGCTAAAATTTTAAGTTGTATTCAATCTGAATAATAATTTACTGTAACATTAATGACCGACATGAAGCCAAACGAAATTTCAATACTTTTTCATATTTTCAAATAAAAATTAAACTCATCATCTTTCACTTAAGAGTTCAATTATGAAAATATTGGCAAAATTAACTAAGAATTATGTTAAACTTCGCACTTTATCAATGTTATTTCAATATCTGATATATTTTGTATTTTAAACACAAAAAATTTAACCATTTATAAACAAATCTATTAGTTTTAAGAAGAAAAATGAAAATAATTTATAGATTTATTATATTATTTTTAAAAATTAAAGGATTGGGTTGTAATTGTTGAAAGGCTAAAATTTATTTTTGTATTCAATATGTATTATGAACTACTGTTAAATCTATCACTGAAATGAATTAAAAACCAAAATTACACTGTGTTACATCTGATTGCACAAATCCGTTTTTAATTAACTTAATGACTTTCAGATTAAAATTGAATCAAAAAAATTTTGATTAGGAAAGCGGTCAATAAATTAAATAGAAAAATGAAAACAATTATCAAATTATTTTCCAATTTCTTACAATTAAAATATTGAATTGTAATTGTAAACAGTTGGAAGGCTATTTTAAAGTTTATAATGGAATTAATTTGGATCAAAAAAATAAATTAAATCAACTTAAATGCGCATTGAAATGTCTGAAAGTCGGAAATTGTAGGATGGTAATAATCAAAGAAGATAGTTGTTCAATTCGAAATGAAATTTTTTCATTAAACACTGGAGACCAGGATTATTTTTTAATAAAAAACAGATTAGATTCAAATTTTTCATGTAAATTTAGAAATTTTACAAAAATAAATAAATAGTTTTATAATTTTTAGTAAAAATGACACTGAATAATCATTCAAGTACTGTTTTCTCACTAGCAGTTTTACGTAATGGAGATTTAGCGAGCGGATCAAGGGATATGACAATTAAAATTTGGAATTTAGAGAATGGAAGTGTTAAGATGACACTGAATAATCATTCAAATATTGTAATGTCACTAGCAGTTTTACAAAATGGAGATTTAGCGAGCGGATCACATGATAAAACTATAAAAATTTGGAATTTAGACACTGGAAGTGTAACAATGACACTGAATAATCATTCAGGTGCTGTTTTCTCACTAGCTGTTTTACAAAATGGAGATTTAGCGAGCGGATCATTAATGGATCAATTAAAATTTGGAATTAGTTTTATTCAAATTTTCCATATTCTTTTATTTGTAAAATAATTCACTCTTTTTTTTTTAAATTTTATTCATTTAAAATTATTTATTTTTAAAACTTAACAGAGCATTTACTTTATAAACTCTTTAATTATTTTCATAAAAAAACTTAATTATATTTTTATTACTTTTAACTCTTAAACATTTCACACAATTTAGTTAATTAAACAAATAAATTTTAAGTAATTATATTTTTTTGCTTTGCTTAAAATTATTAATAAATTAATAAATATTAAAATATTAATAAATTTGAAGGAATTTCTCTACTGTCAATGATTAATTTGACGTTCTTATGATTTGTGATCTTTTTTGAATCAGTTAAAATCTTCTCCGATTCCACAAGAAATTTTCAGAAAAATTAAATTTTATTTTAGACTGATAAATTATATATAATAAATTAAATTTTAGACAAAAAAATTTACTAGAAAAAATAATTCGAAAAATAAGTTTTCGTCCATGATCATTTAGACGAAACAATAGAAACATGACAACAATATTTTAGACAAATTTGAAAAATTTGATTTTATATGAATGTTTAATTAAATAAAAAAGATTTAAAGGTACTCAATTAGATGTGATAAATTTTTTAAGTATTCAAAAGTTTCGATAGTCTTCATTTGTCGAAATTAATCCTTGCGAAATTAATTTATACAATTTAACGGATACCATCAGTTAATGAATGGGTCTGATTAAAAATGAAGCTTTTATACAGTGTCAAATAATTACAAATTTCTCTAATATGATATATGCTCTTAGAATTGTCCTCATTTGTCTTTTATTTAAAAATAATTAAAGAAAAAATTAATTAGTCTGATATCGGAAATAATTAAACTTTAATTATTAAAGATGTGTGACTTTAAAATAATTATTACTATTTATTTATTTGTTTTTATGTACCGAGCTAATGCTCTGTCAGAATAAAAAAAATTAAAATAATAAATAAAATTAAATAAGGTAATTTAAGTTAAAATAAAATAAAAAATAAAAAAAAGGATAAGATTCAGTGTAAATTTGTCTCATTTTTACTAATTAAGTTATTTTAAATATAATTAATGTTTTATCTCTTTTTACTTGCTAATAAAAAATAAATTAGCCGAAGAAACAAATATTTAGCTGATGAAAATAAATTTTTATTTATTTATTTTATTTAAAATATAATTATGGGGATTTCCCCAGGGCAGCTCCGAATGGTTTAGGCCTTCTTTTCAGCCCCATAATAGAAATTTAAAGGTTTAAAAAAATTTAAAAAGATTAAGTGTCTTTATGAAAATAAATACTTCTGATACATTTAGACCTTGATTTTTTCAATGGTCTGCGTAAAGCGAAAATTGCTGCTTAAAACCAATAATGACAAACTTGAAGTTATCAACAAAGGCAGATAAAATTGAATTGAATTTTTTTTTGTAAAAAATTTAAAAAAAAAAAAAAGTCATAGAAAATAGGATAAATAAAAAACAAATCAAAATTTAAAATTTAATGAAGTATGTTTAAGATCACCGATTTCGGTTTCAGAAACCTTATCTTCAAACTAATTCAGAAGATCTATCATATTCTCAGTACTATCTTCGTTTTTGTCAATAAAAAATAGAGAAAAATTATTTATTTAAAACAGATTTGTTTAAAGTTGTTTAAAAAATTAAAGTCTTTGCTCGGACTAAAAAAAAAAGTCCCGACTTGGACTAGACTTGAGATTTGTGACTTATAAACAACTCTGATTTAAAATACTAAAGAGATAAATTGAACAAAAAGAAAGAGTCTTTAATTGAAAGGACACGAATAGCAATCTGCTAAATACTAAATTTAAATTTAAAGGGAAATGATATAAATACCTCACGATCTTAACAATGCATTTAGATTTATATTTAAATTCAATCGTTGAAAAACATGTTTTTTTTTTATAAATTATATTATCTTTTTTTTGTTTGAATAAATTTATAAAAGATGGGAAACAGAATGCATTTAATTAAAGTAAAAATTAAAACAAAAAAAAGTTTTTTAACGATTGAATTTAAATTTAAATCTAAATGAATTATTAAAAAGTTAACAAAAAAATTTTGAATTATTTTTTTATTTTAAACTAAATAAATATTTGAAGCTTCTCACTTTTTTAAAGTTATTTCAGCAGTAGATACATTTTCTAATTCCAACATAAATTAAAACATATGGTGTTTTTTTTTTCTTCTTTTAATAAAAATTTACATACAGTTTTGAAAAAGTTTGAAAAAAAAGCGATGTACAAATTAATCTTACTATTTAAAAATCAAATGTGTGAAAATGTTAGCTAAAAAATTAAGTTTGAAAGAAAAAAACTTTCCCACGCTTAAAAATGAATGAAATAATTTTACCACGCCTATTACATGTGTACTTTTTAAAAAAAACTAACAAATTAGACAAATCTGTTATCTTTTATCAGTCAATATTGTAAATTAATAAAATCAGTTCAGAAAATAAAAGAAGGTTTCGAATCAAGATATATATATATATTAATATATTATATACTATAAAATTATATATTATATAATGGATATTTTAAAAATTATAAAATTGTCGTTTGGCTTAGCAAGTTTTAAAAATCAAATTTAATTAATAGCGTCATCACGTGTTAAAAAAACGTTGAAAGTTGTGTGTTGGCAATGTCGCTCAACAAAGCAAACCAAAACCGTCGGTGGATATTTAAAAATTCTGTCAAGCTAAATCTGAAAAGGTTAGACAAACCGATTAGTCATAAGGTCTTATTTGGTGCACTGGATATCGTCCTTAACCAGGTGGAAAATGATGCGATCACATCTGTCTACAATTTTTCTTCAAACAAAGTATGGATAATCGAGTTTAATGCTGCTTTTAATGTTACCCAAATCTTCGATCGTGAAATCAATATTAATGGAACCAATTTCAGGCTTGAAGATGCAAATAAAGTCCCGGATCTCAGAAGGTATTGTACTTTTCGGTTTCACTTTTTGCCCTCTGATTTCGAGAATCATAGAATTGAAACTTTTTTTTTACGCTGTTCGGATTGATGGTCTTAAGATTGAACAAATCACTGAAGAAAAATATAAAGATAGACCAGAGAGGAAAAATGGTGTCAAAAGAGTAAGAATATCATTTCCAAAAGAAGTTGAGAACATTGGAAGCTTGTCAGGCCCTACATAATGTATGGTTTAAAGTGTCTTGTGTCAATTGTTGCTATTTTTGTGATGAAGAAGGACAGAACATAGCGAAATGCCCTGTCTAAGAAACACTATGCGAAAAGTGTCATCAGAAAGGACACTTAACACAAAAATGCTCCATTGCTGAAAAGTTAAAGTCACTTGAGAGGAGAAAGATTGACTACAATGATCTTTACATTGACCAAGTAGAAACCCAATCAATAATTGAAGCGGATATCAGCCATCAAATATCAATGACGTAATGTCCCAAATTATTCCTCAAGACCTCAAAACTCCAGTGTTAGAAGACAGTTTGGTAAGCCGTTTAAAAGATCTTCTACCAATAAGTCAAAGACCTGTCAATTTCCTCTCAAATGATCAGAATGAGACTGAAGCTTTTTTCAAAACAAAAAATCAAATCAAGAGATTTTCCGAATCTGATCCAAATGAAAAAGAATTCACCGAAAACGGATCTAAGAAGCCATTAGTTGTCTTAGAAATTGAAAACGATAATACCTTCGAGTTCGAATAAAACTAATCAACAACTGAATGTTCAAGTCAAGTAGACCAGTCATCCAGCGAAGTTGTTCAGCAAACTTCGTGTCAAAATAGCTTTGAAGAAAATTTAGAATGAATAAGAAGACAAATAAATCAATTTTAAGACCAAAACCTCTAAATAAAACAAGGTAAGTAATTATAGTAATTTATCTTGATTTTCAAAATTATCAGTTCATAACAAAACCACGCAACAAGTATGGAGAAGGAGTAGCTATTCTAATTAAAGAAGGAATTGAATTTATACACGATTTTTCTTATGAGGAATTCAATTCCGAACTCCTTTGAATAAGAATGAATTTAGGAAAGAATAATGAATTTTTGTATTTAGTCTTTATAATCCACCCAATGTGCTTCTGAACTTTAATTTTTTATAACAGTTAATAAGGAATGTAGAAACTACATTTTAGGTTGTACTCTAAACGCTAGAACAAAGCAAATAGGTTGCAAAGGGGAAAATGAAAACGGTAAAATGTTGGAAAAAATAATCAACGAGTAAGACTTTTCAGTAATCAATGATAAGCGTCCTACTTTCAATTTTTTAATAAGAATTACTTTGAAATTCTTGACCTTTTTTTAGTTTCATCTTCATTAATTGACAAAATTACCGACTTCAGTGTCTTAAATAGTCAAGACATGACTAGTGACCATTTCCCAATCGAAGCATCGATTTCTATTGGCTATCAATTAGAAAATAAATCAGCAGCTAAAAAGTTTAACTATAAGAAAGCAAACTGGCAAGTATAAAGCGAGATTTTAAATTCTCAAATAGTGAATATCACTGAAAGTTTCCCTACAATAGATCAACTAAATGATAAAACAACAGAAAAAATTATTTCTGCTTCACATAAAAGCATTCCATATCTTACTCAGAAAATCTACAAAACGAATCTTCCGCCGAACATTGTAAATTTGATAAAAGAACGTAGGAAAGTAAGAAGAAATTACAAGAAAACTCGCTGTCAAAAGCTCAAGCAAAAATTTAATCAACTTATATCTGAGTTAAAGGCCTCTTTAAAAAAATTCTGGAATCAAAATTGGTTTGATTTTATTGAGAAGATGGGAAAAAACCCACTGACAAGTAGACCTTTTTGGAAGAAAAAAAAAAAAATTTAGAACAAAAAAAGGATCAAATTTAATTCCTAAATTGATTTTAAATGAAAGGGAATTCAAAACTAATGAAGAAAAGGGAAAATGCTTCGGAGAACTCTTATCTTCAATATTTAGTCCTAATTCTGATTTAATTGATACTGAGAAAGATATCGAAATACTGAATTCTAGCTCTGTTTTCTTTCGGAATTATAACCAGTCTAATTTTAATGATCCAATTTGCTTAAATGAATTAATTATGGCTTTAAAGAGATTAAAAAATGAAGCGGCATCAGGACCTGACCAAATTCATAAATTAATGATAAAAAACTTACCTAGAAATTCATTAATAGAAATCATAGAACTTTTAATTTATCTTTTCGAGAAGGTAGAATTCCGAAAGCGGGTAAACATCTTACATTACTTTGATTCAAAAAAAGGCCTCTACTTTACAAGATCGTTAAAATTATTGACCAATTAGCATAACGAGTTGTTTAGGAAAGCTACTGGAACGCATAGAATATTCAAGATTATACAATTTTTTTGAACAAAATTCCCTCCTTATCCAGGTAAATCTGGATTTAGGAAACACCGGCGAATATCAGATAATCTTTTCTCTTTTATTCAAAAAATTGTGGAATCATTCAATAGAAAAAAAAAGAGCCTGCGGCCTTCTCGATGATATTTCTAAAGCCTTTGATAGGGTTTGGCATGAAGGATTTCTTTTTAAATTGATTAAAATAAATCCACCTCATTACTTGACTAACTTGATTAGATCCTTTTTAGACTCTAGGACATTTAAGGTAAATGTGAATGACCGTCTGAGCGAAGCATATCAAATAACTGCAGGTGTCCCTCAAGGCTTAGTAATTAGTCCTCTTTTATTTAGTATATACATTAATGACATCCCTAAACGAAACAAAACAAAAAATGAATACTCTCTGCTTTTTGCAGATGATCATGTTACATTCTTCATTTTTAACAAAAAGGGGAACCTAGAAAATAAGATCAATAAATACCTCAACCAACTAGAACAATGGCTTATTAAATGGAAAATGAAGATATCAGTTGAAAAGTCGTATTCAGTAGTCTTTTCTAGGTACAAAAAAGAGAGTGATAATCTGAACTTAAAAATTTATGGAACAAAAAGAAATCAAGTTTCTTGGTATTAAATTTGATTCTTAATTAAACTTTAATATACTGGTAGATGAAATTAAAGAGCGCTGCAATAAAAGGCTAACTATTATTAAGATAGTGTCAAACAAAAAATGGGGTCTTAATCAAAAACACACTAGGAAATTAATATAAATCTTTAGTCGGATCGATTTTAGACTATTCTTTTCCTTGCTTAAATTCATTTTCAGAAAATATTATCAAAAAACTACAAGCAATTCAGAATACAGAATAGATTGTTACATGAGCCACATGTAACAATCTATTCCAATTTTATATCTTCTTAACTTTCATTTATTTAGATTATTTTTTTTTTTTTAATTCTTTTTTTTTTATCTCATTTTATTAACTTTAATTTTTAACTTATTCTGAAGGAGCTCTAGCTCGGTACAGAAAACAAAAAAATAAATAAATAAATAAAGATATATTGAATACCAATATGCGTTGCAACTCTAGGCTAAATTTAATTAAAATTTTATCTAATAAAAAATGGCGCCTACATCACAAAACTCTTGGAAATTTATATAAATCGCTTATTGGTTCCATTTTATACTATAATTTTCCCTGTTTTAACTCTTTATCTGATACTAACTAAAGGAAATGATTATGGCATTAAAAAGGTTAAAGAGAGAAGCAGCTTGCGGACCTGACTTTATCCACAATTGAATGTTAAAAAACTCCCTTTAAATTTATTAAAAGAGATAATAGATCTTTTTAATCTTAGTCTCCGAGAAGGTACAGTTCCTAAAGCTTGGAAAAGTTTCAATATCACAATGATACCTAAGAAATCATCATCATCTCCTACACAAGACCCATCTAATTATCGACCAATTAGCATTACAAGCTGTCTGGGTAAACTTCTTGAACGTATTATTTTTTCAAGGTTATATGATTTCTTGGAAAAAAATTCATTGCTAATTCAGGAACAATCTGGTTTTAGGAAACATCGAAGAACCGCAGATAATTTAATTTTCCTTATCCAAAAAGTTGTCGAATCTTTTAATAGAAAGAAAAAAGTATGCTGCTTATTTTTGACATTTCTAAAGCTTTCGAAAAAGTTTGGCATGAAGGTATTATTTACAAGCTGATAAAGATAAATATACCTGCCTACTCAATTTATTGGATTAAATCATTTCTTAGCTGTAGAACATTTAAAGTAAATATAAATGATCACATTAGTGATAAATTCTAAATATCTGCTGGCGTTCCTCAAGGATCAGTTATTAGTCCTTTATTATTTAGTATATTTATTAATGATATTCCTAAAAGAAATAAATCTAATAAAGAATATTCACTTCTCTTTGCAGACGATCTTGTCACTTTTTTTATTTATAAAACAAATGGAAATATAGAAAGTTAGATGAATAAGTACTTAATTGAATTAGAAAAGTGGCTTTTCAAGTGGAAAATGAAGATTTCGGTTGAAAAGTCTTGCTCAATGATTTTCACTACAAACAACAAAGAAAATTCTTTATTTAATTTAAGGATTTATGGAAATAGAATTGAAAGCTTAAAAGAAATTAAGTTCCTAAGTATTAAATTTGATTCTAAATTAACCTTTTCTTCAATGATAGAAGAAATTAAAGAATGTAGCAATTCAAGGCTAAACTTAATAAAAATCCTGTCGGATCTGTACTAGATTATTCTTTTCATTGCCTTAACTCTCTTTCAGAAACTAATATCAAGAAGTTAGAAGTAATCCAAAATTCAGCAGTTCGTTGTTTACTAAAACTAAGATATGATACTCCCTCCAACATATTACATCATGAGGCATATAATAAACTTAAACTACTAGCAGTCTCAAATCGACTTTTTAAGTTGAGTGAGAGATATGTTAGGGCAGGACTGAGCCATTCTGTTCCACTAACTGTTAAACTGGTGAAAGAATATAACAAAGGTTTCGAATCAAGATATATCGAGTACCCAACTCCATTGTGTAATTGCTACCTCACAATTTCTTCTTTTTTTTCTTAATCATCAAATATTTAAAAATATGTACTCTGTTACTCTCTATCAAAATTTATCTAATTTTAATTTTAATATTTATCTACTTTTTAACTTTTATTATTTTTACTTTATTTTTTTCTTATTTTTTATTTTTATTTTATTTTATTAAAATTTTTTTTTTTTTGAAGGAGCTTTAGCTAACAAATAACAAGCTAACAAGCTAAAAAGTTAACAAAAAAATTTTGAATTATTTTTTTATTTTAAACTAAATAAATATTTGAAGCTTCTCACTTTTTTAAAGATAAAATTGAATTGAATTTTTTTTTGTAAAAAATTTAAAAAAAAAAAAAAGTCATAGAAAATAGGATAAATAAAAAACAAATCAAAATTTAAAATTTAATGAAGTATGTTTAAGATCACCGATTTCGGTTTCAGAAACCTTATCTTCAAACTAATTCAGAAGATCTATCATATTCTCAGTACTATCTTCGTTTTTGTCAATAAAAAATAGAGAAAAATTATTTATTTAAAACAGATTTGTTTAAAGTTGTTTAAAAAATTAAAGTCTTTGCTCGGACTAAAAAAAAAAGTCCCGACTTGGACTAGACTTGAGATTTGTGACTTATAAACAACTCTGATTTAAAATACTAAAGAGATAAATTGAACAAAAAGAAAGAGTCTTTAATTGAAAGGACACGAATAGCAATCTGCTAAATACTAAATTTAAATTTAAAGGGAAATGATATAAATACGTCACGATTTTAACAATTCATTTAGATTTATATTTAAATTCAATCGTTGAAAAACATGTTTTTTTTTTATAAATTATATTATCTTTTTTTTGTTTGAATTAATTTATTAAAGATGGGAAACAGAATGCATTTAGTTAAAGTAAAAATTAAAACAAAAAAAGTTTTTTAACGATTGAATTTAAATTTAAATCTAAATGAATTATTAAAAAGTTAACAAAAAAATTTTGAATTATTTTTTTATTTTAAACTAAATAAATATTTGAAGCTTCTCACTTTTTTAAAGTTATTTCAGCAGTAGATACATTTTCTAATTCCAACATAAATTAAAACATATGGTGTTTTTTTTTTCTTCTTTTAATAAAAATTTACATACAGTTTTGAAAAAGTTTGAAAAAAAAGCGATGTACAAATTAATCTTACTATTTAAAAATCAAATGTGTGAAAATGTTAGCTAAAAAATTAAGTTTGAAAGAAAAAAACTTTCCCACGCTTAAAAATGAATGAAATAATTTTACCACGCCTATTACATGTGTACTTTTTAAAAAAAACAAACAAATTAGACAAATCTGTTATCTTTTATCAGTCAATATTGTAAATTAATAAAATCAGTTCAGAAAATAAAAGAAGGTTTCGAATCAAGATATATATATATATTAATATATTATATACTATAAAATTATATATTATATAATGGATATTTTAAAAATTATAAAATTGTCGTTTGGCTTAGCAAGTTTTAAAAATCAAATTTAATTAATAGCGTCATCACGTGTTAAAAAACCGTTGAAAGTTGTGTGTTGGCAATGTCGCTCAACAAAGCAAACCAAAACCGTCGGTGGATATTTAAAAATTCTGTCAAGCTAAATCTAAAAAGGTTAGACAAACCGATAAGTCATAAGGTCTTATTTGGTGCACTGGATATCGTCCTAAACCAGGTGGAAAATTATGCGATCACATCTGTCTACAATTTTTCTTCAAACAAAGTATGGATAATCGAGTTTAATGCTGCTTTTAATGTTACCCAAATCTTCGATCGTGAAATCAATATTAATGGAACCAATTTCAGGCTTGAAGATGCAAATAAAGTCCCGGATCTCAGAAGGTATTGTACTTTTCGGTTTCACTTTTTGCCCTCTGATTTCGAGAATCATAGAATTGAAACTTTTTTTTTACGCTGTTCGGATTGATGGTCTTAAGATTGAACAAATCACTGAAGAAAAATATAAAGATAGACCAGAGAGGAAAAATGGTGTCAAAAGAGTAAGAATATCATTTCCAAAAGAAGTTGAGAACATTGGAAGCTTGTCAGGCCCTACATAATGTATGGTTTAAAGTGTCTTGTGTCAATTGTTGCTATTTTTGTGATGAAGAAGGACAGAACATAGCGAAATGCCCTGTCTAAGAAACACTATGCGAAAAGTGTCATCAGAAAGGACACTTAACACAAAAATGCTCCATTGCTGAAAAGTTAAAGTCACTTGAGAGGAAAAAGATTGACTACAATGATCTTTACATTGACCAAGTAGAAACCCAATCAATAATTGAAGCGGATATCAGCCATCAAATATCAATGACGTAATGTCCCAAATTATTCCTCAAGACCTCAAAACTCCAGTGTTAGAAGACAGTTTGGTAAGCCGTTTAAAAGAGCTTCTACCAATAAGTCAAAGACCTATCAATTTCCTCTCAAATGATCAGAATGAGACTGAAGCTTTTTTCAAAACAAAAAATCAAATCAAGAGATTTTCCGAATCTGATCCAAATGAAAAAGAATTCACCGAAAACGGATCTAAGAAGCCATTAGTTGTCTTAGAAATTGAAAACGATAATACCTTCGAGTTTGAATAAAACTAATCAACAACTGAATGTTCAAGTCAAGTAGACCAGTCATCCAGCGAAGTTGTTCAGCAAACTTCGTGTCAAAATAGCTTTGAAGAAAATTTAGAATGAATAAGAAGACAAATAAATCAATTTTAAGACCAAAACCTCTAAATAAAACAAGGTAAGTAATTATAGTAATTTATCTTGATTTTCAAAATTATCAGTTCATAACAAAACCACGCAACAAGTATGGAGAAGGAGTAGCTATTCTAATTAAAGAAGGAATTGAATTTATACACGATTTTTCTTATGAGGAATTCAATTCCGAACTCCTTTGAATAAGAATGAATTTAGGAAAGAATAATGAATTTTTGTATTTAGTCTTTATAATCCACCCAATGTGCTTCTGAACTTTAATTTTTTATAACAGTTAATAAGGAATGTAGAAACTACATTTTAGGTTGTACTCTAAACGCTAGAACAAAGCAAATAGGTTGCAAAGGGGAAAATGAAAACGGTAAAATGTTGGAAAAAATAATCAACGACTAAGACTTTTCAGTAATCAATGATAAGCGTCCTACTTTCAATTTTTTAATAAGAATTACTTTGAAATTCTTGACCTTTTTTTAGTTTCATCTTCATTAATTGACAAAATTACCGACTTCAGTGTCTTAAATAGTCAAGACATGACTAGTGACGGACGAGGTAGAAAAAAACATATAAAAAGATAAAGAAAAAAAAAAAAACATAAAGAGAAATTTGAAAAAATTATTTTTGAAAAAGAGAATTAAAACATAAAATTATGCTATGTTAGTTATTTAGAAACAAAAACATATAATTTTGAAAATAATTTTTTTTTGAGACAAAAAAACATATAAGAATGAAAATAATCGTTTTTTGAGTGAAAAAACATAATAGCTTGGGCCAAAAATTTTTTTAAAGACATAAAAACATAAAAAAAATAAACACTTAAAAATGCGTCGAAAAATCGATTGGCTATTTTTGATCAAAGTTATCTCGATGGTAGAGCTCGAATTTTTTATGAATCAATACCCAAAAACAACATCATCTTAGAGGATACATTTGATAATTTAAAATATTTATTTTGTTTAAATGATAAATTTAAAACTCATAATTAAAAATAAAAATAAATATATGTTTTTTTATCACTTTTAATTATGTTTATTTGTCTATTTAAAAAAAAAAGTTTTGATTTATGTGACCTTCTCTTTTTTTATGTTTTAGTATCTTCTTTTTATGTTTTTTTCTACCTCGTCCACTAGTGACCATTTCCCAATCGAAGCATCGATTTCTATTGGCTATCAATTAGAAAATAAATCAGCAGCTAAAAAGTTTAACTATAAGAAAGCAAACTGGCAAGTATAAAGCGAGATTTTAAATTCTCAAATAGTGAATATCACTGAAAGTTTCCCTACAATAGATCAACTAAATGATAAAACAACAGAAAAAATTATTTCTGCTTCACATAAAAGCATTCCATATCTTACTCAGAAAATCTACAAAACGAATCTTCCGCCGAACATTGTAAATTTGATAAAAGAACGTAGGAAAGTAAGAAGAAATTACAAGAAAACTCGCTGTCAAAAGCTCAAGCAAAAATTTAATCAACTTATATCTGAGTTAAAGGCCTCTTTAAAAAAATTCTGGAATCAAAATTGGTTTGATTTTATTGAGAAGATGGGAAAAAACCCACTGACAAGTAGACCTTTTTGGAAGAAAAAAAAAAAAATTTAGAACAAAAAAAGGATCAAATTTAATTCCTAAATTGATTTTAAATGAAAGGGAATTCAAAACTAATGAAGAAAAGGGAAAATGCTTCGGAGAACTCTTATCTTCAATATTTAGTCCTAATTCTGATTTAATTGATACTGAGAAAGATGTCGAAATACTGAATTCTAGCTCTGTTTTCTTTCGGAATTATAACCAGTCTAATTTTTATGATCCAATTTGCTTAAATGAATTAATTATGGCTTTAAAGAGATTAAAAAATGAAGCGGCATCAGGACCTGACCAAATTCATAAATTAATGATAAAAAACTTACCTAGAAATTCATTAATAGAAATCATAGAACTTTTAATTTATCTTTTCGAGAAGGTAGAATTCCGAAAGCGTGGAAAACATCTAACATTACTATGATTCAAAAAAAGGCCTCTATATTACAAGATCGTTAAAATTATAGACCAATTAGCATAACGAGTTGTTTAGGAAAGCTACTGGAACGCATAGTATATTCAAGATTATACAATTTTTTAGAGCAAAATTCACTCCTTATCCAGGAGCAATCTGGATTTAGGAAACACCGGCGAATATCAGATAATCTTTTCTCTTTTATTCAAAAAATTGTGGAATCATTCAATAGAAAAAAAAAGAGCCTGCGGCCTTCTCGATGATATTTCTAAAGCCTTTGATAGGGTTTGGCATGAAGGATTTCTTTTTAAATTGATTAAAATAAATCCACCTCATTACTTGACTAACTTGATTAGATCCTTTTTAGACTCTAGGACATTTAAGGTAAATGTGAATGACCGTCTGAGCGAAGCATATCAAATAACTGCAGGTGTCCCTCAAGGCTTAGTAATTAGTCCTCTTTTATTTAGTATATACATTAATGACTTCCCTAAACGAAACAAAACAAAAAATGAATACTCTCTGCTTTTTGCAGATGATCTTGTTACATTCTTCATTTATAACAAAAAGGGGAACCTAAAAAAATAGGATCAATAAATACCTCAACCAACTAGAACAATGGCTTATTAAATGGAAAATGAAGATATTAGTTGAAAAGTCGTATTCAGTAGTCTTTTCTAGGTACAAAAAAGAGAGTTATAATCTGAACTTAAAAATTTATGGAACAAAAAGAAATCAAGTTTCTTGGTATTAAATTTGATTCTTAATTAAACTTTAATATACTGGTAGATGAAATTAAAGAGCGCTGCAATAAAAGGCTAAATATTATTAAGATATTGTCAAACAAAAAATGGGGTCTTAATCAAAAACACACTAGGAAATTAATATAAATCTTTAGTCGGATCGATTTTAGACTATTCTTTTCCTTGCTTAAATTCATTTTCAGAAAATATTATCAAAAAACTACAAGCAATTCAGAATACAGAATAGATTGTTACATGAGCCACATGTAACAATCTATTCCAATTTTATATCTTCTTAACTTTCATTTATTTAGATTATTTTTTTTTTTTAATTCTTTTTTTTTTTATCTCTTTTTATTAACTTTAATTTTTAACTTATTCTGAAGGAGCTCTAGCTCGGTACAGAAAACTAATAAATAAATAAAGATATATTGAATACCAATATGCGTTGCAACTCTAGGCTAAATTTAATTAAAATTTTATCTAATAAAAAATGGCGCCTACATCACAAAACTCTTGGAAATTTATATAAATCGCTTATTGGTTCCATTTTATACTATAATTTTCCCTGTTTTAACTCTTTATCTGATACTAACTAAAGGAAATGATTATGGCATTAAAAAGGTTAAAGGGAGAAGCAGCTTGCGGACCTGACTTTATCCACAATTGAATGTTAAAAACCTCCCTTTAAATTTATTAAAAGAGATAATAGATCTTTTTAATCTTAGTCTCCGAGAAGGTACAGTTTCTAAAGCTTGGAAAAGTGCCAATATCACAATGATACCTAAGAAATCATCATCATCTCCTACACAAGACCCATCTAATTATCGACCAATTAGCATTACAAGCTGTCTGGGTAAACTTCTTGAACGTATTATTTTTTCAAGGTTATATGATTTCTTGGAAAAAAATTCATTGCTAATTCAGGAACAATCTGGTTTTAGGAAACATCGAAGAACCGCAGATAATTTAATTTTCCTTATCCAAAAAGTTGTCGAATCTTTTAATAGAAAGAAAAAAGTATGCTGCTTATTTTTGACATTTCTAAAGCTTTCGAAAAAGTTTGGCATGAAGGTATAATTTACAAGCTGATAAAGATAAATATACCTGCCTACTCAATTTATTGGATTAAATCATTTCTTAGCTGTAGAACATTTAAAGTAAATATAAATGATCACATTAGTGATAAATTCTAAATATCTGCTGGCGTTCCTCAAGGATCAGTTATTAGTCCTTTATTATTTAGTATATTTATTAATGATATTACTAAAAGAAATAAATCTAATAAAGAATATTCACTTCTCTTTGCAGACGATCTTGTCACTTTTTTTATTTATAAAACAAATGGAAATATAGAAAGTTAGATGAATAAGTACTTAATTGAATTAGAAAAGTGGCTTTTCAAGTGGAAAATGAAGATTTCGGTTGAAAAGTCTTGCTCAATGATTTTCACTACAAACAACAAAGAAAATTCTTTATTTAATTTAAGGATTTATGGAAATAGAATTGAAAGCTTAAAAGAAATTAAGTTCCTAAGTATTAAATTTGATTCTAAATTAACCTTTTCTTCAATGATAGAAGAAATTAAAGAATGTAGCAATTCAAGGCTAAACTTAATAAAAATCCTGTCGGATCTGTACTAGATTATTCTTTTCATTGCCTTAACTCTCTTTCAGAAACTAATATCAAGAAGTTAGAAGTAATCCAAAATTCAGCAGTTCGTTGTTTACTAAAACTAAGATATGATACTCCCTCCAACATATTACATCATGAGGCATATAATAAACTTAAACTACTAGCAGTCTCAAATCGACTTTTTAAGTTGAGTGAGAGATATGTTAGGGCAGGACTGAGCCATTCTGTTCCACTAACTGTTAAACTGGTGAAAGAATATAACAAAGGTTTCGAATCAAGATATATCGAGTACCCAACTCCATTGTGTAATTGCTACCTCACAATTTCTTCTTTTTTTTCTTAATCATCAAATATTTAAAAATATGTACTCTGTTACTCTCTATCAAAATTTATCTAATTTTAATTTTAATATTTATCTACTTTTTAACTTTTATTATTTTTACTTTATTTTTTTCTTATTTTTTATTTTTATTTTATTTTATTAAAATTTTTTTTTTTTTGAAGGAGCTTTAGCTAACAAATAACAAGCTAACAAGCTAAAAAGTTAACAAAAAAATTTTGAATTATTTTTTTATTTTAAACTAAATAAATATTTGAAGCTTCTCACTTTTTTAAAGATAAAATTGAATTGAATTTTTTTTTGTAAAAAATTTAAAAAAAAAAAAAAGTCATAGAAAATAGGATAAATAAAAAACAAATCAAAATTTAAAATTTAATGAAGTATGTTTAAGATCACCGATTTCGGTTTCAGAAACCTTATCTTCAAACTAATTCAGAAGATCTATCATATTCTCAGTACTATCTTCGTTTTTGTCAATAAAAAATAGAGAAAAATTATTTATTTAAAACAGAGTTGTTTAAAGTTGTTTAAAAAATTAAAGTCTTTGCTCGGACTAAAAAAAAAAGTCCCGACTTGGACTAGACTTGAGATTTGTGACTTATAAACAACTCTGATTTAAAATACTAAAGAGATAAATTGAACAAAAAGAAAGAGTCTTTAATTGAAAGGACACGAATAGCAATCTGCTAAATACTAAATTTAAATTTAAAGGGAAATGATATAAATACGTCACGATTTTAACAATTCATTTAGATTTATATTTAAATTCAATCGTTGAAAAACATGTTTTTTTTTTATAAATTATATTATCTTTTTTTTGTTTGAATTAATTTATTAAAGATGGGAAACAGAATGCATTTAGTTAAAGTAAAAATTAAAACAAAAAAAAGTTTTTTAACGATTGAATTTAAATTTAAATCTAAATGAATTATTAAAAAGTTAACAAAAAAATTTTGAATTATTTTTTTATTTTAAACTAAATAAATATTTGAAGCTTCTCACTTTTTTAAAGTTATTTCAGCAGTAGATACATTTTCTAATTCCAACATAAATTAAAACATATGGTGTTTTTTTTTTCTTCTTTTAATAAAAATTTACATACAGTTTTGAAAAAGTTTGAAAAAAAAGCGATGTACAAATTAATCTTACTATTTAAAAATCAAATGTGTGAAAATGTTAGCTAAAAAATTAAGTTTGAAAGAAAAAAACTTTCCCACGCTTAAAAATGAATGAAATAATTTTACCACGCCTATTACATGTGTACTTTTTAAAAAAAACTAACAAATTAGACAAATCTGTTATCTTTTATCAGTCAATATTGTAAATTAATAAAATCAGTTCAGAAAATAAAAGAAGGTTTCGAATCAAGATATATATATATATTAATATATTATATACTATAAAATTATATATTATATAATGGATATTTTAAAAATTATAAAATTGTCGTTTGGCTTAGCAAGTTTTAAAAATCAAATTTAATTAATAGCGTCATCACGTGTTAAAAAAACGTTGAAAGTTGTGTGTTGGCAATGTCGCTCAACAAAGCAAACCAAAACCGTCGGTGGATATTTAAAAATTCTGTCAAGCTAAATCTGAAAAGGTTAGACAAACCGATTAGTCATAAGGTCTTATTTGGTGCACTGGATATCGTCCTTAACCAGGTGGAAAATGATGCGATCACATCTGTCTACAATTTTTCTTCAAACAAAGTATGGATAATCGAGTTTAATGCTGCTTTTAATGTTACCCAAATCTTCGATCGTGAAATCAATATTAATGGAACCAATTTCAGGCTTGAAGATGCAAATAAAGTCCCGGATCTCAGAAGGTATTGTACTTTTCGGTTTCACTTTTTGCCCTCTGATTTCGAGAATCATAGAATTGAAACTTTTTTTTTACGCTGTTCGGATTGATGGTCTTAAGATTGAACAAATCACTGAAGAAAAATATAAAGATAGACCAGAGAGGAAAAATGGTGTCAAAAGAGTAAGAATATCATTTCCAAAAGAAGTTGAGAACATTGGAAGCTTGTCAGGCCCTACATAATGTATGGTTTAAAGTGTCTTGTGTCAATTGTTGCTATTTTTGTGATGAAGAAGGACAGAACATAGCGAAATGCCCTGTCTAAGAAACACTATGCGAAAAGTGTCATCAGAAAGGACACTTAACACAAAAATGCTCCATTGCTGAAAAGTTAAAGTCACTTGAGAGGAAAAAGATTGACTACAATGATCTTTACATTGACCAAGTAGAAACCCAATCAATAATTGAAGCGGATATCAGCCATCAAATATCAATGACGTAATGTCCCAAATTATTCCTCAAGACCTCAAAACTCCAGTGTTAGAAGACAGTTTGGTAAGCCGTTTAAAAGATCTTCTACCAATAAGTCAAAGACCTGTCAATTTCCTCTCAAATGATCAGAATGAGACTGAAGCTTTTTTCAAAACAAAAAATCAAATCAAGAGATTTTCCGAATCTGATCCAAATGAAAAAGAATTCACCGAAAACGGATCTAAGAAGCCATTAGTTGTCTTAGAAATTGAAAACGATAATACCTTCGAGTTTGAATAAAACTAATCAACAACTGAATGTTCAAGTCAAGTAGACCAGTCATCCAGCGAAGTTGTTCAGCAAACTTCGTGTCAAAATAGCTTTGAAGAAAATTTAGAATGAATAAGAAGACAAATAAATCAATTTTAAGACCAAAACCTCTAAATAAAACAAGGTAAGTAATTATAGTAATTTATCTTGATTTTCAAAATTATCAGTTCATAACAAAACCACGCAACAAGTATGGAGAAGGAGTAGCTATTCTAATTAAAGAAGGAATTGAATTTATACACGATTTTTCTTATGAGGAATTCAATTCCGAACTCCTTTGAATAAGAATGAATTTAGGAAAGAATAATGAATTTTTGTATTTAGTCTTTATAATCCACCCAATGTGCTTCTGAACTTTAATTTTTTATAACAGTTAATAAGGAATGTAGAAACTACATTTTAGGTTGTACTCTAAACGCTAGAACAAAGCAAATAGGTTGCAAAGGGGAAAATGAAAACGGTAAAATGTTGGAAAAAATAATCAACGACTAAGACTTTTCAGTAATCAATGATAAGCGTCCTACTTTCAATTTTTTAATAAGAATTACTTTGAAATTCTTGACCTTTTTTTAGTTTCATCTTCATTAATTGACAAAATTACCGACTTCAGTGTCTTAAATAGTCAAGACATGACTAGTGACGGACGAGGTAGAAAAAAACATATAAAAAGATAAAGAAAAAAAAAAAAACATAAAGAGAAATTTGAAAAAATTATTTTTGAAAAAGAGAATTAAAACATAAAATTATGCTATGTTAGTTATTTAGAAACAAAAAACATATAATTTTGAAAATAATTTTTTTTGAGACAAAAAAACATATAAGAATGAAAATAATCGTTTTTTGAGTGAAAAAACATAATAGCTTGGGCCAAAAATTTTTTTAAAGACATAAAAACATAAAAAAAATAAACACTTAAAAATGCGTCGAAAAATCGATTGGCTATTTTTGATCAAAGTTATCTCGATGGTAGAGCTCGAATTTTTTATGAATCAATACCCAAAAACAACATCATCTTAGAGGATACATTTGATAATTTAAAATATTTATTTTGTTTAAATGATAAATTTAAAACTCATAATTAAAAATAAAAATAAATATATGTTTTTTTATCACTTTTAATTATGTTTATTTGTCTATTTAAAAAAAAAAGTTTTGATTTATGTGACCTTCTCTTTTTTTATGTTTTAGTATCTTCTTTTTATGTTTTTTTCTACCTCGTCCACTAGTGACCATTTCCCAATCGAAGCATCGATTTCTATTGGCTATCAATTAGAAAATAAATCAGCAGCTAAAAAGTTTAACTATAAGAAAGCAAACTGGCAAGTATAAAGCGAGATTTTAAATTCTCAAATAGTGAATATCACTGAAAGTTTCCCTACAATAGATCAACTAAATGATAAAACAACAGAAAAAATTATTTCTGCTTCACATAAAAGCATTCCATATCTTACTCAGAAAATCTACAAAACGAATCTTCCGCCGAACATTGTAAATTTGATAAAAGAACGTAGGAAAGTAAGAAGAAATTACAAGAAAACTCGCTGTCAAAAGCTCAAGCAAAAATTTAATCAACTTATATCTGAGTTAAAGGCCTCTTTAAAAAAATTCTGGAATCAAAATTGGTTTGATTTTATTGAGAAGATGGGAAAAAACCCACTGACAAGTAGACCTTTTTGGAAGAAAAAAAAAAAATTTAGAACAAAAAAAGGATCAAATTTAATTCCTAAATTGATTTTAAATGAAAGGGAATTCAAAACTAATGAAGAAAAGGGAAAATGCTTCGGAGAACTCTTATCTTCAATATTTAGTCCTAATTCTGATTTAATTGATACGGAGAAAGATATCGAAATACTGAATTCTAGCTCTGTTTTCTTTCGGAATTATAACCAGTCTAATTTTAATGATCCAATTTGCTTAAATGAATTAATTATGGCTTTAAAGAGATTAAAAAATGAAGCGGCATCAGGACCTGACCAAATTCATAAATTAATGATAAAAAACTTACCTAGAAATTCATTAATAGAAATCATAGAACTTTTAATTTATCTTTTCGAGAAGGTAGAATTCCGAAAGCGTGGAAAACATCTAACATTACTATGATTCAAAAAAAGGCCTCTACTTTACAAGATCGTTAAAATTATAGACCAATTAGCATAACGAGTTGTTTAGGAAAGCTACTGGAACGCATAGTATATTCAAGATTATACAATTTTTTAGAGCAAAATTCACTCCTTATCCAGGAGCAATCTGGATTTAGGAAACACCGGCGAATATCAGATAATCTTTTCTCTTTTATTCAAAAAATTGTGGAATCATTCAATAGAAAAAAAAAGAGCCTGCGGCCTTCTCGATGATATTTCTAAAGCCTTTGATAGGGTTTGGCATGAAGGATTTCTTTTTAAATTGATTAAAATAAATCCACCTCATTACTTGACTAACTTGATTAGATCCTTTTTAGACTCTAGGACATTTAAGGTAAATGTGAATGACCGTCTGAGCGAAGCATATCAAATAACTGCAGGTGTCCCTCAAGGCTTAGTAATTAGTCCTCTTTTATTTAGTATATACATTAATGACTTCCCTAAACGAAACAAAACAAAAAATGAATACTCTCTGCTTTTTGCAGATGATCTTGTTACATTCTTCATTTATAACAAAAAGGGGAACCTAAAAAAATAAGATCAATAAATACCTCAACCAACTAGAACAATGGCTTATTAAATGGAAAATGAAGATATTAGTTGAAAAGTCGTATTCAGTAGTCTTTTCTAGGTACAAAAAAGAGAGTTATAATCTGAACTTAAAAATTTATGGAACAAAAAGAAATCAAGTTTCTTGGTATTAAATTTGATTCTTAATTAAACTTTAATATACTGGTAGATGAAATTAAAGAGCGCTGCAATAAAAGGCTAAATATTATTAAGATATTGTCAAACAAAAAATGGGGTCTTAATCAAAAACACACTAGGAAATTAATATAAATCTTTAGTCGGATCGATTTTAGACTATTCTTTTCCTTGCTTAAATTCATTTTCAGAAAATATTATCAAAAAACTACAAGCAATTCAGAATACAGAATAGATTGTTACATGAGCCACATGTAACAATCTATTCCAATTTTATATCTTCTTAACTTTCATTTATTTAGATTTTTTTTTTTTTTAATTCTTTTTTTTTTATCTCATTTTATTAACTTTAATTTTTAACTTATTCTGAAGGAGCTCTAGCTCGGTACAGAAAACAAAAAAATAAATAAATAAATAAAGATATATTGAATACCAATATGCGTTGCAACTCTAGGCTAAATTTAATTAAAATTTTATCTAATAAAAAATGGCGCCTACATCACAAAACTCTTGGAAATTTATATAAATCGCTTATTGGTTCCATTTTATACTATAATTTTCCCTGTTTTAACTCTTTATCTGATACTAACTAAAGGAAATGATTATGGCATTAAAAAGGTTAAAGGGAGAAGCAGCTTGCGGACCTGACTTTATCCACAATTGAATGTTAAAAACCTCCCTTTAAATTTATTAAAAGAGATAATAGATCTTTTTAATCTTAGTCTCCGAGAAGGTACAGTTTCTAAAGCTTGGAAAAGTGCCAATATCACAATGATACCTAAGAAATCATCATCATCTCCTACACAAGACCCATCTAATTATCGACCAATTAGCATTACAAGCTGTCTGGGTAAACTTCTTGAACGTATTATTTTTTCAAGGTTATATGATTTCTTGGAAAAAAATTCATTGCTAATTCAGGAACAATCTGGTTTTAGGAAACATCGAAGAACCGCAGATAATTTAATTTTCCTTATCCAAAAAGTTGTCGAATCTTTTAATAGAAAGAAAAAAGTATGCTGCTTATTTTTGACATTTCTAAAGCTTTCGAAAAAGTTTGGCATGAAGGTATAATTTACAAGCTGATAAAGATAAATATACCTGCCTACTCAATTTATTGGATTAAATCATTTCTTAGCTGTAGAACATTTAAAGTAAATATAAATGATCACATTAGTGATAAATTCTAAATATCTGCTGGCGTTCCTCAAGGATCAGTTATTAGTCCTTTATTATTTAGTATATTTATTAATGATATTACTAAAAGAAATAAATCTAATAAAGAATATTCACTTCTCTTTGCAGACGATCTTGTCACTTTTTTTATTTATAAAACAAATGGAAATATAGAAAGTAAGATGAATAAGTACTTAATTGAATTAGAAAAGTGGCTTTTCAAGTGGAAAATGAAGATTTCGGTTGAAAAGTCTTGCTCAATGATTTTCACTACAAACAACAAAGAAAATTCTGTATTTAATTTAAGGATTTATGGAAATAGAATTGAAAGCTTAAAAGAAATTAAGTTCCTAAGTATTAAATTTGATTCTAAATTAACCTTTTCTTCAATGATAGAAGAAATTAAAGAATGATACTCCCTCCAACATATAACATCATGAGGCATATAATAAACTTAAACTACTAGCAGTCTCAAATCGACTTTTTAAGTTGAGTGAGAGATATGTTAGGGCAGGACTGAGCCATTCTGTTCCACTAACTGTTAAACTGGTGAAAGAATATAACAAAGGTTTCGAATCAAGATATATCAAGTACTCAACTCCATTGTGTAATTGCTACCTTACAATTTCTTCTTTTTTTTCTTAATCATCAAATATTTAAAAATATGTACTCTGTTACTCTCTATCAAAATTTGTCTAATTTTAATTTTAATATTTATCTACTTTTTAACTTTTATTATTTTTACTTTATTTTTTTTGTTATTTTTTATTTTTATTTTATTTTATTTAATTTTTTTTTTCTGAAGGAGCTTTAGCTCGATACAGATATACAAATAAATAATAGTAACATTAAAAAACTTCAAAATATTCAAAACTCAGCAGTTCGATCCATTCTTAAACTAAGGTTTGACACCCCCTCAAGCATTTTATACCACGAGGCCCAAAACAAATTAAAAATTCATACAATTACGAACCGGCTTTTTGAATTAAGCGAAAGATATGTTAGGGCTGGACTTACTAACTCTGTTCCATTACTTCTTAGACTGGTAAATGAGTATAGACGAGGTTTCGAATCTAGATTCGTTAGCTATCCAACTCCATTTTGTAATTGCTACCTTGTCATAGACTCTTTTTTCTCTGAAAGCTAAACCGATATAACTTTTGTGTCTATTTTCTACCTTTCAAAAACGATTTTTTTTTCTTTTCTTCTTTCTTTTTTTGTTTTTTTTTTTTTTCTATTTCCTTTTCAAATTTCAATTATTTAACTATATTTTTTAAATTCTTATTTTATTCTGCAACTTTTATTTTAATCATTTTTATTTGATATAATTTTATTTTTTATTTTTCTCTGAAGGAGCTAACGCTCGATACAGATTTACAAATAAATAAATTGTGTAATTGCTTACTATTTCTTCTTTTTTTCCTGAAACTTGAACTATTTAAACATGTGCCACATGTAACAATCTATTCCAATTTATGTCTTTTCAGCTTTCATATTTTTTAGCTTTTTTACTTTATTTTGATTCTTTTTTATCTCATTTTATAAACTTTAATTTAATTTTTTATTTTATTTTTATTTTATTTTTTACTTTTTCTGAAGGAGCTCTAGCTCAGTTCAGAAAACAAATAAATTAATAAATAAAATATTTGAGGTACCAAATTTTTAATTTTAAGTTTTTTTTTTTAATCCCATAGAGCTACAGTCCGATAAAAATGAACAAAAAAAAATAATCTTAAAATTTTTCAAGAAAAAAAAAAGATTTATAAAAATTCTTGCTATTATTTAGCTGAAAAATTTGTTAGCCTTCAAAAAAATCTGCCATTTTAACTGAAAGATTTTATATATAATTTCTAATATAAACGAAAAATTATTTCACCTAAGACCATAAAATGTTAAATTAAATCGAATTAAATCAGAAAAATCAATAAAAAAGAATTTTATTATAAATTAGCCAATTTAATTAATTTTGTAATTTGATATCTATTCATCAAAAGTATTCATACTTCTTTCAATTACAAGGCCCTTGAAAATTTTTTTTCAAAAACTAAGTCCTTAAAATTTTATACACTAATTAATTCAATTAATTTAACAATCCATTAATTTTTCAATCTCAAATTTAATGAAAATCATTAATAAAATAGAGAAAAAACATTGAACTTTGATTGAAGAAAATTTAAATCTCGTTAAAAATTTAATCATAGAATCAATAAAAGATTTTTTTTTATTGATTCTTTGATTTGCTTTGCTCCTATTTGTTTTAATTTTGTAACCAAAAAATAATCGTTTACAGTGGGTATACTTTTCTAGTTAAATTATAATTAGATAGTTCAACAATCTAATTCAAACAAAATATAGCAAACAAAGGATATTTATTTTTATTTTAAAAAAATCTTTAAATTTATTTATTTAAAAAAAAAAAAATAAGTTGTGAATAAGAAAATTAATTTCTTCAAAGAAAGATAAATTTAAAAAAAAATTAAAGTTATTTAAGAATATAATTAATTAGAAGTTTTTTAACTTAAAAATTACTTTAGTAGGAGCGGGAAGGAAAATCAAATCAAAAATTATATTTCTAATTATATTAACTAACTTTATTAAAAAAGAAAGATGAATATTTATATTCATCATGAAAGAAGGGGGTTAAGACTAGGGTGTTACATTACTTTAAAAATATTCAATTTTTAAAGTACTGTGTTTAGTATTAAAAAGAAAACTTATATTTATTAATATTTAAAATTATGTTCAAATATTAAGTAAGTATATTTAATATATATTTTAGCAAATTTTCTCAAGAAGGTTTTATTTGTTAATAAAACATTTTAGTTATTTATTTATCAGTCAATTTTTAATCAAATAAGCGCTTTAAAGTATTTCTTACATGAAACCATTAAGCGTTGCTTTTAAGATCACAAATATTTTATCTTTAGCTTTAAGTTCCAAAAAATCGATATCTTGATTTACACAAAAATATCATGTGAAATAATATTTGATTAACTTGCCATTGTTATTTAAAAATTTTTGTCTATAAAAGAATTCTTTAAGGGAATATTATTTCAGCACAATCAATTTCTGATTTTTGAACAAAAAATTATATTTAAAAAAATAATAGTTAAACCAAAAAAATTGTGTTTGAAAATAATTCTTAAAGAAAATTTTTTTTCAACACAACAATATTCATAATAAAATATATTTTTTTTAATTTTAAATTTTTTTAATGATATTTTTAAGTGGAAGTTAGGTAAATAAAATTTCGAAGCTTAAAAAAAAGAAATTAAAAAAAATTAGTCTCTAGAAAACCATTTTCCCGCATTTTTTGCTTTACCTTTTTTTTTCAAATTTTAATTTTTATGTTGAGAAACTTTTATTTTGTGCTGAGCTTTTTGAAATTGTGTTGAATGGTTATTTTTTTGTGTTGAGGAAAAAAATTTTAAACAAAGAAAAAAAATAAGAGTAAAATTTAAAATTTAAAACATTCTCAAAAATTTTCTAATACCTAAAGATTAAACTGAATATTTAAGAATTCTGAATGCTTTTAAAGAAAGCATTTCCAAAAAGAGAAAAGTCGTGTTTCATCTTTAAATAAGACAAAATCATGCATTAGGAAATTTTGGGCATGTTTTAGATTTTTCTAATTCAATTAGAAAAATAAATAAAAATTTAAATTTTTAATTAAAATAATAAAGTTCATATGTTTATTTAAATTTTTTTTTAATCTCAAAATAATTTTTAGAAGATATTGTGAAACACAAATCGAACAAAAAATGTTAATTATTGATAGATTAAAATTATGGTTAGAAATAAAGCATAGTTTGCGGCATTTTTTTACCTAAAAAAGTTATTCTTTTGTAAAAAATAAAAAAAATAATAAGATTAGGTTAAAAACGTGCAACAAACTATGTCTCACCTTTTAGCTATATATTTTCAATATATCTTACTAACATTAATTTTAATTTGTCATAAATGACATTGTAAAATGACATTGATCTTTTTAAAACATTGTAAAAATTTGAATTTAGATATTGAAAATTTTTTCCTCATTTAAAAAAGGAATTTATTGCTGAAGTTCTCTCAATAGCTAAAACACCGACTCAAGCCACATAAAAATTCTTTACTTTTACAGTCCAATAAAATCATTTCACTGATAGAATTTTCTCATAAAAGAATTTATTCCAGAATTTAATTTTGATATTTGTTTGTCTCATTCAGCAATCAATTAGAAAATTTATGTTTCTTTAACATGCGGGGTACTTAGATATTAAGAATTTTTACTTTTGACTAGTAATGCTACTAAATTTTGTGAAAAAAAGCTTTTAGATACGGCTTTATGAAGTTCTTTTCAATTCGGTTTTTTTTTTGGATTCTAATTTTATTCCATTCACAAACTTATTAAAATCATTTCTAATAATTGGGAATTTTTTTTTATTTATTACTTTTTTTTTTAAATATAACACTTATATAAGTAGAAAAAATATATAAAAAAAACAACGAAATATGTTTTTTAAGGACAAAAAAAATACCTAATTTATTTTTTTGTGTTTTTCGATGGGACTGGTCTTCACCGATTATTCTTTATTACTTTTTCATTGTTTTCTAATCTTCTCTTTTTGCTTATGGCTGCTCGGTTATCTCATCTGCTTCAGACTCTCACAATAAATGATGCCTATTTCCATGATTGTTTTAGATTGCTTATGTTATTAGGAATTTCTTCGATTAAAGACATTTTTTTAAATAACAGAGAAAATTTAGAGATATGTTTACAATAGTTTTTATAAATTTAAAATCAAAAGTGTTAATTTGATAAACAAAATAAAAAAGATAAAAAAAATTTTAAAGCTGCAATTTTTAAAGCACAATATGAGATTAATTAATAAATAATTTTTTTTTGTTTGATTGAATAAGAGTTTCATTTTAATTTAATCATGCATTAAAAAATTAAAAAAGTAATAAATTCTATTGTTTTTGACATAAAATAGAAAAAAAAATGTTTTAATTTAGTTCCTAATTCAGTATTTTAGTTTTTAAAATTAAATATTATTATTATTTAAAAATATTTTACGCGTTAATTGATTTCTAACTATTAAAATGTTGGATTATAATTGTTTGAAGGCTAAAATTTTAAGTTGTATTCAATCTGAATAATAATTTACTGTAACATCAATGACCGACATGAAGCCAAAAGCAAAATTGCACTGCATTGCATTTGATTGCAAAAATACAAGTTTTTTTTAACTGTTTGACTTTTAGATTGAAATAAATTTAAATAAAACAATAATTTGTAAAGCAGTCAATAAATATAATAGAAATATTTATTTATTTATTTAAAATATAGTTTGGGATGGAATCCCAGGTTGTTTGGAATGGAACTTAGTCCTCCATTTCAACCACTTGCTTGAAATTACATCTTAAAAAAAAAAAAAAATTCGTTATGGAAAAAAGAATATTTGATAAATTTAGTTTTTAAAAAAGCCAAAATTGCTATCATGATCTCGAATTAAAAATTACAAAATTTAGAAAATAGAAAGGAATAAAATTAACATGAAAACAAAAATTTTTAATAGAAATGATATATATAATAGAAATATGAAAATAATTTATCAAATTATATTTCTATATTTTACAATTAAAATATTGAATTGTAATTGTAAACATTTGGAGGGCTATTTTAAAGTTTATAATGGAATAAATATGAATAAAAAAAATAAATTAATCCAATTTAAATGTGCATTGGAATGTCTGAAAGTAGATAATTGTAGGATGGTAATAATCAAAGAAAGGACTTGTTCAAATCGAAATGAAATTGTTTCATTAAACACTGGAGACCAGGATTACTTATTAATAAAAAATATAGATTAGATTCAAATATTTCGTGTAAATTTAGAAATTTTACAAAAATAATTAAAATATTTTTATAATTTTTTAGTAAAAATGACACTGAATAATCATTCAACTGCTGTTTGGTCAATAGCAGTTTTACAAAATGGAGATTTAGCGAGCGGATCAAATGATGGAACAATAAAAATTTGGAATTTAGACACTGGAAGTGTAAAAATGACACTAAATAATCATTCAAGTCGTGTTTCATCACAAGCAGTTTTACATAATGGAGATTTAGCGAGCGGATCATGGGATACGACAATTAAAATTTGGAATTTAGACACTGGAAGTGTAAAAATGACACTGAACTATTATTCAAGTAGTGTTTCATCACTAGCAGTTTTACATAATGGAGATTTAGCTAGCGGATCATCGGATAAAACAATCAGAATTTGGAATTTAGAGACTGGAAGTGTAAAAATGACACTGAACTATCATTCGAGTGGTGTTAGGTCACTAGCAGTTCTACAAAATGGAGATTTAGCGAGCGGACTAAATGATGGTACAATAAAAATTTGGAGTATAGAGAATGAAAGTGTAAAAATGACACTGAATAAACATTCAGATTCTGTTAGATCACTAGCAGTTCTTAAAAATGGAGATTTAGCTAGCGGATCATCGGATAAAACAATCAGAATTTGGAATTAGTTTTATTAAAATTGTCACATATCATTTTAATTGTAAAAGGATTCGTTTTTTTTATCTAATTTTATTCATTGAGATTTTTTTTTTAATTTGAATTGATCATTTACTTTTAAAACTCCTAAATTTTTTTATTAAAAAATTCCAGTCTAAATTTTATTTAACTTCTTTTAAATCAGCAACATTTCACACTTTTAAGTAAATTTTATTTGTTTGATTTTTCTAAAAAATCTAAAATAAATTAGCAAGAAGACCACTTTTGTCCATGGGTAGGTAATTAGTCCAATTCAGACGTTATCTCGTCTCGACATTTTCAATGGTCTTAAAAAACCTTTGAACGCTTCAGATCTTGACTTGATCAATTCAATTAGTCCCTACCACTCAAATTCAACTTGGCTATTCGTTAATGGCTATGGCGTTTCTTTTAGTGAAGAATTTGACGATAAAAAAATTTTAAACCAGGAAATCGGTATCAAATTAGTTTCAGTCAGAATTTTAGACCCAAATATTTTAGCTCACACTTGTCATTTTAAAGTTTTGCATCTTCCGCCAAATGTAGAAGACAAATGTATCGAATCACACTTCTTAAAATCTGGTCTAAAATTAGACGATATTATTCGTATAACTAGTGTTAAATGCAAAGAAGCTGAAATGAGTCACATCGATTCTGGAATTGTTCATGTCATTGTCAAAGACGCTGCCATTCCAAATGAAATACAACAAAAAATAATTGGTACGAAACAATCGATGAGGAAGAGGTATTTGTCTTTAAAGCTGGTGATCCAATTTTATGCAAATGCTGCAATCAGTTTAACCATGTTAATGCTGATTGTCCAACTTATAGAGAACGCTCTTCACTGGTATGCCGAATTGGTCAAAAAAAAGAACACTAAACTAAAAAAATTGAAAAAAATAAAGTTTATTAAATATTTAATCAAAATTTGTATCTAAATATTTTTCTTTTTAATTTTTTTGGGGGGTTTTACGAGTTTTTGGGCGTTTTTTAGAGAAATATACACTAAAGTGAAATTTTAACTTTAGAATTGGATAGATTAGCTAAAGAGGTGCCTAAAAATATGTCACTTGGTTAATGGAACGGCTAATTATTAATTGAGCCGCCTAATTCACACGAAAGAACGGCAAATATTGCATAGGAACGGCAAATTCAATGGGTGGACCGGTCATTTTAATTTATAAATTTTAATTAAATCGCCAGCGATCAATGTTGCTTCCGAAATAGGCAAAGTGGCACCTTTTTAGACACCTCTTTAGCTAATCCATCCAATTCTAAAGTTAAAATTACCCTTTAGTGTATATTTCACTTAAAAACGCCCAAAAACTCGTAAAAAAACCCAAAAATCGAGTGCCACGCCCAACCCACCGATTTTTGACCATAACAAAGTTCATATTCGTGATCAGCATGGTCGAAAACCCTCCAAAAATGTCAAAATTTTTCCGATTTTTTCCGAAAAAATTTTCAATTTCTTTTTTTTTTTCAAGATAACCAGCTCAGAATATAGAGCATTTAATTCTCTATAAGAAAATGTGTCGATCGAGTGTGATATCGCTCACTTCAATAAGAATAGATTTGTTTTGGGTAAAAATTTATTGATTATATTTCTAAATGAAATGGCCGTCTAAGCCAAAAGTTTAATTAGACAAAAGTTATTAAAAGAAAATAAAATAATCTTCAGAAAAAGATTCGCTTTAGTGTTTAAAATTAATTCATCTGTTTAAATACGCATATATCGCCAACGCATGTTTGGTTTTTCGAGTTTGTTGTTTGCTAAAATTCAAACAGCTTGTATTTCAGTTTTTGGCCAAGCCTGTGCTTAAAATAAAGCTAAAACCAAAATTGTCGAATAATGAAACATGCAAAACTTTTGTTTCATCTAATGATGAAACTGTGATGTCTCAACATTACATCCACTCCCCTCTCTCTTTGACTGCCGGTTCTGGAGCCTAGGAGAGTTCCTGATGCTTGGGTATAATCTTCGTTGATCTTGATACCGTACATTCTCTTCTTCTCTCAACTTATCTCTATGACGAGTCTCCTCCTTCGACGGTCTCCCGACTTTGCTACTTTTGCCACCGTGCTCCATTTCCTCCTCCTGAACCCATGTTGCCCCCTGGTCTATCGCTGCCTCCTTTTCACCCTGGCTTAAGGTCTCATTGGCGTCGAACGTCTCTTCTAATTCCTCCTTTAACCCCTCGTTCGCCTTTTCCTGCTTTCCGTTCCCCTTTTTTGTCTCGGTTTCTACCACCGACTCAGCTTCGTCATCGAAATACTCGAACACTGGCTTAAAAAAAGATGAATTCCGAGTCACACTTTTGTCTTCCCGCTCGGCTGTCACCATCGACCCCTTTATGTCAGTGATGAACAAAGGCTTTGGTTCCCAAAACGTATCGGACTTCCTCACCCTCTTTTGTTTAATGAAAACCTTCATTCCAACTTTTAATCGAAGCAATTTGGTCTTCATTCTCTCGTCGAAATCCTTTTTCATTCTGGCTTTTGCTTTGGCGTCATACTCTCTCGCGCGATCCTGGATTTCCTCCAAATTGTTTCCTGTCGTGATGGCTGGAATACCCGAAGTGTTAGACCTGTGTAAAAACAACATAGCCGGTTAAACCCCAGTCATGCAGTGCGGCGTGTCGCGCTGTATTCTAAGGAATCTTAGCAACTCCTATTCCTTTGGTACACCCTTAATCTTTGCATTCTGCACTACCTTGGTCAAATTTCGCTTTACTCGTTCAACCTCGCCATTTGCTCGGGGCCAGTATGGTGTAACAAATCTGTGCACGAATCCTAGTCTTTTTGCGAACCAAACGAAACGTTTTGAGTTGAACGGTGGTCCGTTATCGGTTTTGTAAATCCTCGGAATGCCTTTTTCTGAGAAAATTTCTTCCAACTTAAAAATTACTTTATCCTCCACTAGACTCGCTACTCTTGATACAAAATACGAGAAAAATCGCAATGATTTATGTACCAGTAACTGCCGTCGGAAAAAGGACCATAAAAATCTCCTGACACTTCAACCCAAGGGTCCGTTGGCATCTCTGAAGGTCGAAGTGGTTCGAAAACCACTGCTGTTTCCCTAATTTGGCACTCCAAACAGCTTGTTACCACTCGTTCCACCATCCGGTCTATTCCTGGGAACCAGGCTTTGGACCTGATGAGAGCTTTAGTTTTGACCATACCTTGGTGGCCAACGTGCGCTTGTTCCACTATCCTTACCCTTAGACTCTTCGGGATAACAATCAAACTACTTCTAAGTATTATTCCATTTTCCGCGCAGTCAAAAGCTCGTCAAACACGTTCTTAAACTCGGCCGGAGTCTCCTTCCTGTTATTACCACTTATGCAACTGGCCAGTTTAAGAAACTCCTCATCCTTTCCGCTCTCTTGCGCCACTTCTTCAACACTAATCGCCTCTGGTGTTGCATTCATCACCACCATATTCGTCAGGTTTCGTTCCTGGATTGATTCACAGTCGTTCGTGCTGAAAGGCTGCCTAGACAAAAAATCGGCCACATTTACCTTCCCCGCAACTTGTTGTACTTTGTAGTCGAAATCCATAATTCTCAAAGCCCATCTATATTCTAGCCGGTGGCTTTGAGTTCGGATTGCTGAAAATAAGCTGAATCGCTCTATTGTCTGTTCTCAACAAAAAATGTCTGCCAAAGAGAAAAATCCAGAATTTCTCACAGCCAAACACGCATGACAAAGCCTCTTTTTCTACCTGACTATATCGCCTCTAAATATCGGTTAGGAGTCTCGAGGCAAACGCGATAGTCCGCACATCCCTCGCGTCTAGTGGGTTTCGCTGGGCTAATACAGCGCCCAGGCCAACCGGGCTTGCATCTACGGTGACCTCCGTGTCCCAAGATTTGTTGAAAAAACTCATTGCGTTCGTTGAAATCTCTCTCTTAAGCTTACAAAATGCCGTTTGTTCCATTTCTGTCCATTTGAACACTGCGTTTTTCTTTGTCAGCTTCCATAGTGGGTCTGTTATCGTGGCAAAATCTCTAATAAAACGACTTCTATATTGAGCCATACATAGAAAACTATGCAGTTCATTTGCATTTGAGGTGGATTCGCCTTTCTCATCGCCTCACATCGGTCCTCTGTTGGTGAGACTCCATCTTTTGAAATTCTAAGTCCAAAAAACACAACTTCTTGCATGCCAAACTCACATTTCTCTCCGTTTAAAGTCACGTTTCTCTCATCTAACCTCCTCAAAACTTTCACCAACCTTTTCCAATGCTCTTCTACATCTTTTCCATGAACTAAAATATCATCCATTAAGTTAAATGACCCTTCGCAACCCTCCAACATTTCTCTAATCACTTCACAGAAAATCTCAGCTGCCGATGAAACGCCCATATGGAGTCGCTTATAACGGAATAAACCAATATGTGTCACTATAGTAGTCGCATTTCTTGACTCTTTAGCTAATTCCAACTGGTGGTACGCTTTTTTTATGTCCAATTTTGAAAAAATTTGAGAGCCATTCACTTCCACAATAACATCCTCCATTGTCCTTGTAAGGAATCTCGTTCTCTTTATCGCTTTATTCACCGCCCTGCAGTTAGCCTTATTTCGAGCTTTGGTTGTGTTGTCTTTGGAACCACTACCAAATTCGACAACCACTCTGTAGGACCACTATTTTCGTCCAATTTCTCCAAAATACCTTCTCTCACTTGCTTGTTTAACTCCGTCTCCACTGCTTCCCTTAAATGAAATGCTATCGGTCGTAGCTTCTGCTTGACTGGTTTGATTTTTTCGTCCAGTTCGAGTTTTATTTTAACTCCGCTTATTTTACCAAGATCCCCACTGAACAATTTAGGAAATCTTTTTTTCAACGCCGAATAATCTTTCGCTTCAATCGCATTTAACATGCAAATAATGCCCAAGTCGATGGCTGCCCTATAGCTGAGTAAACTTTCCGAGTTGCCCTTAATCCCCACGAACTTCATTTCGCGCACTCTCTCGCGAAATTTGACTCGTGCGTTAAATTCCCCAAGAACCTGCAAAGATTTTTTCCCTTGGTATCCATACAGTTCTAGGTTACAATTGTCTAGTCTAACTGCTAATTTTGTTTCTCTAAGCGTAGCCTCGCTTATAATGTTTACTGGTGCTCCTGTGTCCACCAGAAAATCCACTCTCGTACCATTTACGTCTACTCCTGCTCTGGGTCCATCATTCATCGAGTTTGATTTAATGTTGTCCAATTCATAGGCCATGTTTGGCTTGCCTTTCCTGAATCTAACAAATTCCACGTATTCATCCACGTCGACCTGGTACGTTAAATCATCTTGCTTCACCATATTTATCCTTGATTTGAAATTGTTTGAGGCTGTTTTGTGCGGTTTCGCCGCACCATAGCTCCTCACTCCATCTTTACTAATTTTGCCCTCTTTTGTGCCTGCCCTGCAAACCGCTGCAAAATGGTTTTGTTTGCCACAATAATGACACTCTTCGCCTTTGGCCGGACATTGGTTTTCTGCGTGCCTTCTGTTACAGTTTTTGCATCTCTCCAGTTGGCTTGTTTCTATCCCGGTGTAGTTTATTGACTTTATTAACTCTCCAGCTGTTGGCCTCATTAACCCATTTACGTTTTCCACATTACGCTCGTATCCTCTGCCAATGCTTAATGCTGATTTTAAGTCCAATTCGTCAGTTCGGCAACATTTTGCCTGAAAGCATTCAATTACGCTTCCGGCCACTTCTCTATGCAATATTTGGTCGTCTAAGTCTGAAAATTTGCACGTGGCTGCCAATTGTCTTAGCCTTAGCGCGAATTGGTCGATATTTTCTTCGGGCTCTTTTGTTGCCCTGTAAAAAACCTAACTCTCGGTGAAAACAGACCTTTTTGACACAAAATGGTTTGTCATAAATTCGTATATTTCCTTAATCGTGTCGCTGTCTTGACTGTTTTTCAGACTCTTGTCCACTTGATAAGCTTGTTCGCCAATATAAATTAGAAAAGTCGCCTTGATCTTTGACTCTTCCGTCATGCCGGTCGCCAACAGGTACAATTTAAATCTTTCGAGCCATTTTTCCCATCTCTGACCCAAAGATGAACTATCTCCCCGATTGAAGTACTCGCACGAAATCTGTTGAGTCGCGATTCCCACAGTTTGAAGACGACTGCTGAGGCTCGAAACACCCGGATTTCGCTCTTCCTCCAACTCTAGTCTCTCCTCCATTTCGCGCTTTTCTCTTGCTGCTTTCTGCTCTTCAGTTTCAGTCATTTCTCTTTTTTTTCCTCGTCGCCAGATGTGATATCGCTCACTTCAATAAGAATAGATTTGTTTTGGTTAAAAAGTTTATTGGTTATATTTCTAAATGAAATGGCCGTCTATGCCAAAAGTTTAATTAGACAAAAGTTATTAAAAGAAAATAAAATAATCTTCAGAAAAAGATTCGCTTTAGTGTTTAAAATTAATTCATCTGTTTAAATACGCATATATCGCCAACGCATGTTTGGTTTTTCGAGTTTGTTGTTTGCTAAAATTCAAACAGCTTGTATTTCAGTTTTTGGCCAAGCCTGTGCTTAAAACAAAGCTAAAACCAAAATTGTCGAATAATGAAACATGCAAAACTTTTGTTTCATCTAATGATGAAACTGTGATGTCTCTACATTACATCGAGGAGACTCGATTGATTAAATTCTGAGATAAAAAAGCATTGATAAGATTTACTTTATATAAGTCTGTAAAGATTCAAACGCCCCTAGCCAAAAAGAAAATTTTAAACCCCCCTCCCCCCCCCCCCTAAAATTTTGGCTATACCTGGGTTTTCATATAAGAAGAATTCAAAAATGAGGTCGAAATCCATATCTGGAGATAGTGTGGAAGCTTTGCATCGCGCTAACTTTATTGCTAAATGAAAAAAAAATAGATGCAAATGAAGAAAATATTTGTTTGAACTACAAGAATTACTTATCAATAATCAAACCTAGAAATAAAAATGGAGGCTTATAGCATATTTAGTAAAAGAGGGACTCGATTTTGTTCAAGTTTTATCATTTGAAAACTTCTCAACAGCGCTTCTTTGAATCAAAATTAAAAAAATAAGAATATTTGTTTATCTTTAGCCTTTACAATCCACCTAATAGTATTCTAAAATTTGAACTTTTTCCTAGAATGAATTCCTTAAATCCTAGAAAATAGGATGTTTTGGTCAAAACGAAAACGGAAATATTTTAGAAAATATAATAAATAAGTTAAAAATGTCAAATATAAATGACATGTCACACACTTTTAACATATTTAATTGAGAAAACTATGAACCACTTGATATATTTTTAATCTCATCCAATCTCTAAGAAAAAATCAGTGATTAAAGAATTTTATCAAAACATGATATGACAAGTGACCATTTCCCAATTGATGTTTGCATATCAATTGAGCATATTATGATTTCCGAATTGATTTTAAGAGGGTTTAATTTCAAAAAAGCAAATTGGTCATATTTTCAAGAATTTTTTAGTGATCTGATCTTTAACCAAGATAGTGTTGACGACTATAATAATATAATCCCAAAAGAATAATGAGCGAAAATATATATAACTTCCCTACTTCATTAAATCAAGCTTTAGAAAACTGGATAGAATCATATAGAAAGCGTCTAACTAGAGGGAAATCAAAAACAAATTTAACCGAAAATGAATTGAATTTTTGTGAAATTTTTTTTGACCTCAAATACAGCTATTCAGCAACTAAAAAATCCTTTTTTACGCTCGATTTTGACAGTTCCCCTTCCGCATCCTCATACATTTATAAAATCAATACTTTCACAGATTTGGAAAACACTGTAAATTAATCTAGAGCGAAAATTAAACGATGCCCATTCAATTTGTTTGATTATTGATTTGAGATCAGGTCAAAATATGGAGCATTTTTTAGATGTTGCAACGTTCCTGATGTACAAAAATTTTTCAAGAGAAATAAGATTTATTGGTATGCGAAAAAAGCCAAAACATGCTACTGCTGAGACAATTAAAGATAACCTCGAGTATGTCATTAATTATTTTGAGTTCGATAAACAAAAAAACTGGTGTTGTTTGTGATCAAGGTTAATCTCTTGTAAGATTATTTAAACAGAACCAAAATGTGATGTTTGATGATGCAATTGAAGAACTTGATTTAAATATAAATTTCTTTAGAGAAGTTGAAGATAGAGAGCTTGAGTTTGATCAATCTAATGAGATTGATGACCAAACCGATATAAATGCACTGAATCAAAGAGAAAATTCTAGATCTTTGGTATGAAGTTTTGAAGATGTAGACATTGAGATTTATCGTATGGTAGAAAAACCATTACCTTTAATTGATGAACTTTTAATGAATCAACAATTAGAAGACGAAGAAATACAAAAAGATGTTTATGATGATAACTGGATCAAGTTTCAATTTAAATTTTAAAATTGGATGAGAAATAGTACCAAGATACTCATGCTCATCCAATAAAATCAATTTAGGTATTAGAACTGATATTAAAAAATGCAAATTTTTTAGTAGAAATTAAGTTAACTTATCAAGTTATGCTGGCAGTGTTAGATCATCCACAGTTCTTTCCAGAGTTGTTTTTAAGTCACAAGTCTTAAGTCAAGTCAAGTCAATGACTTAAAAAAAAAAAAAATAAAATAAAATAAAGTTAAGTAAGATGAAATAAATTGTAAAAAAAAAAAGGAAAAATAAGTTAAAGAAGAATAAGAAAAAATAAAAATAGATTAAAATAGAGGAAAGTTAAAATTATCTAAATTGAAATAGAGAGTTATAGGTACATATTTTTAAATGTTTGATTGTTTGATTTTTCAGGTAATAAGAAGAAATAGTTAGGTAGCAATTATTCTGTAGATGTTTTTTTTTTTTTAATTATATTATTTTTGTAAAAATCTGACTGAGTTGTGAACCCTTCAGCAAAAAAAATAAAGAATTACAAAAAAATTGACATAGGAAAAATTTAAACTTAGCCAAAAAAAATTTTTTATAAAGGGTAAAGAATCAAATAATTTGAATAGGTTGAAAGAGTTCGCCAATAGTAAGATAAAAGCTACACAAGGGCGTAAGATAATTAATATCTCTAGACTCAAAATTGCGTTTGAATTCACTAATAAGATGACAGACAGGAGACACATGTTTTTGTAGACCACTCCTAACATGTTTCTCGCCTAGACCTAAAAAACCGATTTTCAACCCTATGCAACTTCAGTTCATGGAGCGCATTATGAAAAAGTGTTTCTAAGCTGGTATCACACCTGAGTTTAAGGATGATACGGGTTGCTGAGTTTTCAATGACTTGTAGTTTTTTTATATTGTTGTCACCAAAAGCATTTAAGCAAGGGAATGAGTAATCGATAATGGAACCGATAAGAGATTTGTACATTGAACTAAGCGTAGCTTTGTTAAGACCCCATTTTTTATTACACAGCGTTTTAATAATATTTAATCTTGATTTACATTTCTGCTTAATTTCTTCAACTTGGTTATTAAAGTTTAATCGTTCGTCAAATGTGATTCCTAAAAACTTAGTGGATTTGGAATGGGTCAGAGTTTTACCAAAGAAGGAAAGTTTTAATTTAGGGATATGATTACTTTTGGAAAAAATAATTTAGGAAGATTTATCTGTTTAAATTTTCATCTTCCACTTACAAAGCCAAGGTTCTAGTTCACTTAGTTATATAATTATTTGAGACTCAATATTACCCTTATTTCTAAAAATAAAAAATGTGACCAAGTTATCCGCAAACAGGAGTGAATAATTTGAATTAGTTTTGTTCTTTTTTGGGATATCATTAATGAACAGGTTAAAAAGGAGAGGACTTATTACTGATCCCTGTGTGACTCCAGCTCTAATTTTGAATGGACCATTTAGTAAGTTATTTGTGTTTACTTTGAAATGTCTAGAGCTCAAGAAAGATATTATCCAGAGAATGATGTAATCTGGCACTTTCAGCCTAATAAGTTTGTATATTAGGCCGTTGTGCCAAACTCGATCGAATGCTTTAGAAACATCAAGGAGATTGCACATGTATTCTTTTTTCTGTAAAACGATTCGATAACTTTTTGTATAAGAAACATCTAGTTATCAGCCGTTTTTCTGTGTTTACGGAACCCTGATTGCTCTTCACAAACAATCATCTTACCATCTATAAACTCATAAAGCCTGTTGAAGATAATCCGTTTTAGAACTTTCCCAAGACAGCTAGTAATGATAGTGGGGCGATAGTTAGAAGGGTCACTTTCAAGACCTGATTTTTTTGGGATCATATAAACGTGTGCAATTTTACACGCCTTTGGGACTATCCCTTTTTTGAGACTTAAATTAAAAAGCCTTACAATTTCGGATAGGGTTGTGTTAGGGATATTTTTTAGAGAAAGGTTGTAAATCATATCAGGGCCAGCTGCAGAGGTATCTTTTATTTTTATAATAGCTTCTTTAAAATCACTGTTCAGTTCAATAAATTAATGCTGGATAATAGAAATAATTTCTTATGAAAGTAAAGGGAAATTCGAATTCCGGAATTCCAGGCTTGATTGAAGATAGATTAAAAATTTTACCATAAGTATGTTAATCAGTTTTTAGTATATTATTAAGGTATTTGGTATGTTAATGATGCAAGTATGCTGGGATGAAAAATGGGTATGCTGAAAAATTGGTTAGATTGTTTAAAAGTTTTATCGGTATGCTTAAACAACAATCCCCAAGCAGATAGAAATGGGAAAGTGATCACTAGTCATTTCAAATGTCTCTAAAACTTTAAAGTCTAAAACTTATTCAAAAAGATTTGAGGAGTAAAGAATTATGTCTAAAAGCTGTTAGTATTTTGAGTAATCTCGAATTAAAGTGGGAAAATTAATGTTAAGGATACAAAAGTTTAAGTCATTTAATATTTGTTCGAGTATATCTCCGTTGGTGTTATTTTGTTTAACAGTACAACCTATAGATATTGCTTTCGCATTTAAGTCACCTCATAGGATAAAGTATTGACATTTTCTTGAAATTTCTATGAAGAGGTCAATGCAGAGATAAGTTTTATTTTTGGTACTATACGGTGGATTTTAAAGGGTAAAAATGAAAATAATTTTTTATGTCTACTTTTAGGTTTATGCAAATAAGTTCTTGGTTAAAGTTTTCATATGATAGGTCTTGAACAAAGTCGATACCCTCTTTTATTAGAACAGCTACTCCACCACCATGAGAAGGACAAGGCTTACTGATTGTGAAATATTTTTAAAATCTTAAATAGAAGTTGCTTTCGGGTTCACTAACTTTTGACTTATTTAGAAGTACTATGTCAGGAGATGTAGTCTGTAAAATCGATTCAAAAAGAGGAAGTTTGCTTAAAATATGATTAAGGTTCCATTGTGTAATTTTTAGATTACAAGACGAACTACTGTGAAAATCGCAGCTAGGAGAAGTAGGAGGCAAAAAGATTTGCATTTTTGTAAGGGAAAATATGGAATTAAGTTAAAAAAAACAAAAAAAAAAATATGTATATATATTAAACTAAGTTTGGCTGAAAAAATTAAAATGGGTTAGAGCTTATTTACGGGGATTTAACTGAGAATGAAAATCTTCTATATTTGCTTTGGTCATCTTGATTAGACTGCCGATTTTGCTTTTTTTTCTGCTTCTGTTTAGGCAGCTCATTCAGTCTAGAAGTTGAGAGTTGAGTTTCGAATTGGGTATTATTTTGTCTTTGGTCGGATCTAGTTATCGGAATTGAGATTTTTGTGGTAAAGGTTTCCTTTTTAAGCTCGGTTTGATTAGTTTTGTCTAAAATACCCAGGTTACTGTTGGATTAGAAATTAACGTTATATTGTGCATTCGCTAAGCCGTAAACGTTACCATAGCGCCCATTTTCTGGATTGCTATCATCGCTCAATGAGTTGTTAAGTGCTTCTAAGTGTCGTTTGTTGCTCGTGTTATTTAAAAAAATATTATCACCCAATTCAGCAAACGATTTTTAAATTTCAGTCTAAAAAGTTTTATAACTTAAATTAACAAAATTAAAGCACCATTTGGATCATCTTAAGTCACTCAGGAGCTTTTTGAGTGAGTTTTTGCAGCAGATTGACTTGTGAGATTGCCTTTTGAGCAGGCCCAGTTCCACGACGACAATAGGAGGTCGTATAAGAAAGCTGCGGAAGTTGGGAAGTTTTTGGTCTCACATTTCAAGGGTTGTTTTCGACGTTCGCACTTGGTCTTTGCTGCTGAGTTTTTCCAGCTTTGGGGAGTGTGGGAGTGCCTTTCGATTGAGTCGTTTGTCGAACCAGGTTTCTCGTTCTTCGTTCCTTTTTGTCGCTAGCGATTGTTTTTTTCATTCAACACAGTTTTCAATTTTTGGTCTCAAGTGTGCTTCAGATTTATCATAATTTGTTCAAATTGTGATTGAGGTAAAGATTTAATATTTGTCTTTAAAAAATTTGTAAATTTCCATTTGTTATTTTTAATTTTTATTATTAATTTTTATTATAATTTTTTTTTTTTTTTTTTTTTTTTTTTTTTTTGGTTTTCTTATTTAATTGTAAATTAATTTTGTAAATTATCTGTGGTAAGGTTTAAACTTGTAACGATGGTTAAGCCCAGTAAGGAATCTTTTATATGCCCTGACTGCTCTAAGTCTTATTTAAGTCAGGCTTGGTTTAAAAAACATCTGCTAAAATGTGGTACTTTAGGTCGAAATAAATTTAAAATCAAGGAAAAGAAGACCCCTAGAAGAATTGACTGCGTGAATTTTGACCCTACACCCTTTAATGGTGATCTCCTTCCTTTAGTCTTCAATTTTGAAGATGAGTTTTTTAACCAGAGAAAAAATACTCCAAATTTTCCGAACTATTTGGAAGATCTTAAAAATTTTGGGGCTAGGAATTCAGGATTTTTGCGGATCTTACATTTAAACGTAAATTCCCTTTTTCTAAAAACGAATGAATTACTTGAAGTGGTTTCTTTAGGTCTCTATGATTTAATCTCGATTAATGAGACAAAGCTTGATGACTCTATCCCGAGTAGTTTTTTTTCGCATCCGAACTACACAGTTCTTCGAAGAGATAGGCTTAAGGATGGTGGAGGAGTAATGGTCTTGGTTAAAAAAAATATAAGGGTTATTAAAACTGAAATTTCATTAAATTTTGAGGGGATCATTGTGGCTCTTACGACAAAGGGACAACAAATTAATGTTCTTTGCTGCTATAAACCACCATCTTTGAGAAACAAAGATTTTCTTGATTTTCTTGAGCATTTTATTTTTTCAATCAATACCAATGATCGTTTTTTGATTATAGGTGACCTAAATTTGGATCCAATTTCTGGAGATCCAATGTTTTCAAATTTTTTGGAGAACTTAAGTTTGAAAACAGTCACAAAAGATCCAACCAGGATTGGAATTACGAATAATAAAAGTGGGGATATTGGTCTTAAATTAAGTAGAATAGATCATATTCTATATCCAGATGATCTAGATCCTGTTTCTGAGGTTATAGGTTGTCCTTATAGTGATCATAAATTCCTTGTAGCTTCTTTTGATTTATTGGTTGAAAAAAAAATTATGACTAGCATCCCAACCAGAGTTTATTCTGAAAAGAATCTAGAAAAGGTTAAGACTTGTATTTCATCAATTGACTTTAGCATTATTGATAAGTTTCCTAATATCGAAGATAAATGGGGTTTTGTAAAAGACAGGATAATTGAGGCTGTTGAAAAATGCTGCCCTAAGAAGATTTTTAAACCAAGAAAGCAAAATCATTGTCCCTGGTTTGATGATGAATTAAAAGCTTCGAAGAAATATCGTGACTATTGTTATTACATTTATTCTGAGAGTAATAATGAGCAAACTCAGGCTGTTTATAAAGAGGCTAGAAGGGAGTTCAAAGCATTAAATTGCCAAAAAATTAAAGAGTATTTTAAAAACCAGACACCGAAGGACTTTAAGAATTCTAAAAAATTTTGGCAGTTCTACAAGTCGTCGGTTAAACTTAGAAGTGATAAAAATTTTAATGATTGCCCTGAAATGACTGAAGTAATTCAGACTGGTGAAATCAAAGCTTCTTTAGTTGCTGATCAAGTTGAAATGTTCAATAATTTCTTCACAAATATTGAATCCTCCTCCTTTTCTACCGAAGATGAATCAGCTAAGTTTATCTTTGAAAAATTCAAAGATCTTAAAAGAGAAAATAAGATCAAAACTCCAGGCTTTTCATTTGAATCCTTTTGTCTTAAAGATGTCGAGGAATCATTAAATGATTTGCCAACTTCTAGCTCTCCAGGACATGTTGGTATTCATACAAAAATCTTTAAGGCCATGCCTGAATTATTTATCCCAATTCTTCATAAACTATTTAATAGTTGTTTGGAATTGAAGAAAATTCCAGAAGATTGGAAAATAGCGGTTGTGACTCCTCTTTATAAAAACAAGGGAGAAAAGTGTGATATGAATAACTATCGGGCAATATCAGTCCTTTCACCTTTAGCTAAGATTTTTGAAAAGCTTTTAGCCAAACAAATTGTTACTTACTTTGAGTCAAATAAGATATTTTTCAAGGGGCAGCATGGCTTTAGGTCAGGGTTTTCATGCCAGACGGCTATACACGAATTTGTGTCTTTTATTAACAAAGTACTCGATGAAAAGTTAATTGCGTTATCCCTTTTCATTGATTTTAGAAAAGCATTTGACTTAATAGATCCTTCACTTTTGCTACTAAAGTTATTTCATTATGGTTTTGATAACAACTCTCTAGCTTTAATGACAAACTACTTTGATGAGAGGTCTCAAAAGCTTCTTTTGAAAAGTCTCTTATCCAAGCAAGCAAGGCTAAAACTTGGGGTTCCGCAAGGCTCAGTATTAGGCCCACTTCTTTTTTTAATCTTTATTAACGATCTTCCCTTGTGTATCTTGAAAGCTTATATAGAGTTATTTGCTGATGATACAAGTCTTACGAAGACCGGCTACAAATTGGACACATTAATTAGCGAAACTGGTGAGGTTATTGAAGAACTAAAAACTTGGTGTTATTTTAATAAGGTTGATATTAATTGGGAAAAGACTTTCTTTATGGTATTTACAAAGAAAAAAATTGAAGTACCAGATTTTATTCATATAAAAGAGGTTAAAATTAAAGTTGTTGATAATTTTAAATTATTGGGCTTTACCATTGATAGCAGATTAAATTTCATGAAATTAGTTTCGGAAACATGTTTATCGGTAAATAAGAAATTGTTTTCAATAAAAAGACTTTTCTATCTTTGTACATCTGTAAAAATTCAATTTTTTAAAACCTTTATTCTACCTTATTTTGATTATATTTTTACACTAATTTGCTATTTTTCAAAAGAAGCCATTCAAAGGCTAGCTAACTGTTTCTATTTATGTATTTATAAATTATTAAAAGTTAAATTGAATTCTTGTGACTTTAATGATTTAAATAATGTTCTAGAAAAGTATGGGCTTTTTGCTTTTCAACATCGAGCTCTGGAGAGAATGCTGTCGTTTTCATACAAGATCATTAAAATGGAGAACTCACCTATTCAGCTCAAAGAACAATTAGTCACAAATGAATCGCGTAAAATTGAGTACGACTTAAGAAACAAAAGTGAATTTATGGTGCCGAAATCGAAAACAAAAAGTGGTGAAAACACATTTGGTTATGTGTACACAAAGTTGGCTAACAAATTCCTTATTAACAGAATGGTTCTCAAATTTAGCACATTTAAATTGTCAATATTCAACAACATCAACCTAATTTTTAATGATGCATTAAAGCTTTTTGATAAACTTAATTTAATTTTTAAAGTTAATTTTTTTTTTTTTTGATAATTGATTTAAATTTTATTTTATTTTTAAAAATTTTATCTTTATTAATAAATGGAGAGTTAATCAGTCTATTATCTAGACAAGGGCACTAGCCTGTTGATTAACCTTGTTAAATTAAAAAAAATTAAAGTGGGAAAATTAATGTTAAGGATACAAAAGTTTAAGTCATTTAATATTTGTTCGAGTATATCTCCGTTGGTGTTATTTTGTTTAACAGTACAACCTATAGATATTGCTTTCGCATTTAAGTCACCTCATAGGATAAAGTATTGACATTTTCTTGAAATTTCTATGAAGAGGTCAATGCAGAGATAAGTTTTATTTTTGGTACTATACGGTGGATTTTAAAGGGTAAAAATGAAAATAATTTTTTATGTCTACTTTTAGGTTTATGCAAATAAGTTCTTGGTTAAAGTTTTCATATGATAGGTCTTGAACAAAGTCGATACCCTCTTTTATTAGAACAGCTACTCCACCACCATGAGAAGGACAAGGCTTACTGATTGTGAAATATTTTTAAAATCTTAAATAGAAGTTGCTTTCGGGTTCACTAACTTTTGACTTATTTAGAAGTACTATGTCAGGAGATGTAGTCTGTAAAATCGATTCAAAAAGAGGAAGTTTGCTTAAAATATGATTAAGGTTCCATTGTGTAATTTTTAGATTACAAGACGAACTACTGTGAAAATCGCAGCTAGGAGAAGTAGGAGGCAAAAAGATTTGCATTTTTGTAAGGGAAAATATGGAATTAAGTTAAAAAAAACAAAAAAAAAAATATGTATATATATTAAACTAAGTTTGGCTGAAAAAATTAAAATGGGTTAGAGCTTATTTACGGGGATTTAACTGAGAATGAAAATCTTCTATATTTGCTTTGGTCATCTTGATTAGACTGCCGATTTTGCTTTTTTTTCTGCTTCTGTTTAGGCAGCTCATTCAGTCTAGAAGTTGAGAGTTGAGTTTCGAATTGGGTATTATTTTGTCTTTGGTCGGATCTAGTTATCGGAATTGAGATTTTTGTGGTAAAGGTTTCCTTTTTAAGCTCGGTTTGATTAGTTTTGTCTAAAATACCCAGGTTACTGTTGGATTAGAAATTAACGTTATATTGTGCATTCGCTAAGCCGTAAACGTTACCATAGCGCCCATTTTCTGGATTGCTATCATCGCTCAATGAGTTGTTAAGTGCTTCTAAGTGTCGTTTGTTGCTCGTGTTATTTAAAAAAATATTATCACCCAATTCAGCAAACGATTTTTAAATTTCTGCGCTAGAAAAGAGTCCCGTGTGTGGATTTTCATTAGTTTTTGACTCGGCTTCTTCTGCTCCTTCTCGGTCTAGATCATCTTCATCTTCAGTGTTTTATCGAATTCACCGTAGCGAATCATATTAGCTGTAGTGTGTTCTTCGGTTGAGTGGCCTTTTTTGTGACAGATGGAGCAAGTAAGTGTCGAGCGCTCTCTAAAGTATTCACAATCTGCTTTGACGTGGCCAAACTGGTTGCAATACTTGCAGAGGATCGGGTCACCCACTTTAAAGACAAACGCCTCTTCTCCATCGAATACTTTAATTCCTATTAGTTTAAGCTTCACTCCGTTTGAAATAACAGACTTTTTGACAATAACTTGGATAATACCTGAATCTATATGACTCATTTCACGTTCCTTGCATTTAACACGAGTTATTCGTAAAATATCTTCAGGTTTTAAGCCGCCTCTCAGGAAATGAGATTGAACGCATTGAACATCGACGTTTAGGGGTAAATGAAGAACTTTGAAGAGACAAGTGTCGGTTACTAGATTTGGATCCAAAATTTTGAATGAGATTGATTTTATATCGATATTTTGGTTGAATAATTTACTGGCATCAAAGTTTTCATTAAATGTAACAAGCAAAGTTGAGTTTGAACGATAGGGACAGATGGAACTGATTGTGTCTAAGATTTTGTTATTCATAAGTTTTTTAAGACCGTTAAAGATATCTAGACGATTAGGTACTAATTCTTTTTGGACTTTGATTTTAATAATGTTATGAATTCACGTTTTCTTTTGTTTTTAGGTCCTTGTGAGGGACCATAGGGGGATGAACCGTGATTAGGAACTGGTCCAGGTCCATTTGAGTGATTCATTATTTTGAAATTTCCAGAAAAATGGATCACGTGATTAAGAAAAATTTTCAAATTTTAAATTTTTTCAAATTTAAAAAAAAAAAATCCGAAAAAACACTGTTTGACTCTAAAACTATTTAAATATAAATATTTACCAGAAATTTTCAAATTTTAGACTTTAATTTGTTGCTTAAGCAAAAAGTCACATTTCAAAAATTCAAGTGTTCAAGTTTAAGTGTAAGTGTTACACTTGAAAATATCTAAAACGTATTATCTAAAACTTACACTCATACATGACACTTGACTTTTATCAAGTGTAATTGTATGGTCAAATGTTAACAGTTTGTTTTTAAAATAAAAACGTAATATTCGTTTTACAAAATTATCTTTCATTTATTTTTTTAAAAAAATAAATTTGTAACATCGCACTTTTTTCATGCTTTTTTCAAAATTAAATGTATAATTTAGTCGATAGACGTTATATTTAAAAAAAATTGCAGCGCCAAACATTCCTTAAATAAGTCAAAAATCTTCAAATACCCAAAGATTGGACTGGATATTTAAGAATTCTGAATGCTTTTAAAGAAACGGTTTTAAAAGGTCCAAAATTTTGAACGCCAACCTGACCGGCTAAATGACTGAACGCCAAAAAATTGACCGGTTATTGCGGACACGGTCACGATTTTTAAAATTAATGACCGGTTGTGTGTCCGCTTGTAAGGATCTCAATACTATTTTTTTTTCTTAAATTTTGGTTTATTCCTATTTTTATTGTTATCATTCTTATTTTACTGCTTAAAGAAGCATTTTTTATATTTTAAAAATCGTATTGCAACACTTTTCAAGGGCTTTTAAAAATTAGAAAAAAAAAATATTTTAAATATCAATATTTTTACGAAATTTCCAAATTGAAGGATTTTGATAAATGTATTTTTTAGTTTAATTGATAATCTTACTTATTGGATTAAATTCTACATTTCTTTTGGTTATTAAAATACTCTTTACTGAAATAACCTCACATTGTTTCTTTATCAATATGAAAAATACTGTTATCAAATCACCACTGTATAAAGAAAAATTTCGGACGTTTTGATAACTTTTTGTTAAATTTTAAATTTAACAGATAAAAGTTAAAATTTTTTTTTGTTTCGTAATGCCTAAATGCGGCTCTTTTGAATTCCATTGAATATGCACGACATATTCGGTTATCCTGCTTTTTTTTCGATTTTAACATCTTATTTACTTATTGTTGTTAAAATTAATACTTTGAAATATATTAAGTTTAGGAATAATGTATAGGATAAAAAAACTCGTACGTTGAGATAAAGAATTTAATTTAATTTTAACAACAGGGTTCTAATACAAATGTAACGCTAAAAAAGCCGCGTCCAAACAACAACCGTAGCGGCCGTCCGTCCAGGCCTGTTTGCGGCTCTGACCCGTCCGTCCAACCCAGCCGACCCGTCCGACCTAGCCGTCCACACCGTCGGATATTGCCGGACTCAGGCGTTCAATATTTTATACAATTTTATTTTAGATTTATTATTTTATTATAAATTGAAAAAGAAGTTAAATTTTTTCATCTGAGAATTTTCTAGTTGGGCAATAATCTCATTTAGAAATCCTCATATGAAAAAATTAAGCCTTTTTTTTTTTTTTTTTGATAAAATATAACTAAATTTCTTTCTAAAATAAAATAAAATATTGAATGCCTAGATCGGACAGTTCTGTCTGACGGCATGACCGGCAGGTTTATGCCGACCGGATCGTTGGCGCTACGTTTTTATTAGAACCGCTGTAAATAAAGTTTAATTTTAACTTATTTTATTTTTTAATTTTAGCTAAATAAAGTTCAATATTAATATTTTTCTGAATCAGCAGATAAAAATCCATATGAATAAAAATTTTATAATATATTTATAGAATAAAAATTTTTGGCATATATAATCCACCCTTTTAATATACCATACAATTTATATACCTTTTAACAATATTTTTGTGGCCATTTTTGTATATTACAAGAATGGATTATTATCCAAATATATTAATTTATGTTATTATATTTATTAAAAAAAAACAAATCTATCAAAAATAAACTTTTTACTCATAATTTACAATTTTTAAACGATATTTTAAGTTTTTTTGACTATAGTGACATATCACTAACTAAGACACTAAATTTTGTAAAAATCGTCATTTTTAGGCCTTTTTCGACTATAGTGACATGTCGCACTAGTCGAAAAAGGTCAAAATGAAAACCAGTGTTCGATAAATAGTGAAATGTCACTAAAATCGAGCAATTACGTTATTCTAATTAATTTTTCTTAATGTTAATTTTTTTTCCACAACATTTTTTTCAAACAAAATTTACACAGAACCCATTTTAAAACTAATAATTAGTTTACTAATTAATTAATTTTACTATTTATTATTTTTATTCAATTTCAGTTACTTTCAATTTTTAAAAAACTAAAAACTTTATTTTATTTTAATCATTTTTTTTTGCAATAATTGGGTTTAAACGAAAGCGTAAGCCATTCGAACGAACCTGAGATCACCCCCTAATTATATTTTTAAAAAAAATAAATAATAAAATAAAAATTTTAAAACTAGAAGACTTTACAATTGCTCATCAATAAAATATTCTGGAAAAAAAAGTTTTTAAGTTTAATTATTTGGATTCTTTGTTTTGTTACCAACTAGACCCTAAAAACTTTTTTTTTTTTTAATATATTTTGACTTCAGTGATAATTGACGTTCGTTTGATGCATTTAAACATATTGATTTTATTCTTCATCTGAAAATTTGTCATTATCTGCAATTCAAATTTGAATGAAATTCTCATTGAAAATCGAGCTTCTGAAATATAGATTTACAAGCAAAAATAAAATCAAGGACACGATTTTTATTAAAAAATATTTTATAATGAAAAATTATTTAATTAAAATCATAAAATTTTTAAATTTTTGTAGAGAATTTGGTGATCTAACAAAAAAAATATAAAGCTTGATACTAGAAAAGAAAAATTAATTAAGAATTAAGCACCGAAATTTAGCTATTATGAATATTCTTTGCTAGAAACAAAAGGTAAAAAGTCAAATAATTATAAATAAAGTCATCATTAAAACAATTTTATTGGGTTTTGATAAACGGAGATTAATGTTTAGTTCCAAAAAATTAAAAGTTCCATCATCTTAGGCATATTTCATTTAATTTTAGTGTTATAAAAATTTTTTTGCATTTTTAACAGTTTTTGTTTCTTGAAAAGAGGAGGAAGCCAAGTTTTCCAATCTTAGATATTTTAATATGTTATTAAGGGCATAAATTTAGATAAAATGATGTGTCTCAGAAAATTTTTGTCTTAACGTCTTATCGCACCTGACTCTCTGGAAGAGAAAAATTATTTTTTTGTAATTTTCTTAATTTTTTGATAAAAAGGAAAAGTGACATAAAAAACTGATAGCATTTTCGAAATTCTGGGAGAATTTTATGGCAGGAACGATTTTTTCAGAAACAAATTTTGTAGCAAATTTTCTATTCTAGAAACCTATTTAATTTTCGAAATTCCACCATCTATAATAGGTTCAAACTTTGAGTGCCCTAAAATATGAAAAAATTAGGTAATTAGCAAAATTTCACATAGTTTATTAATCAGCGCATCGAGTTCTATAAGAATATGCCAAAAAAATATGGATGAAACTACTGAGTTATTTTTTTTTCTAATTGCCCCGTATCCTTTATAAAAAAAACAAAGTTTTTCCTGATTGCAGCAAGCAGGACACTTTTTCAATGTTGGATACATTTTGAAATTCAAACACAAAAAATTAAACCAAATTGTCTTGCATGTTTTTTTGGGCCTTGCTGGATATGTGACCAGTGGGGTCACATAATATGTGACCAAGTGACATATGTTGAAAAGGTGACCAAGCATTTTTTTTAAAATAAAGAATAGAAATTAATATGTTGTATTTTTTCGTCTTTTAATGAAAATTTAGATACACTTTTGAAAAAGCATGAAGTGCAATGTCTCAAAATTCATATTTTTTAAAAAATAATTGGAAGTTAATTTTGAAATCGTTTGCACATTGAAATTAAATAGATTATAGCAAATTCAGGATATTAAGTTTTTATTATTAAAAAAATATCTTTAATTTTTTTTATTTTTTTAAACAAACAAGAAAATAAATTTTTTTAACAAGATAAACATCTTATATAATATATCGCTAAAAAACAGAATAAAAATGGTAGGGGATAGGCAACTTCCCTGAGGGACTCCACATTTAATAGACTTATCTTTTGAAGTCTGGCCATTGTAGCTGACTCTGAAAGAGCGGTTTGTGAGAAAGTCTTCAATCCATCGGAGAAATATTCTATGAAGATTGTGTTCTTTTAATTTTGCAATTATACCATTGTGTGATGTTTTGTCAAAGGCTTTCTCAAGATCGAAGAAGATAGCTCCTGTTAGTTGATTGCGGTTGAATCCATCTGCTATTGATTGGTTTAATCTCAATATGTGATCTTGGGTGCTTTTGGATTTTCTGAAGCCAGACTGACAAGTTGGTAGAATTTTTGAGTTTTCTGCCCAGTCTTGAATCTTTTGATTTACAATTTTTTCGAGCCATTTGGCTAAGCAACTGAGGAGGGAGATAGGCCTGTCCTGAGTCTATACTATCCGGAGGTTTATTTTTTTTAAAAATCATGATAATTTTGGATTTTTTCCAAATTGAGGGTATGTGGCCATGATTAAGAGAGCTGTTGAATATTTTGTGTATTTCAACAAGTTTTGGAAAAGGGAGATTTTTACATACCTTGTTGGATATTAGATCAAAACCAACTGCTGCTCTTGATTTGGTTGTTTTTAGCGTTTTCATCATTTCATCTCTAGTTATATGCATATAGCTTCCTATTGGAAAGATAGACGAGCTTTGTCTCACGGATGTTTGACTATCAGTAAAAATGTTTTCTAAATTACATGCAAATAATTCTGCAATTTCGGCTGGATCACTGGTAGAATGGTTATCATTTCTCAGATTTATAGATTTTTTATTACTATTATTTTCCTTATTTAGGCTCAGAAGTGCTTGCCAATGCTTCGATTCCGATTGATTGAACTCTTTCAGATAAGTTAGTTTGCCTTCAAGAATATAATTTTTATGTCTAGCTATAATTTTTAGATAGCTCCATTTTCAAATTACGTTCAAGATAGTTAAATAATTTTTTGTGTGCTGGATTGTTGTGTTTTTGGACCAACCGTCTGATTTTTCTCTTGAATTTTATTAGCTTGAGAATGTGATCATGAACCGCTAATTTATTGTTTTTAAAGTTTTTTATTTCGTAACGATTAGTAGCGATTTTTAAGGCTTCCTGGATATCATTTGTCAAATTTTGGACTGATGTGTCAATACTTTTTGGACAGATTAAAGGGTAATTTAGTGGTGGTTTAGATCTAAGGACTTTTCTAAAATTCTGCCAATTAATTGTTTCAAAAATTTTTGGATCAGTTGAAATATTTTTGAAGCTGGCTGATATTGGTAGGTGGTCACTTATTGAGGCAGGAAGTACTTCAAATTTTTCGAAATTTTCTAACATATTTTTGGAGCATATAAAAAGATCAAGAATATAATTTAATACATTGAGTTTCAAATCAACATATGTAATTTTGATAAATTAATCAATTAATATGATCGATTTTTTATATAAATTTGTCGCACTAAAACTAAAATTTTTGAAAAAACATTACAAAATATTAAAATGAGTGATTCAGAATCTTCTTCAACTTCAATTCTTCGACCTGCTACACAAAATCAGCCAGGTTTGGATACTGACGACGAAATAGGCAACCTCGAAGTCGATCTAAAACCTAAGCGGGGCAAATCAAAAGTTTACGATGAGTTTCAACGCTATGCTTCTTATCAAGAAGCTTTAAAGGTAATCCAAGATAAAGATATTTTGTTTGAGGATACATTTTAAGGAAAAAAAAATCTAAAATTAGGTAAGGGAACTAACAGTGATAAACAGTTCTTCAAATGCAAGAATTGTCCAAAAATGTTGTACATTGAAAAACCTAAAACTGATTCGGGTAGATTCAATTAATCCATTAATGATTACTCAAGAAAATATCGAACTCATCGATTCATCAAGTTCAAATACCACGGTCAATCAATCCAACCAAGTCTCAACTTCACATGAAGAAGAATCGAATATACCTCCTGGCACTTATAGAATTGTTATTATTCCATTGTCAAATGTGAATACTAATAAAAAACCAAGAGGATGACCACCTAAAAATCGCAATTAATGAACAAACCGTTGAGAATACAAGCAAACGAAGAAAAATTCCGAAAAACAAATAAACAAATAAATTAAGCTCTTTAATAGAGCCGTTTAATTTTTTTCTCACATTTTTATTATTTTTTTTTACTTGAGTGTGATATTTTATTTTTTATTTGATATAAATATTATTTTATTAGATACTATGAAATTTTATTAGATATTTTTTTTTATTTTTATTAGATATTGATTAAAATAAATTAGATACTAAAATAATTTGTAGCCATTCTTTAAATACATTCACTTTATGTCATTTGATTTTTATCAAACATTTATTTTCAGGTATTTTTCAAATAATGATTTATTCAAATATTGCTAGAGATTATCTAAATTTTTAGATAATGACTTTTATTATTTTGAAAAATTTCATTTCATGGCTTATTAACTATAAAAGATACTTGTTCAAAAATAGAACTTATTTTCGGAATTATAAAAGCCGTTCTCTATTTAAAAAATTTAAAGCCTTATGCTTCTAGATTGATTGATTAAATATTCTTAAAGAAATATTAAATATTTTTAAGTTAAAAAATTTTTAATTTACTATATTCTTAAATATAGTTTTTAAATAAAGTTATTTAGATGACAGTTTCATCTCCAAAAAAAATTGAAAATAAGGTATTCAGTATCACCGGTCGTAGTGATGACTGTTTTGAATACGCTAGATAAGAGATCGTTAAAAGTCTTATACCAAGAGAGTTTACTAGTATTTTTTTAATTTTTGATAAGCTTAAGCTATTGTTTGAAAAAGAGTTCTATCTATTTACGGAAAGTTTATAGAGAATTTCATTAGAAAATAACAAATTGTTTTTTTCAATTAATTAGTTTTAAAAAACAAAAATAGACGCATTTTAAAAAATTAATTCTGTTTTAAAGATTTTTAAAAATAATTTCTTATTTGATGCCATGTGAGACCTTTAAAACAGCAATGTCTCAACAACGACAACAATATATTTTATTTATGATAAACATTAGTGTTTTTCTAATAAAGAAACATATCTATTTCCGAAACATTTATTAAAGAATTTTACTTGAAAAAAAACTATTTGTTTTTCTTAATTAATTAGTTTTAAAAATTATATTAGAAGAATTTTAGCAGCCAAAATCTCTTTTAAAAGCTTTGTAAAAAAATTTGAATTTAGATAAAATTTTTTCCACATTTTGGAATAAAAAAACTTTAAAAATATCTTTTATTTCTGTAGTTCTCTCAATATCCAAAACACCGACACTGGCGAACTTAAAATTCTTCATTATCATAGTGAAATTTTATCGTCTCAATGATAAAAATTCACTCTTAAAAGGATTTATTCTAGGATTTTACTTTGATTATCTAATTTAAATTTTTAAATTTTACAAAATTTTAAGAAAAAAAATTTAAAATACGGGATTGTCAAGGTTCGTTTCAATACGGTTCTTATTTGGGATGATAATTTCATTCCATTTAATAACTTTTTTAAATCATTCGTTATCATTGGGATTCAGTAAAGAAATTATTAAATATATTTCTGAATTCTATCTTTATTAATATTTTTTTAAAAGGGTTCCAACTGATTGAGCTAATTTTGTAAATTCCTTTCTTTAGATTAATTTAAAAAAAATTTAATTATAATAAATTTAGTTTAATTTATTGTGTTTAAATAAAATGTATCCAATTTTAAATTGACATTAAAAAAGTACGATGTTTTAAATGTTTAAGTTATAGTAAAACGGCCTAACCGGATCACCAATTTTTTTGATAATTTTCCTATAGACTCAGTAACGATAGAAAACGCGAAATTTAATCCCCCATTTAGTCCGAAATTTTTGGGTCACCCGGTTAGCTGCTGGGATTAATGGGGTGAGGGGTAATTCGGTTAATCCTGTTAACCCAATTGGCCAATTTTTTCAGCCGGTTAGCCCTGATACCCAGATAATCACCCAGATAGACGATTTTTCACCTAATTAACCAATTTAGCCTGAATTTTTTAACCCCTATTTATCAATTTATTTTATTTTATTAATTTTTAATTAGATTTTAGCTATTCTATCTTTTTGTTAGTTTAAAAAAAATAAAGTCGAATAATTTTTTATTAAATCAAGTGAAACAATTTATCTTTAAATTTTTTTCCAAAAAAAAACGAAGCTTAAACAAATAAAATTTTTAAAACAAATAAAGAAATACTTAAAAAAATTAACTAAATTTTTAATAATAAATTTACATTTTTTTAACAAAACTGCGTAACTTAATTAAACAATTCATTAATAAATTTTATGGCAATTAAAAAAAAAATAAAACAATTATAAATAAGAAAAAACAAAAAGTCTTATTTTTTAGACTATCGACACTCTTGACAAATAAAATAGGTTTTTGAATAAATATTTATAAACTTAAATAGGTTTCAGAATAAACTTAAATTTTTAAAATTTCAGATTTTTTGTACTATATGATTTAATCAGTGAGAAATATAAAAAATAAAGGTCTAAATGTGTTAATGGGGTGACCATGTATTTTTTTAAAAATTTAATATGGGTTAAATGAGTTATTTTCAAGGTTTATTGTGTAAATTTTTGGTAGTTATTAGGTGATACCCTATTAACCGAATTGGCCCAAAAATTCACCCCTTAAAAAAGTCTCTAAACCAAATACATAATTTGATATAAAATCACCTATTTTGACCAATTTTATTTTTTGACTCAAAAAAAATTAGAAAAAAATTTTTTTTTCTACAAGCTGTTTTTTTATTTAGATTCTCTGGAAACTCAATTGCTTATTTTTAGGAAAAAAAAATCCCAATGCCTACAGAAAATTAACAATTTTCTAAGCTAATTTAAAGGTTGTCACCCCGTTCACACATAAAATAATTAGGCTTTTGAACTATATATAAAAAACAAAGATTTTCATCGATTGAATGTAAATTAAAATCTAAATGAAGTATTAAATAGTTAAAAAACGAATTTTCAATAATTTTTCATATTTTCAAATAAAAATTTAACTAATCATCTTTCAATCAAGAGTTCAAATATCATAATGCTGGCAAAATTAATTTAGAATTATGTTAAAATTCGCACTTTTTCAATGTTATTTCAACATTAGATATATTTTGTATTCTAAACACAAAAAAATTTACTACTATTTTATTTTTACCATTTATTATTAAAATCTATTAGTTTTAAAGAAAAATGAAAATAATTTATAGATTTATTAAATAATTTCTAAAAATTAAAGGATTGGATTGTAATTGTTGAAAAGCTAAAATTTTTATCTGTATTTAATATGTATTATAAATTACTGCTAAATCTATCACTGAAATGAATTAATAAAATTTCACTGTGTTACATCTGATTGCAAAAATCCGTTTTTAATTAACTTGATGACTTTTAGATTAAATTGTATCAACAAAAAAATTTTGATTAGGAAAGAAGTCTAAAAATCAAATAGAAAAATGAAAACAATTTATCAAATTATTTTCCTATTTCTTACAATTAAAATATTGGATTGTAATTGTAAACAGTTGGAAGGCTATTTTAAAATTTATAATGGAATTAATTTGGATCAAAAAAATAAATTAAAACAACTTAAATGCGCATTAGAATGTCTGAAAGTAGGAAATTGTAGGATGGTAATAATCAAACAAGGGACTTGTTCAATTCGAAATGAAATTGTTTCATTAAACACTGGAGACCAGGATTAATTTTTAATAAAAAAAACAGATTACAATCAAATTTTTCATGTAAATTTAGAAATTTTACAAAAATAATTAAAATAGTTTTATAATTTTTAGTATAAAAGACACTGAATAATCATTCAGGTATTGTTTGGTCACTAGAAGTTCTTCCAAATGGAGATTTAGCGAGCGGATCATGGGATACGACAATTAAAATTTGGAATTAGTTTTATTCAAATTGTCTTTATTCTTTTATTAGTAATAGAATTCACTTTTTTATTTTAACTTTATTAATTGATAAAAATTTTTTTTGTAACTTAATTGATCATTTACTTTTTAAACTACTTAATTATTTTTATAAAAATATTTGCTTAAAAATCTAAAATAAATTAGCATGAAGACCATTTTTGTCAATAATTAATAATTTGACGATCTTTTGATTTATGATCTTGTTGATTCAGTCAATGAATCGGTTTGATATTAAAAGAATCGATCATTACAGTGTCTTGTATTGATTATATATTTACAAATTTCACTAGTATGACATATACTCTTAGAATTTACATTTTTGTTCTTTATTAAAAATGTATTAAAAACAAATTAATTTGCCGTCAATTGGAATTAATTAAAGACTTGTGACTTTCTAATAATTCTGCTTGTGGTAAATAATCGGTCCGTACATCTTCACTGCCAATGGTAACAAAACTAGTTGTGGAAATGCCTATAGAGCATCAGTGCAATTAAACTCTTCTTTTTTTTTCTAAACACACTTACACACAAACAAACAAAATCCGATCACTGAGTTTTTAAGGTTATTTTTTTTTAAATTGGAAACTGTTTTGTTCACTTCTAAATTTTTTTCGAAAATTTTCGGAACGATCATTGTCGATTTGAAAATTACTTGAAATTTTTGGCAAAAATAAATTTTCTCTCTTTTTTAATCATTTTATATGATTAAGTTGTTTGACTTTCAAATAAAGTATGAATAAATTAATAAAATCACATCAAAAATACATTTGTGATGTATTTTTAAAAATAAATCAATTAAATATAATTCTTAATCTTTTTTTTTAATTTTTCGTAGTTTAAAGTAAATTTTGAAAGTCATTTGAGGATAAGTTTTTGAAGAATGAAAAATGCATTCTTTAAATATAAGAATTGCGAGTTTGACAATAATTTTACAAAAAAATTGCATAAAAAATTTATATATAACTTTAGATAAAAATTGTTTTTAATCTTTTAAAAAAATTTCTATGATTCTTTGGTTCTTACAGAAAGTATGGATATAATTTTTAAAATAAATAAAAATAAATCCACTTTAATCAAATTGATTAATTTAAACATTGTCTCCAATTTAAAATCACTCAAAAAATAGCATACCACTTTATCTCAAATATTTAGAAAACTTCTCGTCATAATTACCTTAAATTTTAAAATAAGGTAAAAAAGACTTTATTTAAAAGGCGGAATAATAAAAAAATTTAATTTTTTTCTGTCATCAATCAAAAAACATAAAACCAAATAAAAAATTATGTGAAATAGAAATCATAAAAAAAAAATAAAAAGTACAAATAATAAAATTAATTTAACACTAGAAGGCCTGGGGTTTTTTTAAACCACTTTTTGATTTTAAAATGTCAATAAAAAATTTTCTAAGAGGAGTTTTGTCAAATTTTTTTTTCCCTAATTGAAAATGTAAATTTAATTATTATTTTATTTTTGAAAATTAAAAATTATAATAATGTAATGTCAAAAAAAAAATATACATAAACGCCCGGAGGGGGTTTTTTAAACCCCTTTAAAATTTTACCTTTTAATTAATTACTATATACGAATGAAGAAGTCGGTAATAATTTTTTTTCAAAAATTTAATACAAAAATAAAGCATAATTAACTTAAACAAAACTTATTTTCCGCAAATATGCTAAATTTTTTGCTTGTTATCCATTAAATTTAAAAGGGGTTTTTTAGACCCCTGCCGGGCGTTAACGGTATAAAAAAAATCGGGCGTTCTAATGTTAAGAAAAAAATGGTTCAAAAGTAAAGAAATTTTTACAATTTAATATTTGAAATGACCTCCTTTGGTGTAATAACAAGCCAAAACGTTTTTGACATAGATAAAATCAATTTATGTACGTACTCAGTCAGAATCCTTAACCACTCTTTGTGTAAAACCTCTTTAAATGCTCAATAGAAGTGTCTACCAATTTGGCATCCATATGTTATTATAAGTTCTCAATTGTGTTGAGATATGGTGAACGAGTACACCATGAAAAAACCTCAATGTCCTGTTCTTTAAGCCAGTCGCTTACTGAGTGAGCATTATGTGCCGAAGCGCCATCTTGCATAAAAATCCAAGGGTGGTCTGGCTCAAATAGGAGTTCGACAGATGGTAAAAATTGTTTTCCGAAGATGATATTGCAGACAAACTGATTAATTCGTCCTGTATAAATGTTGCAAATACCAGTGCCTTTGTATGAAATGCATCCCCAGATACCGGCTGAACCTCCATATCTATGTAACCTTGGTATACAGAACTTCGGATGAAACTTCTCATTTTTTAACCTTTTTACTATTACTCTTGATTTATGATCAAACACCTCAAAATTTTTCACTGAAGATAACTCTAGACCAATCATTAACTGTTCAATTAAGTCTCTGTTAATGTCTTTTTTGTTCTTTTACCGCTGAATGAGACTTTAAACCTTTTTTTTTGAGAAATCTAACTACTTATCTACTAACTTATCCTAACCCCTTGAGCCTTAGAATTAAAATCAGTGACGAGTTCTTGATAGCTAGATGTAGGGTATTTTCTAATTTCTCTTAAAATGAATTTTTCATCACAAAAAGTTAGCTTTCAAGGTCTAGCAGAACGGCTTCGATCAGACATAATATTAGTCTCTGAATATCGTTTTTTAGTTAAAGAAACACAGTTTGGAGATACACCTAACAGCTTGGCTGTCTCATCTAGCTTTTTAACATCACTTTATAGCAGAACCACGATATGCCATTTAAGTGTACTAGACAAATTTATTTTTTTACCAATTTTTTAGAAAAAAAAAGATTTTTTGGTACTGTTATTTTTAAAGGACATGAGGAGATAAAGAGAGCATTTAATTTAAGCAGTTTATTATAGCCAGACTTATGCGTAAGTCAGTAAAGTTCGCGCGATGCAAAACTTCCACACTATCTCCAGATATGGATTTCGACCTCATTTTTGGATTCTACGTATATGAAAACCTAGGTTTAGCCAAAATTTTTGGGGGGGGGGGGGGTCAAATTTTTTTTTTTTGGCTAGAGGGATCTGAATCTTTACAGCCTTGTGAAAAATAGGGAAAAAATATGGAATAAGGCTGTAAAGATTCAGACCCCCCTAGCCAAAAAAAAAATTTTTGATCCCCCCTAAAATTTTGACTAGACCTAGGTTTTCATATACGTAGAATCCAAAAATGAGGTCGAAATCCATATCTGGAGATAGTGTGGAAGTTTTGCATCGCGCGAAATTGTTCTATAATCAGACTTGTGCAGAAGTCAAAAATTAAAGTCATATTTTGGTAAAGTCAAAGATTTGACTTGACTTGAGATTTTTTTTTAAATTTAAGTCATTTAACTTGACTTGACTTAGAATGACCTGAATTTTTTTTGGGAAAGTCAATAAAAAACGGGTAACAAGCATCCAATCCTAATTACGATTCTTTAAATTCTAATGTTATAATATTAATTAATAATAATTTTGTTGAATTAAAAAGAAAAAAAAGAAAAAAAAAAAAAAAAAAAATTAACATTTCTCTTATATGTTCATTTAAAAACTATCAAATTTTTTTGTCTTATTTAATTTTTTTTTTTTTTTTTAAACTAATTACTCTACATCGCCTTCAAGGCGTTCATTGAAATAAATAAATAAATAAATAAAATTAGAAAATTAATTAGATGATTTTTTTTATCAAATTCCTTCGAAACTACAAATTAAATTTCAAGTCAAATGACTAAACTTTAAAAAAAAATCTTAAGTCAAGTCAAATCTTTGACTTTACCAAAATATGACTTTAATTTTTGACTTCCACACAAGTCAGATTATAGACCAATTTTCTCAAATTTGGAAAATATGTAAGAATAAATCATGAAAGAGTGTAAAAAGATTGTTATAATTTTTTAATCTTTTGAATCATCCGAATCTCTTAACTTTTGAACCGATTTCCAAATTTTTATAGGAAGTTATTTCATTATAAATATTTAAAGTTGATTATATTTTTATGTAGAGTGTTATTTATCAAATTGTAGAGAAAAAAATTCTACAAATTAATTTTTAAGAAACTGCTTTGAAAAATTGAACCAGTTTTACCAGAAACCGTTTTGTCCAAATCGGTTGACCAACCCTAATTTGAATTTGAATGAACTTGGAAAAGTTCAACGGAGAGCAACTAAGTTAATCCCTAGTTTATAAGATCTTCAACATTCAAAGTGTTTATTGGAACTCGGTTTAATTGATCTTAGAATAAGACGACTTCGAGGTGACTTAATTTAAATGTTTAAAAATGTAAACAATAATGTAGAAAAAGTAAATTTTGAAAACGGGATCAATTATAATTAAAACAAATTGCCTGATACCAAAAGTCTTTTTTTGTTTGAATAACTTTTTAAAAGATGGGAAACAGAACGCACCTAGTTAAAGTAAAAATTAAAACAAAAAAAGTTTTTCAACGATTGAATTTAGATTTAAATCTAAATGAATTATTTAAAAGTTATAAAAAAATTTTGATTATTTTTTTATTTTAAACTAAAAAAATATTCGAAGCATCACACTTTTGCAAAGTTATTTCAGCATTAGATACATTTTCTAATTCAAACATAAATTAAACCATATTAAACCGTGTTTTTTTTCGTCTTTAAATGAAAATTTACATACAGTTTTGAAAAAGCATGAAAAAAAGTGCGATGTTATTTTCTGAAAAAATAATTTTGCTTTTTAAAAATCAAATGTGTGAAAATATTAGCTAAAAAATTAAGTTAAGTTAATGAAAGAACAAACTTTCCCAACATTTTTAAAAATGAATGAAACAATTATTTTGAAAAAATTTTTTACAGGTATATTATTTTCAAAAAAAAAACAAATTAGACAAATTTGTGATCTGTTATTCATCAATGTTGTAGAATAATATCATTTCAGACAAAAGAATTGAGTTACCAAATTTTTTATTTAAAATTTTGTTTTTAAATCTCAAAGAGCTACATCCCGATACAAATAAACAAATAAAATAAAGTTAGAATTTTTCAAGAAAAAAAGATTTATAAAAATTATTATTATTATTGTTATTTATTTCAATGAACTCTTTTAAGGCGATGTTGAAAGTTAAAAAAAGGAAATAAAGGAACAAAAATAAATGAGATAAAAAGTTTTAAAGAAATTAAAGACAATTTTTTGAAATTCTTGCTATTATTTTGCTGAAAAATTTATTTACCTTCAAAAAAAAACTTGCCATTTTAACTGAAAGTTATTTATATAAAATTTTTAATATAAATGAAAATTATTTCAATTAAGATCCTAAAAAGTTAAATTAAATCGAATTTAATCAGAAAAATCAATAAAAAAGAATTTTATTATAAATTAGCCGATTCAATTAATTGTGTAAATTGATATCTATTCATCAGAAGTATTCATACTTCTTTCAATTACAGTGGCCTTTGAAAATTTTTTCAAAAACAAATTCCTTCAAATTTTATTCACTAATTTATTCCATTAATTCAACAAATTTTCAGTTTCAAATTAAATAAAAATCGTTTATAAAATAGAAAAAAAATGATTGAACTTTGATTGAAGAAAATTTAAATCTCGTTAAAAATTTAATCAAAGAATCAATAAAAGATTTGTTTTATTGTTTTTGTGTTTTGCTTTGCTTTTATTTGTTTTAATTTTAAAACTAAAAAATAATAGTTTATAGTCATGGATTGACAATCAAGTAATATATGAATACTTATTACCTTAACATAGAATGTACTTTTGCGTCTTTTTGTATACTTTTGCTATAAACCTTTTTTTTTTTTGTATTTAAAGTGTCCTTTAATGTAATTTTGTAATTAACCTTTTTAATTCCAGTATACTAAACAAAATATTAAGAAAAAATTTATCTGAGTTAAATAGATCTAATTTAAAATTAAACCATATTTTGACTATGAGTAAAACGTCGACCGACGTTTTACACATTGATATAATAAAATTAGATAACACAAAGGGGTACGGAGCGAAGCCCTGGTTTAGGGAATTTGGTTCACTAAAAATAATGAGCGAAGTGTCTTTAAAAAAATGTCCAATTGAATTAAAAAATCTGACGTTTTCTTGTTTTGAATTAAGTCAATTCCTAATTGACAAAAGGACACTTTTTTGCTAGGGAAATAAGTATTCATAGCAAAAGTACTTAAAAGGACACAAAATAAAAATAAAGATATTTAAGAATATAGTTAATTAGAAGTTTTCTAAATTAAAAATATCAAACATTACTTTAAAAATATCCAATTCAAAAATCAATTAAATAATATAAGGCTTCAAAATTTTTAAGTTAGTGAATCTCTTTTTGAATGCTGTAAATCAGTTCTATTTTTGAGCGAGGATTTTTTAATTAATAAGTCATGAAATGAATTTATCAAGGGTTATACTAACGGACTGAGATAACACATCATTATTAACACCACCACCTATAGCTCCACTCAATTGTGTATCTTGACCCACACCATTCACTTGTGTCTCTTTTATGACAAAGGCATCTTCAACACTTGAGAAATTTTCAATACATTTCATTCTTACTTCATTTAACTGGTTAATTTCTTCATCAGAAAATAAAGAACACTCAGAAATGAGTGGGTTATAATCAACAATATCATACAATAATTGTACAGCATTTTGGTTAAAGATTTCAAAATCACATTCGACAAAAAGTCGTAAAATAACTTTCGATATATCTTTTGAAGAATAATTAAAATTAGAATTAGGCTCCAAATAATTAACAATCAAATTATGATGAAGGCCTTCTTGAATACATTTAAAAGCACCAATACAACCTCCGTTAAATTTACGATAATTCAATTTTCCATTATCGGTTGACCGATATATGGCTATTGAGCTACATAATTTATTGAAGCTTTTTGTTAGATTGACTCTTTGAATATTATTATATTTAATTGATTTATTTTCAAAAAAAAACATCAAAAACATTTTATTTTGGAGATGGTATCAAACTAAAGACAGATATTTTTTTTAAAAAATCAAATGAAAAGAAGAATATATTCCCAGTTGTAAAAAGAAGACTTTGGCTGGTTTAAGAAATGTTTGGGGCTGAATTTTTTTTAATATTAAACGTCTTTAAATTAAAATAATAATACAAAAACATGAAAAAAGTGCAATGATTCAAATTTATTTAAAAAAAAAAATATAATCATCGTTTTCTTTAATTAAAAAAAAAATTAATTGAGGTATTTTGATATTTTTTTTAACTGTACGCTGTTTTAATTATAGCTATTTTAAACGATGCTATTTTGAGCTAATCCCCATAAAATTAAGTGCTAAATAAAATATAAACGATAAGTAAATTAGAGATAAAAAAACAGTAAAATAAAAATAAATGATGAGTTTTAAATATTATTATTTAATTTCTTTTATTTAAAATTTTGATTCTCATGTAAAATGACAACAGGTACAAAATATAATCAGCTTTAGATGAAAAGATGTGTAAAGATTGTCATTTAGGGGTTGAAAAAAATTAAAGATAATAATTTATTTAGAAAGATTTTATTCGTTACAATATTAAACCTATTGGAAAAAATTAAGCAAAAATTACATAAAAATAAAAAAATTATAAAAATCTAAATTACCAAAAGCCTACTTAACATGAGTGAAATGGTAACAGTTTGTTTTTAAAATAAATTGGTAATACTCGATTTACAAAATTATCTACAATTAATTTTTTTAAAAATAAATTTGAATCATTGCACTTTTTTCATGTTTTTCAAAATTGTATCTATATTCTTTTTTCAACTGGGAATATATTCTTCTTTTCATTTGATTTTTTTAAAAAAATGTCTGCCTTTAGTTTGATACCATCTCCAAAATAAAATGTTTTTGATGTTTTTTTTTGAAAATAAATCAATTAAATATAATTCTTAATAAATTTTTTATTTATTTACAGTAAACAGCTTTTTGAGGAAAAAATTTTTAAAGAGTAATAATGCTTTTATTCAAGTCTGTACAATGAAGACCAATTAAACAATAAAACAGATCTGCTATATCTGTTTAAGAAAAAAAGCTTTATTCGGGCAGCTGTTTCAATAAGCTTAGACAAAGAATTTTTAAAGTTTTTTGTTGATTGTTAAATTTGGAAATTTTTTGAAAAATGTATTTTTATTTCAGTTTTTTTTATACTTAATTAATATCAAAGCTTTTTTTGGCATTAACTTATATTCAAATATTAAATAAGTTTATTTAATAAATATTTTAGCAAATTTTCTCAAGAATGTTTTATTTGTTAATTAAACATTTTAATTATTTATTTATCAGTCAAATTTTAATCAAATAAGCGCTTTAAAATTTTTCTCACCATGGAACCATTAATTTTAAGGTTTGGTTTTTAGATCATAAATTTTTAATCTTTAGCTTAAAATTTCCAAAAAATCGATTTCTTGATTTACACAAGAATATCTTGTGAAATAATATTTGATTAATTTGCCACTGTTATTATAAAATTTTTGAATTTCAGTTCATTAATATTTTAAGAATGTTTATTCGAAACTACTAAGACCAGCAAAAAATCAATCAATTTTTTAGATAAACAATAAATTGAACAAATATACTATAAATAAATGTTTATCTATATAAGAATTCTTTTATTTGGAAAAAAATATTCAATTCTTTAAAAAAAATAAGAGTTAAATTTAAAACATTCTCAAAAATTTTAAAATAGCCAAAGATTGGACTGGATATTTAAGAATTCTGAATGCTCTAAAAGAAAGCATTTACAAAAAAAGAATAGTCGTGTTTCACCTTTTTATAAGACAAAATCATGCATTTAGGATATTTTGGGCATGTTTGAGATTTTTGCTAATGAGAATTAGCAAAATAAATTAAAAATTTTAATTAAAATGGTCTTTGTGAAGCTTGATTGGTCTTGTTGATTTGCTTGATTGGATCGGTTTAAAAGTCTAACGTAGAAAAAAAAAAAGAAAAGAAAGAGAAGAAAAGAAAAGAAAAAGGGATTCTAAATTTTTTTACATATTCGTGTTCCCCATGTATGATAACCCATGAGGTAGAAACATAAAAAAAACACCTAACATGGGTTATCATACATGGGGAACACGAATATGTAAAAAAATTTAGAATCCCAGAGTAGTGACGTAGTTTTGCCTTAAATGCACCTGCACGAAAGAATGAAGTAGTCTATGAATGTTTTTTTTTTTTTTATTACATACCACAGTTAACATAGATGGGATCCTACTGTTTCCCATCTTAGCAAGTCTAGCTTGTTAGCTTGTTGTAACTTATATTATTATTATTTATTATTATTTTGACCTAAAAATTTAAACGGTTTTTTCTTTTTGCAGTATGTGTAATGTGCAAGGATTTACCATAAATGACCTCCTAGTAGGCCACCTCCGCAAGCTAGTCTTGCTGTAGCTTATATATATTATATATTATTATTTTTATTAAAATAATGAAGTTCATATGTTTATTAAAATTATTTTTAATCTCAAAATAATTTTTTAGAAGATATTGTGAATCGAAAACACAAATCGAACAAAAAATCTTGATATTTAATATATTAAAATTAATGTTAGAAATTCAGCATCGCTGCATCTATTTTACCTAAAACAATTTTTCTTATGTAAAAAATAAAAAAAATAATAAGATTTAGGTTAAAAATATGCAACAAACTATATTTAACCTTTTGGCTATATTTTTTCAATATTTCTTATTTACTTATTTACTTACTTAAATTTTAATTTATCATAAATGAAAAATTTTTGTCCAATTAGTATTTGACATACACAACGCATACCTTTTATATTCGAATGTAATTGACATAAAATAAAAAAATTTTAAGATTTAATTTATTTCCTAATTCAGTATTTTAGTTTTTTAAATAAAATATTATTGTTATTTTTAAATATTTTACGCATTGATTTATATCTTAAAATTAAAATATTGTATTATAATTTTTTGAAGGCTATAATTTTAAGTTTATTCAATTGAATAATAATTTACTGTTACATCAAAGACCGACATGAAGCCTAAAGCAAAATTGCACTGTGTTTCATCTGATTGCTCAAATACTAGTCTTTTTAAATATTTGACTTTTAGATTGAAATTGATATAAATAAAATTTTAATTTTAAAAGCAGTCAATTAATTAAATAGAAATATGAAAATAATTTATCAAATTATATTCCTATTTTTTACAATTAAAATATTTAATTGTAATTGTAAACAGTTGGAAGGCTATTTCAAAGTTTATAATGGAATAAATTTGAATCAAAAAAATAAATTAAATCAACTTAAATGCGCATTGGAATGTCTGAAAGAAGATAATTGTAAGATGGTAATAATCAAAGAAGGGGCTTGTTCAATTCGAAATGAAATTGTTTCAATTAACACTGGAGACCAGGATTATTTTTTAATAAAAAAAAACATATTAGAATCAAATTTTTCATGTAATATTAGAAATTTTACAAAAATATTTAAAATAATTTTATAATTTTTAGTAAAAATGACTCTTAATAATCATTCAAGTGGTATTTCATCACTAGCAGTTTTACCAAATGGAGATTTAGCGAGCGGATCAGGAAATGGAACAATAAAAATTTGGAATATAGAGAATGGAAGTTTAAAAAATACACTGAATTATCATTCAGGTGCTGTTTATTCACTAGCAGTTCTTCAAAATGGAGATTTAGCGAGCGGATCAGAAGATAAAACAATTAAAATTTGGAATTTAGAGAATGGAAGTGTTAAGATGACACTGAATAATCATTCAAGTGCTGTTTCATCTCTAGCAGTTCTTCAAAATGGAGATTTAGCGAGTGGATCATGGGATTGGACAATTAAAATTTGGAATTTAGAGAATGGAAGTTTAAAAAATACACTGAATTATCATTCAGGTGAAGTCTTATCACTAGAAGTTCTTCAAAATGGGGATTTAGCGAGCGGATCCACAGATAAAACAATAAAAATATTGAATTTAGGGACTGGAAGTGTTAGAGATACACTGAATAATCATTCAAGTAAAGTTTTATCACTAGCAGTTCTTCAAAATGGAGATTTAGCGAGCGGATCAGAAGATAAAACAATTAAAATTTGGAATATAGAGAATGGAAGCGAAAAAATGACACTGAGTAATCATTCAAATACTGTTTCATCACTAGCAATTCTTCCAAATGGAGATTTAGCGAGCGGATCAGAAGATAAAACAATTAAAATTTGGAATATAGAGAATGGAAGCGAAAAAATGACACTGAGTAATCATTCAAATACTGTTTCATCACTAGCAATTCTTCCAAATGGAGATTTAGCGAGCGGATCATGGGATAAAACAATAAAAATTTGGAATTAATTTTTTTCAAATTTTCTATATTCTTTTATTTTCAAAAGAATTTACTTTTTTTTTTAAATTTTATTCATTCAGAATTATTTATTTTTTATAATTTATTGAACATTAACTTTATAAACTCTTTTAAATAGAAATTCTCAAACGGTGCATATTTAATTTAATTTAATTCTGAAATGAAACATACATGTAATTTCTATTTTATTCAAATTTTTATTGTATATTTTTTTTTTTTCTTTATTTTAATTCAAACATCGCCGAGTGTGGCGTAATTTATGAAATAAATCAAATCAAATCAAATAAACTCTTTAATTTTTTTTTTAAAAAAAGTAAATTATATTTTTATTATTTTTTTACTCTTAAATATTTCACACAATTAAGTTAATTAAATAAAAAAATAAATTATAGTTAATTTTATTTTATTGCCTTGCTTAAAAATCTTAAATAAATTAGCAGGAATTATATATGATAAAATTTTTAAATATTCAAAAGTTTCGGTAGTTTTGATAATTAGCAAAGTAAAATTTTTGATCAAATTTCAAGCGCTCAATCTTGCTCAAACATTTTAAAATGCGCAATTAAATTTAATTGCATTTTAAGAAATTACAATCCTTTTTCAAAAGTTTACAAATAAAGCTTTGAAATGTTAAAAAAATTAAAAATCTGCGATGAAATTTAATTGCGCATCTAAAAATTTTTGAGCAAGATTGAGCGCTTGAAATTTGATCAAAAATTTAACTTTGCTTGATATTTCGATATATTATATATAATCACTGATACTTTGATTTATTTTTTCCTTTAAAATTATGTTACCCACTTTTCTCTTTTTCATACCATTTAATAAATAATAAATGCAAAGTGTCTTAACAGTTTCAAGACAAAAATTGATGGCTGGTTGTCGAAGAATATTGAACCGACTGCTTTAGCTTATTAAGGTTTCACTTCGAGAATCTCCAAATTGCAGTTTATTTTACTACTACTACTACCATTGTTACTACTACCATTTTTGTTCATCTGTATCGAGCTAATGCCTCTTCAGAATAAAAATATTAAAAAAAATTAAAATATAGCTAAATAACATAAATAAAAATAAAATAAAAGTTTGATAAAATATGTAATTACTATTTATGTAATTACTCATCTCTTAGTTTTTTATACTATTGAACCATTATTTAATTTATTTTTTATTTATTTCTTATTCATGACTAATTTTTTGAATTACTTTTAATCTACTTAATCACATTAATCTGTAAATCTCTCGTATTCGTCTTGTACCTCAGTTTCGTCTCTGTTACTTTTATTGTAGTTCCTTAATTTATCTCTCGATTTTTGCGCAATTAGCTACCATTGATGGCTTCCGGGTAAGCCATCTCCGCAAGCTCGCTTGCTGTAGCTTTTTATTATTATTATTATTATTAAATATAAAAAAAATAAAAAAAGAAAGTTAAAAACTGTATGTTGAAATAGAGAGACAACAAAATAAAGCTACAATGAAATAAAAATTATTTAATTTAAAAAATTAAAGAATTTATAAAGAATTGTTCAAACAGTTCAAACGGTAAAGAAAACAAATAAATAAATAAGTATCAATGTACAGTTATATCCAAATTCATTTTGAAATTTAATAAATATTCAAGTAGAATTAAATTAATTATTAAATTAAAATTTTGCTTTAATAAACTTTATTTAATCTGTTTTAAAAATATTAGATTTAAACAATCAAATCTTACTGAAATTTCTTATTTTATCAAATTGATTCTGAAATACATAGTGTAAATCATCTTCTGTCAATTTAGATGAAGTAGTAGATTTTCTAATGGTAAGAAATGAATCATCAAATTTTTTGTTCCAGTTAATCAGTTCATCTTTGTAGCTGGCAAAAAATTGCTTCAATTCTTGATCTTTTTAATTGTCAGCAAATCGAATCAGATCATTAAGCAAATCATTGTAGCGTGTGCCTTCTTTATGAAGATAATTGACCAATTCATAGGGAGTCAATGAATGCAAGTCGACTTTTTTCTCTGTTTCAACATCAAATTTGCTAGCAATTAAATCTATCAAATTTACTTGACCGTCTCTTTGTTTTATATAGTCCACGACTTTTCCATCCATCTTATTTAAGTCTTGTGCAAACCAGTTAAAAAAATCACACAGACCATACTTACCTCCATAGTGTAAATGGTTGATGGACGACAATGTGGTGCATTTATCGCTAAAGTATTTGAGATAATTGAAAAAATGGTTCAATTTATCTTCGGTTTCTTTGTTTAAAGTTTTGGCTTGAGACATTTTTTAGATTGAATTCAGAATTTTTGAAGAATCTAAACTATTTATACAAAAAAATTCAAAATATTTGTAGGTTTTAAATAAATTCATATTTTTAGATTCTTAAAATAAATTAAAATAATAAATAAAACTAAATTTGCATTTTTAAAGTAAAAATTAAAATAAATATCAAAAAAGGTTTTTGTTGCAATTTTGGACCATTAGCTAATTTTTTAATTAGGTCCATATCATCTAAAAAAGATTTTTGAAAAAAAATATAGACTCAAAAATATTCTGTAAATTGAGAACGATCGATCACTAATTTTCCAAAAATTTAAATTTTTTGGAAATTATTTTGAAATTCATTCATTTGTAGATATTTAAATTCATCAATTGTATTTTTTCCAGAAAAAACAGCCTTTTCGTATTTAAAAAAGATTGAATTTTTTTCAACTCTACTTTTGTAAAATTTTATATTTTAAAAATAATTTTCCTGTAAATTTGATTATAGAAAGTCGTCATTCTTATTCTTATTAAATGCCCCCGCAAATTAGGCTTAATGAGAGGCACATACTAGCCATTGTTATAAAGCCATTTTTTTTTCATCTTTTAGCCCCTTTAAAATATTGCCCGGCTAAGATACTTAACTAAAACTCAAAAACAAGACTTTTCCATACAGACTAAGTTTAACTTTTTGATTTCTTTTTTACCTAAGTGAAGCTTAATTTTTTTTTAAATAAAAAAAATTTTAACCTTCAAAAAATCGGTAGCTAATCATCAGTGCCAGATTTTAATTAAAAATTAGTTTTTGATTAAGGTGCAAAAACGAGGAAATTTAAATTTGCGTTTAAAAAAAATACATTTTTTTAGATCTTGGAGCATGCACCTAAAAAATTTGGTCTGACAGGTGGTATGACCTCGAGTCAGTCGGTCTTTAAAGGAGTGTTTTAATAAAAGGAACTTAAATTTTTTTTCAAACCCTTTATTTTTTGGTAAATTTTGATTGAAAAAAAATCTCTTTTTAAAGCTGAGAAAAAAAATTGAATTTAGAAATTAAAATCTTTTTCAAATTTACGAATTAAAAACTTTGAATAGGTTTAAAGAAAAAAGTCATTATTAAATGAAAAATGAATTCTTTTGGGCAGCAATTTTTTCAACAATATCACGATTTTATTAATTTTCGCTAAGCTTAAGTTTCTGCTAGCTTACAAATTTTACTTAAATCAGGAACATTTATTAAAGAATTTTATTAGATAAAAAACAAATTGTTTTTCTCAATTAATTAGTTTTAAGTTATATTAAAAGAATTTTAACAATAAAAATATATTTTTAAAGCTTTTTAAAAAACCATGAATTCAGTTATTTTTTAATATTTGGAAATAAAAAATTGGAATTGATTTTTGAATATCCAACTATCAAAAATTTACAGTTTTGAATGAAAAAAAATTTTCCTGTTAGATAAGATAGTACATAATAATAATAATAATAAATATAAGCTACAGCAAGACTAGCTTGCGGAGGTGGCCTACTAGGAGGTCACCTATAGTAGCTCCTTGCACATTACACATAAAAAATTACTGCTAAAAGAAAAAACTATTTAAATTTTTAGGTCAAATATTAGTAAAAAAAATATAATATAAGTTACATCAAGCTAACAAGCTAGACTTGCTAAGATGGGAAACAATAGGATCCCATCTATGGTAACTGTGGTATATAATAATAAAAAAAAAAAAAAAACAAAAAACATTCATATACTACTTCATACTTTCATATATTACATATACTACATCACCATTGCATTTTGAATTTTAAATTAATCTTTTTCTTTTTTTTTCTTTTTTTCCTTTTCTTTCTTTTACTTTCATCTCTTTTTTTTTTCTACGTTAGACTTTTAGACCGATCCAATCAAGCAAATCAACCAGACCAATCGAGAAAATCAACCAGTCCAATCAAGCAAATCAACCTGATCAATCAAGCTTTACAAAGACCACAATCAAGGTAACTCAAAATTCTTTTCCTTTTTAATCCGATTTTTTATAAATAAATGTTCCTGTTCATGATTGTTGACTGGGCATGAATGTATCGTATCGGTTCTTGAACTTGTTGACCGATTCGGCGTCTATGATTGTAGCTGGCAGAGTGTTCTACTCATTGACTATCCTGTTGGTGAATGTGTTTGCTCTTTGAAGACATTTGGTGGAGGCCTGGCCGGAAAATCTTCTTGCATGACCTCTGATACCTCCGGCGGGTCCGGGTTGGGATAGTGAACTTGCGAGAACCGGGGGGTTCACCCAGCTCACTTCGTTGATGCCTTTGGTGTGTTTGAACATCTGGATCAGGTCTCTACGTACACGGAGCTCGTGAATGGGAGTTAGTCTAAGGATGGTAAGACGGTCTTCGTAGCGCCAGTTTCTAATGCGGGGAACCAGTTTGGTGGCCCTTCTCTGCATCTGCTCGAGCATCTTTGCGTCTTTCTTGCTAGGGGGGGACCAGACAACAGCGGCATATTCCAAGTGGGGTCTTACGTAGGCACAAAATAGGGTCCTGCAGGTATCTTAAGTCCAATATCTGAATGATCTTTTCAACTGGCCGAGTATTACGGTAGCTCTGTTCACTTGATTTTTAATATGAGTAGAAAATTTTAAGTTACGTGCGAAAGTGACTCCCAGATCCTTTTCGGTGTCGACGAGGGCGAGCGCGCTCCTGGAATCATCCTCACCCATATGTAGTTCAGGCAGTGCGTCGTTGATCTTGCCGGACTTGCTGAAATCCATCGCCTTACATTTGCTCACATTGAAGAGCATTCGCCAAGGATTCGACCACTCGGATAGAGCGTCGAGGTCGAGTTGCAGTGTGGTTAGGTCGTTTGTGCTGCGTATCGTTGCGATCAGTTTGCTGTCGTCGGCGAATAGTTTGACTAAATGGCTGACTGCCGCGGGCATATCGTTGATAAAGATAACGAACAGGAGCGGACCGAGGACGCTGCCTTGGGGGACACCACTCGACACATCGACCCAATCGGCTGTGTGCTGACCCATCACAACCCGCTGCTGCCTCCTGGACAGTAAATCAGTGACCCAGTCGACGATGCCAGGACAGAAGCTACAGGCTACCAACTTAGCTCTTAATGACGCATGACAAAATCTATCGAAAGCTTTTGCGAAGTCGAGGAAGACCACTAGAACGTGGAATCCCTTGTCAATGCCATCACTAATACGGTCATCAGTTTCCAGAAGGTTCGTGACCACCGACTTCCTCAGGACAAAACCGTGCTGCTCGGGGACAATGTCGTTGTTTCTGTAGAGGTGATCCATCATGACGTCTCTTACCATACGTTCCATCAACTTGCAGGGAATTGACGTCAGGGAGATAGGTCGGTAGTTACCAGGTTCACTCCTGCTACCTTTCTTGAAGATGAGGCTGATCTGGGCGAGTCTCAATGCATCCGGAATCTTGCAGCTGGAGTACGAACTAGTGAAGATGACGCCAAGGACCTCCGAGAAGACGTCCGCGCAGCTCTTGACTACGAATGGGTGAATGCTATCCATGCCTTGCGATTTCCTGGGATTCAAACGCAGTATGTTCTTGCGGACGTTCTCTGGCGAGAAGACTTTGATATCCACTTCCTGCTGGGTGCATGCCATTAGAATAAAAGATAATTTTAAAATTTTTCGTCATTTTCACCCAAAAATTTTGATTTTTGCATTTTTTTTCGGCTCTATCTCAAAACAGATACGTTTAATTTATCTAAAATAAAAATAGCTTAAAATAAAAAAAATCAGAATAGCTTTAAGTTCCTTAGCAATAAAAAAGCGTGTATCAAAATAGCTAATTTTAATTAGATGCTAACAGTGAATTAGAAAAAAAAAAAATTTTATTTTGAAATGTCAGATGTTGAACAACTGACAACCTGTGATTTCTTAAAAGGCTCTATGTTTTTCTGTCAATTAATTTTACAAAAATCAATTAATATTTTATTCAAAACGTCAATTAAAATAAATAAAAATCAATTGATAATTTGTATGTCAATTAAAAAAACAAAAATCAATAAAATAATTCAAAAATCAATTAATTAAACAAGAGTCAATTTTAAATTAAAGAAATCCATAAAATTGAAGAATTGTCAATAGAAAATTCTTATGTCAATTAAATAAATAAATGTCAATTAATTATAATATGTAATCAATAAAAATACTATAAATGTAAATAAAATTTAACTCAAAAATTTAAAAATACTCTAAATGAACCTAGTTCCAGATATAAACGAATTTGAGGCTTCTGAAACCTCTTTATCCTCGATTGTTCCTGTAAAAAATCCTCTTCAAAGAAAAAAACAACAAGAAAAACGTAGAAAGCCTTCAGAGGACGAAACTGACGAAGACGGAGAAGAATTCGAAGGTATAGAAGAGCCGGTTAATAAAAGAGGTCCAAATCTAATGTATGACCATATAGCTTCGTCAAAAAATTTGCCCTTGCACTTCTTACAATCAAAAATAAAGCGATATTCGATCTAAAGTGGGCTAAATCTGTAGAAAATCAGTGCGATGGCCTTACTATCAGAAACTACTATTGTGCTGAAGCTGGTCGCTACAAATGTCCTGTTAAGTTTAGATGCGTTCCGTGTAAAAAATCTATACATATGTTCATTCAAGTATCAGCCAATGAACATAGCCACCCCGATCCAAGTCAAGGTCTAAAAGAAGCTACAAAAGTAGTTATAGAGGATCTCTTCAATGAACAAAAAATCAAAACTCCAACTCAGATTCAAATGTGATTAAATCGAATGGATATTCAACCTCTCCCAACAGTCGGCCAAATTCGAACTTATATAAGGCGCTTAAAACAAGAAAGCGTTCCTAAAATAGCAAAACTGAATGAACTCTTCAGATGGTGCCAAGAAAACGAAGATATTCCCGAGACTGATGATAAGATGTTTTGTCCTATTGTTGACATCAAAAGAAATCAAAATGCTGTTAAATCTATTAGACTGTTTGTGACAACCAAGCGACTCATTTCACTTGCTGATCACGAAGGTAATTTATTTTAAAAAATTTTTGTTATTCTTAAAAAATCTATTTTTTAATAAAAAAATTTTTTTAAGTCGAAATGCTTGCTACTGACGGTACCTACAAACTAATTTGGCAAGGCTATAATATTCTAGTTGTGGGCTCTTGCGATCGTAATAAAGCATTCCATCCTTTTGGTGTCGCTATTACTTCCAGTGAAACCGGCGCGGATTACGAGTTTCTATTCAAAGCACTAAAATCAACTGTTCATAGTTTGTTTAATAGAGATATTCAACCGACAATTTTATTGGCAGATGGTGCTGATGCTATCGAAAACGGATTTTCAAGTGTTTTTGTTTTAAAGCGAAGAATCATGTGCTGGGCTCATGTTAGTCGCAACTTTATCAAACAAACCAAACGCTTCGATTCTGATCTAATCAAAAAAGTTTACCAAGATATTCAGCTTCTGCAATTGTCCATATCCGATTTAATGTTTGACAAAGCCGCACAGTTATTTGTTCAAAAATGGATCATTAATGAAGAAATTTCAGAGTATATCCAAACCTTTGAAAAAACATATATAAAATCTGGTATCAACGGTTGGTTTAACGGTAGAGCAGGTTGTCATCCAGTTACAAACAATGCTTTAGAATCTTGTAATAACAGACTTAAAGATTTGTGCGAACGTCGTGAGCTGAAATTGGACCAGTTTTTGGTAACTCTTGACCAAAATGTATTACAATTTTGGTCTTTTTTAAGAAGTGAAGAACGACCAGATGTAAGTAACATTTCAGTCATGAAATCGAGATCGACATTTCACATTATATACGCGGTTTTCATTGGTCGTGTCTTGAACTCAAAGTCCAGAAATTAACAAGAAATTCCAAAAAGTATTTCATTGCTTATCGTACTCAGACAGTAACCAATGTCCATACTACTCAGCCAATTCCTACCAAATCAAAACGGGGACCAAAACCCTAAAAACACAACTCAAGCTGGTCCAAGTCAATCTAGCCAAATGCAAGAATTGTCAACTCAAGTAACTCCTTCAAATCTTGAGCTAACTAAAAGTATATGCACACAATACCTAACAATGATCAAGAATTCAAATTGGGAGTCGTTCGAAGAATTTTCAGAATCGTTTCAAAAGCTAAGAGTCATATGTTTAAACTATGAAAACTGGAAAAACAGCACATGTACTTGCCCTTCTTGGTTTAAACACTACATGTGTAGGCATATTGTTGGTATTGCTTACAGAGAACAATTGTTCGACGATTTTCCAGACCAAGCTTTAGACGTTCCTTTGGGAAAAACAAGACCTGTCGGAAGACCAAAAAAAATCTCAAGTGCTTTAATGCTCAATTAATTTTTTGTGAAATTTTTCTCTACATTTTTTTAATTGATTTCCTTTTTTATTTAATTGATAAATAAAATTTTAATTGATGAAATAAAAATTAATGGACTCTTGTTTTTTTAATTGACGACTTATTTATTGATGTTTTTTTTTTAAAATTAATTGATTTTTGAAAAATTAATTGACGGAAAATCATATTGTCTTCTTAAAATAGCCTCAGTTTTAAATCAATAAACCTAATTTTATTCTGATTTTAACTAGACAATTTTGAATCAGACAAGAATTGATGACTGGTTGTCGAAGAATATTGTAACGACTGCTTTAGATTATCAAAGCTTCACTTGGAGAATCTCCAAATTGCAGTTTATTTTACAACTACTACTACTACTATTGTATGGTAATTAGAGAACCAGCTAGAAGCAAGATTTTAGAATACGAGAAAATGAGTGATGATTAATATTCAAGAAAGTTGAATTCTTATATTCTTTTAATAAATACTTTTAAGATATAAAGCCAGCTTCAATCATCGACATGTTACAGGAGCAATAAATCGAGTATCCGAGCATTCGGCAACTCAATTAATTTTTGTCGAATTTGAGACGTAATTAGCATGGTTCAAAGAGCATGACCATGAGTGAATAGGTCAACTTTATTACGCCCAGATTACAAATGCCAATAGATGTTGACCAACAGTTCATAGCCGGATTCGAGTATGATGCTCCAAGCATTGAAAAGTTAAGTTTTGATTATTTATTATAATCAAAAGATTAACAAGCTAAACAGTTAAAGCAAAGCATTTTTTGGCAGATGTAACTTACAACTTGAGACAACAATAAGAATTTTCACATATGAAAATTTTTGTATGAAAATCGACGCATAAGACTTTTTTCAATTTATTCCGACATTCAAACATTCATTTAGGCTAATGTCCAATAGAATTGAAAAAGGCGATTCTAAACACAAATCAACACTATTTTTCACTAAAATCAATAAAAATTTACAAATAAAATATTTGAAATTTTGAAATCTTAAAATAAATTAACATAAATTAAACTACCCAACTAACCTCCCAGACCTTCTGTTGCCTGTCTCAACTTCTGGACATGAGTGCAACTGCGTCACACTTTGATGCGAACTTCCCAAACTTTCCAAAATCAAAACTTTTTCTCACAAATCTTCACAAATCAATCACAGAACAATCAAAAAAACAATATATCAATCAACCAACACAAATCAATATCAATTAACATTTCCAAACAGAAAGATGAAGAACAAGAAAAACTAAACAAACAAAATGCATACACTGCCAAATTTCTCAATAATGAATCTTTTCCAAGAGAACTAAAATCTTACCTTTAACTACAAAACGAAATTAAGAGATGCAAACCAAAAGCAAACATCCTAAACGCATATATTAATCAAAAAAACGAACTTATCATTAGAACAACCTCAAAAGAAGACATAGAATACATCAAAGAGTCATGGCCAAAAGATGCATTTAGACATGGTCTTAAACACATTAACACAAACCCAAAATTCTACATTGCACTTTACAATGTCACAACTGATTTCGATGTCGAAGATGAAGAAAACAAATCATACATGCTAGAAAACTTTAAAATAACTAATATGATAAGAATCAAAAAAAAAAGTTCTAATCAACCTACAAACATAATAAAAGCTATATTGAACGATCGTGAAATATACAGAAAACTATTTGAAGAAAAAAGGATAAAAATTGGTCATTCCGTTATTAAAATATCTTCTTGGAAATTCGACATTCAACCTGACCAATGTTACCACTGCCAAAAATTTGGTCATTTTATGACTAATTGTCCAAATATTAAAAAAAAACCTACTTGTCTTAGATGCGCTCAAGACCACTCTCACAAAACATGCAAAATTAACGACCCAAATAAGTTCCGTTGCGCAAACTGTGGCAAAAAACACTCATCGGTCAGCAAATCATGTAGCCATATGGTCGAAGAGATTAAAAGAAAAAAAGAAATTATAGACAGAAAAATAAAAATAAAATTTTCGGATACAAACCGTGTGGAATCTGCCGCCCCGCATCAACCAGTAAACAACAATCCTCAGCAATTTATCGCTCTCGTCGCTTAACTGATTATGTTTATAATCGACATAATCAAAGATCTTAATAACATTCACGAATCCATTTACGAAAATCCCAAATACGTCACTGGTATAATAAGTGAACACTTTGGACCTATTTTTGCCACAATTATTGACGCATATCTGCGCTCAAAATCAACCGACGAAAACAAAGAAGAAAGTACTGTCGATTCAGATAACGAAATGCTCACAAATAATGATTAATACCTTAAAAATTTTACATTTAAACATTCAATCTATTAACTCGGAGACAAAAATTATTCAACTTACTAATTTGGCTAAAATCTATGAAACAGATATCATCAGTCTAAATGAAACATTTTTAGATCCAAACAAACAGTTAATCATTCCAGGCTTTAATATTTTTCGTTCAGATCGTATTGGCCGACGTGGAGGAGGTTCAGCAATTTGTATTAGGAATAACATCTTCGCTTCACAAATCAATTTAACAAATCTTCTATCATCCAAAAATGCTGTTGGAATCGAACTTCAAATAGGTCAAAATAACAATATCTCAATATTCTCTATCTATTCTAGTCCATCAACCAAATTGAACGAAACCCTTCTAAATCACATTTCATTAAACCATAAAAATTACATCATAGCAGGTGACCTAAACTGTAAAAACAAAATTTGGCATTTTCAAAATGATAATTCAAATGGAATAATTCTTGAAAACTTCTTATCCAAAACAAATGGGCATATTGTTAACTGTTCCAGACCAACATACAATCAAGGAAAATCTGTGATTGACCTATCAATTACATCGAGCTCTATGCTACAACATTTTCAATCACATAAAGTATTGAACCACATGATCAGCGACCATCAACCAACAATAACTATCTTCAAAAATCTCCAGCCTATAAAGAGATGCTATACTATTAAACGTATAAGTTGGGATATGTTTAGAGAGGACATTTGCAGAAGACAACCCGCTCAATACTTGGAAAACAGTGATGACATTGAAAAAGAAGCCTCTAAATTGACAAACGATCTTATATCCTCTTTAGACTACGCAACAAAATCAAAATCATTTACGACAAAAGCTCCAAAACTTGCTGAAATTCCAAAGGTCTACTTGACCTTATCAAACTTAAACGAAAATTGAAAAGATCATTAAATAAAAACCACACCGAATTTCGAAAAAAAATGTATAACCTCGTATGTTGACAAGTGAAAAATATTATAAAAACTTTTAGAGAAAATAAATTCAACCTAGAATTTCAAGAATTACAGAACTTTAATCAATCCGAATCCAAACATTGGAAGCTTATTAACAAACTTGATGAATCACATGAGAAACAAACAAATAAAGAAGACATAAAGCTTAAAAATTCTCAAAATGTGATTACAAATGACGGAGAAGAAATCGTCTTAATTTTTGGAAATCATTTGAGAAAAATTTTTACACCGGATTATGAATTAAACCAATTAAACTCAATAAACCTAGACCAAATTAACTTGTCATCAAATGACAAAATAACCAAAGATGATGTTGTGTCCGAGAGATAAGAACTTTCTTAACTGAGTTTAATTTATGTTGATTCTAAGGGTTCTAGGGTATACTAAGCTGAGTTTTAATTAGAGAAAATAATAAAGTTTTTTAATTAGCTTTTATTTCAAATAACAAATAATAACAAAAATAACAAGAACAAAAGGAAAAAGTAAATGGTTAATCTTATTAAAGGCCGGATCTCGTTTTGTAAAGGATAAAACGGAACATAAAGAAAAAGAAGAACAAATAAGTATAGCATACGGAGTAAACAAAATTATAAGAGGAGTTCACTATAAGTTATGTAAGAAATTAAAGAGAAACAGATTATAAAATGTAAAGTAATCCATCGTTGTGAAGTGTGTTGTTTAAATAAAAAAAAGACTAAGTTTAGAAAAATGAACTTAAACTTGCTGAGTGTTGCAGTTTATATTTGCAACAGTTAGAAATAAAGACTGGTTGCAAATGCAACAATTAATTTATTGAAGCCCTAAAAAACCTTAATACAAAAGCTTCTCCTGGAATAGATAATATTAACAATTAGGTCCTCAAAAACTGCCCAACTCATACTTTAATACGAATTTTCAAACTCTTCAATGCCTCGCTTAAAATTGGATACTTACCTAAAGAATGGAAAATGTCGAAAATCAAAATGATTCATAAAAAAGACAAACCACCTGAAATAGCATCCTCATATCGACCGATCTCACTTATTTCATGTATTGCAAAATGGATGATAAAAATAGTAAATAACAAACTACTAAGTTGGCTAGATATCAAAAACAACCTTCCACCATGCCAATCAGGATTTAGAAAAAATATGAGCACTCATGACCACATTTTTAGGCTGTACAATTCAATCATTCACGGTTTTAATGATAAATCCAAGACAGGGGTTGCACTTTTTGACCTCGAAAAAGCATTTGACAAAATAAATCACAAAGCGATCTTATTTAAACTTAAATCAATTAATTTAAATTCAGGACTTAACAACTGGATCCACAACTTCCTTAGCGACCGTAAATTTTTCGTATACTACAAAAATTTTAAATCACAGGATTTTAACATCACTTCTGGGGTCCCTCAAGGAAGCTGTCTTTCTCCGACATTATTCTCAATATTTTTCAGCGACATCGTTACTAATCTACCGAAAAATATTCATAAAGCGCTATTTGATGACGATTTGACAATTTGGGTCACGGAAAAAAATCAAAAGAAAATTGAAACTAACCGACAAGAAGCCATAAACTCTATTGAAAATTTTTGTAAATCTTGGGGACTAAATATTAAATGCTCAAAAACAGTTCACTCAGTCTTCACTACAGCCGGGTATAGAAAGAATTATGAGAAAAAATAAAAACTGAACTTACGTCTTAATAATAGAGATATACCATTAGATCCATTTCCACGTTTTCTTGGACACTACCTCGATCCAAAGCTCAGCTTCACAAAAAATATTTTGACGACCTTTCAAAAAAAATACTCGGTAAATCAAACATAATAAAAAAAATAAGGAACTTAAAAATAAAAAATAGAACTTCCTTGGCAAGTAAAGTCTACAAGAGTCTAATCCGGTTAAAACTTGACTACTTATACATCGGAATGAACACTTCAACTCAAAAATTCCTTGGGGAATGTCAAAAAATTCAAAACCGCATTTTAAAACAAATAAAATTTTACCCATTCAAAACTCGCATAGCATAAATCCACTCAAACTTAAAAATCGAATTACTCGAACTACGTTCAATTAGACTATTTGAAAAATTCGTGTCTTCGAGATCTAGCCATAAACAAATAAATACCTGAAACACACCAAAAAAAAATTTTTACGCTCTTCGACACCTGTTTTAAAAAATTTAGAACACAAAATGAATAATAATTTGTAAAAATAAAAAAAGCAAAAAAAAAATTAACATTTTATATTTATTTTTCTCTAGAAATATCTTAATCACTATTTTTTGTCTGATAAAAAATAACTCTTTTCCAACTTTAATCATTTTTCTCTTTTTGTCCTTCATTTTTAATTCCTTTATTGTATTTAATTTTTTTTTTTAAGTATGAACTAAAAACATTTGGCTGTAAGGAAGGACTAAGATCCATTCCAAACTGACAAGGTATAACCCGAACTATATTTTTAATAAAAAAATAAAATAAGTTCCTTAGCAATAAAAAAGCGTGTATCAAAATAGCTAATTTTAATTAGATGCTAACAGTGAATTAGAAAAAAAAAATATTTTATTTTGAAATGTCAGATGTTGAACAACTGACAACCTGTGCATTCCTTAAAATAGCCTCAGTTTTAAATCAATAAACCTAATTTTATTCTGATTTTAACTAGACAATTTTGAATCAGACAAGAATTGATGACTGGTTGTCGAAGAATATTGTAACGACTGCTTTAGATTATCAAAGCTTCACTTGGAGAATCTCCAAATTGCAGTTTATTTTACAACTACTACTACTACTATTGTATGGTAATTAGAGAACCAGCTAGAAGCAAGATTTTAGAATACGAGAAAATGAGTGATGATTAATATTCAAGAAAGTTGAATTCTTATATTCTTTTAATAAATACTTTTAAGATATAAAGCCAGCTTCAATCATCGACATGTTACAGGAGCAATAAATCGAGTATCCGAGCATTCGGCAACTCAATTAATTTTTGTCGAATTTGAGACGTAATTAGCATGGTTCAAAGAGCATGACCATGAGTGAATAGGTCAACTTTATTACGCCCAGATTACAAATGCCAATAGATGTTGACCAACAGTTCATAGCCGGATTCGAGTATGATGCTCCAAGCATTGAAAAGTTAAGTTTTGATTATTTATTATAATCAAAAGATTAACAAGCTAAACAGTTAAAGCAAAGCATTTTTTGGCAGATGTAACTTACACACTTTTTTATGAGGGGAATCCATCTTAAACAATTGAGAGAACAATAAGAATTTTCACATATGAAAATTTTTGTATGGAAATCGACGCATAAGACTTTTTTCAATTTATTCAGACATGCAAACATTCATTCAGGCTAATGTCCAATAGAATTGAAAAAGGCGGTTCTAAACACAAATCAATAAAAAAAATGTTAAAAAAAAGTGGGAGCAGAATCTAATCCAAGGTTTCATTTTGTGTGGCAACTTGAAAGACTGTATTGTCGTATCATCGTTTAATTTTTCTAATGCTACAACAAGAAAAATCATAAATTGCTTATTAAAATCATTAAAAGAATTGCAGATTACAAACCTTGCATAAAAAATACTGATGTTCATGGTGTAATTTTTAAAATTGATGCAGATTAGAAACAAATGCATGGATATAAGGTGTGATGTTATCTTTAAAATAAAGCCGCAAAAAAGATCTAACCATTCTTTAATTTAATTAAATTATTTCTCTAATTTTCCTTTTCTATAAATAAGATAAATATTACAAATACAAAAATTAATTATATTGTAGTTTTGTCTTTTTTCTTCTTTTTTTGTTGACTGATTTTATTTTAAATCTGTGAAAAATTCAAAAATTATTATTATTATTATTATTATTTACAAATTAAACTAAGTCCCGTGAACGATTTAAAAGAAAAAAAATATATATAAAAATTATTAGAAATTAAAAAAAAGAAAAAAAAAGAAAAAATTCAAAAATGAAGAAATTATTCTTTATTAAATATTTTTTTAATTTAATTAAAATTAACAATCAATAATTATAGAAAAAAATACTGATTCAATTTAATTCTTTTGTATTTGTTTCATCAGTTGATTTTCTGAATTTTCCTAATATTTGTGCAATCAAATTTAAGTTGCAATTTTTCATGCATCTAATTATAATAAATTAATTTTTTTCCTATGCGTGATTATTTTGGTCTATTGTAAATTGTTGTAAAATGCTTTAATGTCAAAATATTTTAATGTCAAAAATGAAATAAGGATTTTAATGTCAAAAATGAAAAAAGAATTTAACCCTCATCCAGCTTTGATCGGGTCAAAAATGACCCGATGACCTTTACAATACTAAGTCGGGTCAAAAATGACCCGATCTAATTTTTTCTTCGTTTTTTTTAAGGAATTATTTAATTGGATAAAAAAAATTTTTTGATTGACTAATATTTGCCAATTAAATTTAACCTTGTTAGAAAAGAAATATTTGACATTGTGTGTTAAATTGTTATTAACCAATAAATTAAAACCAAATTTGTATTGGGTAATTGAGTTTATTTTATTGGTTTAAAAATTACACAGGGTCATTTTTGACCCCTCTTAGTAAAAAATGATATTTTTTTACTCTTAGCTGTATGAGGGTTAATGTTAAAATTTTCTGACGTTAAAAGCTATAGTCAATAAAGATAATTAAAAATTTGTATTTTTTGTAGATTTTATTAAAAAAATTAATAATGTTTTCAATCCAGTTTAGTCACCTTGTTGTCTTTGATACGTATGCTGGCATAGCATTCTTTTGTGATGCAAACATAGCTAGCAGAAGTGTCTTTATTTTCCTTGCTCCACCAATAGCGGAAGTTTATATAGATCACAACTGAATGAGAGTTTTTTACTTTCTCGATTCCAAAGTTGCTTTCTATGTAAATTATCTCTTCAGAGTCTTCCATTTCGTATATTTGCTTTAAATTTAGTTTTTTATTGTTTAAAAAAGTTAATTTTGTTCAAGTTTTAAGTAAATTTTGGACTACTCAATATTTTAAAGGTTAAAAATTTAATTTTTATCAAACGAATGCTGATATCAAAACAATTTCGGATTTCTATTAATTCAAAGCTTTTTTTTTAATCCGAAAGGAAGCGGTCAATTAGTCATTTTTAATTAAGCAAATTAAAAAAGAATAGCATCATTTTTTTAACATTAGATTATTAATTAAGATTTAGCAATACTTTCCTTATTTAAGATTTAAAAATAATTTCCTTATTTAGCAAATAACATTTAATTCCTTATTTAATTTTAACATTAGATTCCTTAATTAAGATTTGACATTAAACTCACTGACATTATTTTTTTGACATTAAAATATTTTAACATTAATTTACAGTAAATCATTATTTTGATATGATCATTTTTGAATCACTGGGGTGAAGTTTTCACGTGAGTTAAAAAAATTGAAAACAATCAAATTGTTTATTTTTGTTTTTCTGATTTTACCTTGATAAACTTTAATTCATTTTATAATGAATGTGTACATCTCTTGTTATATTCTTCTAAATTAACACTATTTGCACGGAAGCGCTAAGAAAATATAGGCTAAAATAAAACTATCACCGCTTATAAATATTGAAATTTTAAGAACCCTTACAATTTATCAATTTTAACTTTCTTTTATATTATATTTTAATTTATTTTAAATATCATCTTATTTTTTTTTCATTTTTATTTTATTTTGACTTGATTTTTATTCTTTTTTCTCTCCAATTTTTTTTTTTTATCTGAAGGAGCCTTAGCTCGGCACAGATGCGCTTAGAACCAAAGAGACCGGATAAATGCACGGGTTAATCAATAGAGTTAGGATTTTTTTTACTCTCCCCTAAATATTCTAGGTAGAATAAAAGTAACCTTTTCAGACCCTAAAAAATATTGGGTCTATAAAAGTAACTTTTATTCTACCTACAATATTATTCCCTAAAAAAATGCTAAAAAAAGGGAAAATCACTCGGAGTAATTTTACATTACAAAATAAAAACTGAATAAATCTAAACATTTTTTTGCAACAATGTTTGCAGCTAATTAATTCAAAACTCACATTAATTCAAAAATAATGAGTGTTATCAATTCAGATATTATTGAGCCTTTTAAGACTAGTCATTTAAACGAAAAGCATAAAGATGAATGTTTACCTAAACATGATAGTTATTTTGTAATTAAAGATTTTTTAAAAAATGTTCAAACAAAATTAGAACAAAATATTACCAAGCCAACTCAACAGATTTATGAAGAAGTGAAAGCTGCACATCACACAGTTTCAGATACAACGTTAACAGATTACACTGAAGTTAAATCTGGATTAAAGAAAAGAAAAGCAAAAGTTGTTAAAACACCACAGTATTCTAGCATAGAACAGATAGTAATTAGAGATAAATTTCCTTCAAATGGTACTGATTTGTTCTATTTTTTCGATAAAAATAAAAAAAAACTGATGAAATAACAACAATTAATTGATATAATTGATAATTTAAATAAAATTTTTTCTATTAAATTACTTTTTTAGCATTTTTTTAGGGAATAATATTCTAGGTAGAATAAAAGTAACTTTTATAGACCCAATATTTTTTAGGGTCTGAAAAGGTTACTTTTATTCTACCTAGAATATTTAGGGTAGAGTAAAAAGGACGGCGGCCAATCAATAGGGTTGGATTAACATGGGAGAGATGATACGCGATGCATGCGCTTAAAATCAATTTTGGGTTTAACTGCATGCAATACCACGCAAGGGTATACGGTGAGGCCAATTCAAAAAGATTTACCGATTAAATAAGTAGATTAAAATACTAATTTTATTTTTTTCTTATTTTATTTGATCATTAAATAAATTTGTTATTTATGATTTATTTTTTATACAAATTGCGGTTGATATACGAGCTGTTTTTATGGAATGGGGAAATATGCCTAAGTTGATTGATCATTATTTTAATCTGAAGGGGCACTAACTCGAAAAATATAAACAAATAAATAAAAAATAATAAATGGAATAAAATTAGTAATCCAGTTAATCTTAATTTAATTAAAATAATTATTCAAATTAAGATATCTTAGAAACGTCTAAAGTTGTTAAAGTTTATTTAAAAAACTCAATCAGCATCAAATATTTAATTAATATTTTTAAGTATTTACTCAATTAAACGAAATTAGAAGTATTTACGAAATAAAAAAATATGAATTTTTTTTTAAAGGAAGAAGTTAGGGGTTAAGATTGCAATTTGTATAAAAAATAAATCATAAATAACAAATTTATTTAATGATCAAATAAAATAAGAAAAAAATAAAATTAGTATTTTAAATTTCAATTTGACTATGATTTAAATATTATAGAATATTAGATATCTTATTTTTAATTATCTCTGTAATCTAAAATATAAAATATTTTTAATAAAGGCCTGGATATGATCCAAATGATGGCGTGGCTGAAAACGATTGACCAGAAGTGAGTGACTGAGCTCCGTACAATGAAAGAGGACTCAATTGAGCAGCACTGAATTGTGGAGATGACAAAGCAGCATTTTGACCAAAATTGTAAGCTGAACCTAAACCGGAGTATTGTTGAGCTGAAGCAAATGATGGTTGAGGGGCAGCAAATGATGCTTGACCGAATGAAGCTGATGGGAAGCCTTTTTTATTAAATAAAATAATTAATTTCTTGGAATGATGGAATACGATTGACTCTTCGGCTCAACTTAATAAATAGGTTCAATACTGTGAATTCGTTACATTTTTACAACTTAATCTTGAAACTTTTTTTATTAAGATTTAATGATACTAATTTTTTACTGTCTTAATGTTTTTTTATACTCATTTTACATTTAATTGAAGTTATTAACTAAGTATTAATAAGTTATTTGTCAATTAATATTAAGTCAGTAAATACTTCTTAACTATCAATGATAGTTTTCATAATCAATAAAGATGAGAAAAATGATAATTATTTTTTTCTATTACGAAAATTATTTTTTCTTTAATCAAAAATATTTTTTCTACTTAAAAAAATATTTTTAATAAATTCATTTTTTCTACCACAAAAAATATAAGCCTTAAATTATTATTATTATTTATTTCTTTTGACAAATTCAGGCACGCAGCCTGGTGCTTAAACGATCAAAATGATATCTTTTTATTTCTCAATAAAAATTGAAAAAATCACTGAAATTTTTTTATTTTTTTTCTTTCTTTCGAAATTAAGTTAATTTTTTTTTTTTAATAATTTCATTTCGTTTAGACTAATATGCTTGTATTCAACACAAATCTGTCATGTGACTTAACAAACAAATTTTAAGTTAAAAAGAAAAAGTTAAAATAATTTTGTCGAACATTTATTAGATTCTGTTTTTCAAAAAATTATGTTTTTCATTTTATTAAAATCTATTTATCACGGGGGCTGAAAGGGAGGTAAATGACCATTCCAAACTGCCCGATGTTTTCCCCAAACTATTATTTAAATAAAAAAAAAATTATTTAAAGTTTAAGTCACATTGACATTTATATTATAAAAATTAAAAAATTCAAATTACAAAATAAAATTTCTTTTAAAAATATTCCTTTTTTTTTTCAAAAAATTTACACAATTAGTCATCCGAAGTCAGGATTAACTTTTATTAAATTATTTAATGCTCTATATAGTTAAAAAAAACTCTTGATTTTTTTCTTGATTAAAAAAAACCAATTAGATTGGATTCTTTTATCAATCAAAGATGTGAGATGGTGATCTTGAACAATATTTGCACTTTAATAAAGAGAAATTTTAGTCCAAAATATCAAGTATTGATAAGCAGGGATGACCAATAAATGCATCTGCATTCTTTTGCATTTTAGCATTTTTTGCATTTTTTTTCATTTTTTTTTCCATTTTGAATTTTTTTTTGCATTTTTTGAGTTTTTAGCATATTTAATGGATAAATTAAAGGGTAACTTAAAATTCTTTATCAATTTCCTATTTTGTATTGATTAAAACTTTATTTTAATTACTAAAAATAATTTTTTTTTAATAAATCAAATGCAACATTGTGAAATTTGCTACATCAGCTGTTATTTTTGAAAAAAAATTTCTTTAATTAAAAACATTTGTTTCTCCAAAGTCAATATTCGCATAAAGAAAAATAATTTTTTTATTTGAAACTTTTTTAGTTTCTTTTAACTGAAGTTGATGTTAAAGTAAAGTATTTAATTTACTGTGGCAAATGAAATTTCAAGCACCTACCAACTGCGCCCAGCGTGAAAACGTTTTCACAAATCGTGTGATTAGAGTGTGGAACAGCCTCACTGAGAAAGTAATCGATGCCTCGACTGTAAACCAGTTCAAGAATAGACTCGATGCATGGAAATATTCCAGTGGACTTGAGGAAATTTAAGGAGGTAATAAAATTAAGGGTATTTACTTTTTTGGATTATTGTGTGACGGATTGTTTTGTTCTCGATTTCGTTGTGTTGTGTTTTTTTTTTATTATTATTTTCTCCCTTTCTTTTTATAGATTTGTCTATATTTAAATAGAAAACTATTAATAACTTTGTTTATGTAACTAGATTTCAATGCATCTAGCTACCATAGATGTCTTCCTAGTAAGACATCTCCGCAAGCATGCTTGTCGTAGCTTATTTTTTATAATTATTATTATTATTAAATGTTAAAATTTGCTAACTGAAAAAAATCTCTTTAATAATTTTAATAATTTTATTCGTCCAATATTTGAAAATCAACTTAACTTTTAATTTACTTATTTAAGGAATCTACACAAGATGAAGAACCATTCGAAGACGACATAATAGCTTTAGATGACGAGTCAGATATTGGTTTATAATTTTTTTTAAATTACATATTTAATATATACTTTTGTCAAATTGAAAAACTCATCACTTAAGTTAAATAAATTAAATTTTTTTTAAATTTTGTTTAATTAAATTTTGCATTTTTTCGCAATAATAGTTGCATTTTTGGTCGTCCCTGTTGATAAGATATTAAGGAATTTTATATTTTCGGTATGTGTAACAACTTGTTATCTCTTTTATCTTGGTTTTTCAATCAATGTATTAGTAAAAGCTATCTATCTGAAAATTTTAATTTTCTTTGGTCACACCAATTCCAAAAAAAGGAAGGTTTATTTTTCTTCTCCTTCAGGAGAAGTAAAAATAAAAATTAGAAGAAGAGAGTACAAAAAAAAAAAAAAAAAGATAATACATATATATAAATAAATATTTGAAAATATTACAATTGTATGAAAATGAAAAGGAAAATAGTTTCTATTGAACTCTTTGGACCTCAAGTTATGCAATTCATTTAGGCCTTATTATTAATGCTTGTAGATTTGGGAATAGTCGAAATTGTGATCGGACAAAAAATGTCATGTGGTCTTAAGTCTAATTTGTGATCGCTGTTAAGATCGCGATCACAAATTTTAATTGATAAAAAAATATGTGATCGTAATTAGATTATTTTTTTCTATTTACAAACAAGTCAATTATCTAATAAAAAAATTAAAAATGGCTTATATTTCTCGCAGTAGAAAAGATATTTTTTTTTATAGAACTTAGCAAGTTTGAAAAATCAAATTTAATTAATAGCGTCATCACGTGTTAAAAAACCGTTGAAAGTTGTGTGTTGGCAATGTCGCTCAACAAAACAAACCAAAACCGACGGTGGATATTTAAAAATTCGGTCAAGCTAAATCTGAAGAGGTTAGACAAACCGATTAGCCATAAGGTCTTATTTGGTGCACTGGATATCGTACTAAACCAGGTGGAAAATGATGCAATCACATCTGTCTACAATTTTTCTTCAAACAAAGTATGGATAATCGAGTTTAATGCTGCTTTTAATGTTACCCAAATCTTCGATCGTGAAATCAATATTAATGGAACCAATTTCAGGCTTGAAGATGCAAATAAAGTCCCGGATCTCAGAAGGTATTGTACTTTTCGATTTCACTTTTTGCCCTCTGATTTCGAGAATCATAGACTTGAAACTTTTTTTAACGCTGTTCGGATTGATGGTCTTAAGATTGAAAGCATCACTGAAGAAAAATATAAAGATAGACCCGAGAGGAAAAATGGTGTCAGAAGAGTAAGAATATCATTTCCAAAAGAAGTTGAGAACATTATTGGAAGCTTGTCAGGCCCTACAATAATGTATGGTTTAAAGTGTCTTGTGTCAATTGTTGGACAAAAGCAGAAATGCTATTTTTGTGATGAAGAAGGGCACAACATAGCGAAATGCCCTGTCAAAGAAAAACTATGCGAAAAGTGTCATCAGAAAGGACACTTAACTCAAAAATGCTCCATTGCTGAAAAGCTAAAGACGCTTGAGAGGAAAAATATTGACTACAATGATCTTTACATTGACCAAGAAGAAACCCAATCAATAATTGAAGCTGACCAAAAAGACAATGATGAAAATATGATGCCAAAAACGCCTGGATATCAGCCATCAAATCTCAATGACGTAATGTCACAAATTAGTCCTCAAGACCTCAAAACTTCAGTGTTAGAAGACAGTTTGGTAAGCCGTTTAAACGAAATTTTACCAATAAGTCAGAGACCTGTCAATGTCCACTCAAATGATCAGAATGAGACTGAAGCTTTTTTCCAAACAAAAAATCAAATCAAGAGATTTTCCGAATCTGATCCAAATGAAAAAGAATTCACCGAAAACGAATCAAAGAAGCCATTAGTTGTCTTAGAAAATGAAAATGACAACACCTTCGAGTCTGATTCAAACAGTTCAACAACTGAATGTGCAAGTCAAGTAGATCAATCTTCGTGTGAAGTAGTTCAGCAAACTTCCAGTCAAAACAGCTTTGAAGAAGATTTAGAATGAACAAGAAGACAAATAAATCAATTTTAAGAACAAAACCTCTTATTAAAACAAGGTTAGTAATTACACACTGGAATTTTCTTCATTTACCTAGTAGGGTTCACCTCTTAGACAATTTTTTAGCTCAAAAATGTCCCGACATTGTTTTGCTCAATGAATTAAAGATTGATTTGAGTGAGGCAAATATTTATCTTGATTTTCAAAATTATCAGTTCTTAACAAAACCACGCAACAAGTACGGAGGAGGAGTAGCTATTTTAATTAAAGAAGGAATCGAATTTATACAAGATTTTTCTTACGAGGAATTCAATTCCGAACTCCTTTGTATAAAAATGAACTTAGGAAAGAATAATGAATTGTTTGTATTTAGTCTTTATAATCCACCCAATGTGCTTCTGAACTTTGAGTTTTTTAAAACAGTTAATAAAACATGTAGAAACTACATTTTAGTTGGTGATCTAAACGCTAGAACAAAGCAAATAGGCTGCGTAGGGGAAAATGAAAACGGGATAATATTAGAAAGAATAATCAACGAGTTAGACTTTTCAGTAATCAATGATAAGCATCCTACTTTCAATATTTTTAATAAGAATTACTTTGAAATTCTTGACCTTTTTTTAGTTTCATCTTCATTAATTGACAAAATTATCGACTTCAGTGTCTTAAATAGTCAAGACATGACTAGTGACCATTTCCCAATCGAAGCATCGATTTCTATTGGCTATCAATTAGAAAATAAATCTGCAGCTAAAAAGTTTAACTATAAGAAAGCAAACTGGCAATTATTCAGCGAGATTTTAAATTCTCAAATAGTGAATGTCACTGAAAGTTCCCTCACAATAGATCAACTAAATGATAAAATAACAGAAAAAATTATTTCTGCTTCACATAAAAGCATTCCATATCTTTCTCAGAAAATCTACAAAACGAGTCTTCCGCCAAACATTGTTAATTTGATAAAAGAACGTAGGAAAGTAAGAAGAAATTACCAGAAAACTCGCTGTCAAAAGCTCAAGCAAAAATTTAATCAACTTACATCTGAGTTAAAGGCCTCTTTAAAAAAATTCTGGAATCAAAATTGGTTTGATTTTATTGAGAAGATGGGAAAAAACCCACTGACAAGTAGACCTTTTTGGAAAAAAATAAATAAATTAAGAACAAAAAAAGGATCAAATTTAATTCCTAAATTGATTTTAAATGAAAGGGAATTCAAAACTAATGAAGAAAAGGGAAAATGCTTTGGAGAACTCTTATCTTCAATATTTAGTCCTAATTCTGATTTAATTGATACTGAGAAAAATATCGAAATACTAAATTCTAACTCTGTTTTCTTTAGGAATTATAACCAGTCTAATTTTAATGATCCAATTTGCTTAAATGAATTAATTATGGCTTTAAAGAGATTAAAAAATGAAGCGGCATCAGGACCTGACCAAATTCATAATTTAATGTTAAAAAACTTACCTAGAAATTCATTAATAGAAATCATAGAACTTTTTAATTTTTCTCTTCGAGAAGGTAGAGTCCCGAAAGCGTGGAAAACATCTTACATTACTATGATTCAAAAAAAGGCCTCTACTTTACAAGATCCTTTAAATTATAGACCAATAAGTATAACGAGTTGTTTAGGAAAGCTAATGGAACGCATAGTACATTCAAGATTATACAATTTTTTAGAGCAAAATTCACTCCTTATCCAGGAGCAATCTGGATTTAGGAAACACCGTCGAACAGCAGATAATCTTTTCTTTTTAATTCAAAAAATTGTGGAATCATTTAATAGAAAAAAAAGAGTTTGCGGCCTTTTTTTTGATATTTCTAAAGCCTTTGATAGGGTTTGGCATGAAGGTTTACTTTTTTAATTGATTAAAATAAATCCACCTCATTACTTGACTAACTGGATAAAATCCTTTTTAGACTCTAGGACATTTAAGGTAAATGTGAATGACCATTTGAGCGAAGAATATCAAATAACTGCAGGTGTTCCTCAAGGCTCAGTAATTAGTCCTCTTTTATTTAGTATTTACATTAATGACATCCCTAAAAGAAACAAAACAAATAATGAATACTCTCTGCTTTTCGCAGATGATCTAGTTACATTCTTCATTTATAACAAAAAGGGGAACCTAGAAAATAAGATCAATAAATACCTCAACGAACTAGAACAATGGCTTATTAAGTGGAAAATGAAGATATCAGTTGAAAAGTCGTGTTCAGTAGTCTTTTCTAGGTACAAAAAAGAGAGTGATAATCTTAACTTAAAAATTTATGGAAACAGAATAGAGAGACAAAAAGAAATCAAGTTTCTTGGTATTAAATTTGATTCAAAATTAAACTTTAATATACTGGTAGATGAAATTAAAGAGCGCTGCAATAAAAGGCTAAATATTATTAAGATATTGTCAAACAAAAAATGGGGTCTTAATCAGAACACACTAGGAAATCTATATAAATCTTTAGTCGGATCAATTTTAGACTATTCTTTTCCTTGCTTAAATTCATTTTCAGAAAATAATATCAAAAAACTACAAGCAATTCAGAATACAGCAGTCAGATCTATTCTTGTGTTAAAATATGATACTCTCTCCAACATCGTACATCATGAGGCTTTTAATAAACTAAAATTACTAACAGTCTCGAATCGGCTTTTTGAATTGAGTGAGAGATATGTTGGGACAGGACTGAGTCATTCTATTCCATTGGTTGTAAGACTGGTGAAGGAATACAAAGAAGGTTTCGAATCAAGATATATTGACTACCCAACTCCATTGTGTAATTGCTACCTTACTATTTCTTCTTTTTTTCCTGAAACTTGAACTATTTAAACATGAGCCACATGTAACAATCTTTTCCAATTTTATATATTATTAATTTTCATTTATTTAGCTTATTTACTTTCTTTTTTAATTCTTTTTTTTTTTTTAATCTTATTTTATTAACTTTAATTTTATTTTTATTTTATTTTATTTCATTTTTATTTTATTTTTTTAATTTTTAACTTATTCTGAAGGAGCTCTAGCTCGGTACAGAAAACGAATAAATACAAAATAGAAAAAATATTTTTTGTAGTAGAAATATGAATTTATTAAAGATATTTTTTTTCTTAAGAAAAAATATTTTGATTATAGAAAAAATAATTTCCCTAAAAGAAAAAAATAATTATCTTTTTTCTCACCTTTATCGATTATCAAAGACGAAGCAATCTTAAGAGATCGCTTACCTCTTCGACAGTTCGTCTTCTTCATGAATAAATTGTTATCAGATTGGTCATCAAATCGGGACCCTAAGTTCAACACTACCAAAAAATTTGCGACAAAACAAGAAGTTTCCGAAACTTCTGGTTTTGTCGCAAATTTTTACTCACAAATGGACTCTAGGCTTTGAATGGGTGCGCTTAAAAAAAAGAATAGTAAAATTTACTCAAAGTGGACGAACAGTTTATATGGTCACAGCGTCAAAGAATGAACAACAAGCAACTAAAGAAATGTGTAAAGCGTATTTTCAAAAATCAACTTGGGACAGTTACAATAAATATAAAAATTGGAGTGATTCAATGCATGTAATAGATATAAACAATGAGATTTGGGAATTGAGCACTTGCAGTTGTCAATATTGGAAAAAAAATTTCATTTGCAAGCATGTGATTGGTATTGGCTATCAATTAGAATTACTAGAATTTCCAACTCTAGATCTTAACATTGAGAAAAATTCTAAAAGAGGCCGTCGAAAAAAGGCTCTACCGGCTCTAGAGAGAAATTCGACTGGTCCTTTAAATGTGCAAATTTTCAGATCAATACAAGCTAATATCGAACTATCAATTCAAACTCAATCAGCGACAACATCAAATCAAATATTGAGCATTGGCGGAAATAATCAATTATTAGAAAATCAAAACAGTCAAACCGCGAAACGTAAAAGAGGAAGACCGAGAAAAAATTAATATTTTTTTTTCGATTTTTTTAAGTATTTTTTCTATGTTTAAAAATAATTTTTCTATAGAAAAAAATATTTTTTCTACTATAAAAAATATAAGCCATTAAAAATTGTATATTATTTTTTTCCTTTTTCATTTTTATCTTTATGACACCGACTCTTATGAATTTTTAGAGCCCAATCATTTTCAACAAACTTCATCTTCCCAACAGCTTTACAAATCACATTGAATTTTATCTTGACCTTTCGGCTTTTCCAAAACATTAGATACGGCAGTTGATGCTTTTTTGACGGTTTTGGATTTTCGTACGAAGCCTTTTCTATCTCTAAAGTCTTCCGTTTTACACTGCTTATTTTTTCATTAATTATTAAATCATTGATTGAATTAATTTTTTCACTCATTTTTGACATAAGGCACATGGATTTTGCACCCCTAAATGATTCAAAAACTGTACAATCTTTAGTTAAAATACCATTTGTTTGAAATCGTTCGATATAATTTAATTCTAGTTAATCAATTTCATGTCTCATTTTTAGAAAAAATAATAATGTATAATTTTTGCAATCACATTTTTTTTTTGTGTAAATTATGTGATCGAGCGATCACATATTCGACTTTTGCCGCAGATTTTACTTTGAATTTTTAGAGGCTTGCGAAATAAAGAAAAAATTGACTCTTGATAAATAGTTTTATAGTTAAAACTGACCGAATATCGATAGGACATTAAATAATTTTTTTCATCTTTATTTATTTTGCTATTTCTTTATTCCATCAGCTCACCTTTTTATTACACTTTTCATTTGAACATTTTTATGATTCAAATATTAAGCCAAAAGAAACAAGTTTTGTTTAAGTTTTTTTTATCAGCTTCAAAATCCATTTTTCATAATGCTTTTTAAATTTCAGCTTAATATGTCAAATGTTTCATTTAACTTTTTTACAAAATTAATTCAAATTTTATGATCTGATTTAATATTTATAATTTCTTGCAAATTTTTCTTAAATTTTTTTTTTAATTTCAAATATATGTGAGCTAAATTTCATATTTAAGACCAAGTAAAAATTTAAGTGACCAATATTTTTAAAATTTGTATCAATAATTTGACTTACTCATTTTTTTACCTGGTCACATAATGTGACCAGGTAAAAAAATGTCTGGTCACCTATTCGACATAAATCACTTGGTCATAAAAACATTCAACAATTACAGTTACCACTTATTTAGATGACAGTTTCATCTACAAAAAAAATTGAAAATAAGGTATCCAGTATCACCGGATCGTAGTGATGACTGTTTTGGATACGCTGGATAAGAGATCGTTAAAAGTCTTATACCAAGAGAGTGTACTGGTTTTTTTTAATTTTCGATAAGCTTAAGTTTTTGTTTGCAAAAAAATTTTATCTATTTCCGGAAAGTTTACAAAGAATTTTATTAGAAAATAACAAATTGTTTTTTTCAATTAATTAGTTTTAAAAAACAAAAATAGACGCATTTTAAAAAATCAATTCTATTTGAAAGATTTTTAAAAATAATTTCTTATTTGATGCTAAGTGAGACCTTTAAAGCATCAATGTCTCAACAACGACTACAATATATTTAACTTTTGATAAACCTCAAATGTAACAATAACAAAGAGTGGTAGAGTCAGCAAGCCACCTAAACAATTTTAAAAATTATTTTTTTGAGTTCATTTAAAGTTTTGACTCTAGTTTCGAAAAAACTTATATCTATTTAATTTTGTTATTTTTCTATTTTAAGTTAGTTTAAAATTTAAGTTAGATTTATTTATATATTAGGAAGTTTTCTTAAAGGTCGGAGGAATGTAACAGTGCAAAACTAAGATTATATTTATAATGTTTGAAATTTGAAATTTGAATTTAAGAACTGTACTTTGCACTATTCAAATGATGACATTGCAAAAACAAAACAAAAACTGTTCTTAAGTTTTTGCTAAGCTTATTTAATCACGCATTGCAACTATGATTTATGAATTCTATTGTCAAACTATTAACCAATAAAATCATAGTTGCATCATCTTTTATTTTACAATATAAATTCCTCTTATTCTTGTTAAATCTTAAGCCGAAAAATTATCGATAAATTTTGTTGAAAATTCTTATTTATAAAAATCATAATATTGAGTTATAAAATTTCAAATAAACTATTTGAAACAAAACAAATCTAAATCTTTTATTTTAGTTCCTGAACTCGCTACAATATGACAATTAAAATTTGGAATTGAGAGACTGGAAGTGTATAAATGACACTGAATAATCATTTAAGTCATGTTTTATCACTAGCAGTTCTTCCAAATGGGGATTTAGCGAGCGGATCATATGATGGAACAATAAAATTTTGGAATTTAGAGAAGAAGCATAAAAAATACACTGAATAATCATTCAAATGCTGTGAGGTCACTAGCAGTTCTTCCAAATGGAGATTTAGCGAGCGGATCATATGATGGAACAATAAAATTTGGAATTAGTTTCGTTCAATTTGTCACATTTTCTTTTATTTGTAAAAGAATTCACTTTTTTTATTTTAACTTTGATAATTGATAAAATATTTTTTTAAAAACTTAATTGATCATTTTCTTTTTAAAAATCTTAATTATTTTTATAAAACAAATCTTTAAAAAATTATTTTTAACATGTTTTCACTCGTTAACATTTCACACAATTTAGAAAATTAATAAATAAATAATTTTTATTTAATCATATTTTATTGATAAGCTTATAAATTTAAAATAAATTAGCAAGTAGACTGCTTTTATCAATCAATAATTTGACGTTCTTTTAAATTAAAAAAAAAATATGAAAGGAATGTTTGTTTCAGATGAAATTTAACTCATATATAGAATGACTATTTATATAAATAAAACATTTGAAATTTCGTTGATCTGACAACCAGGTCACAAGGAACCCTGGTGACTTTGAATACCAGTCAATCCTAAAAATGTCCCCGAGGTTTTCATTTTTTACCTATATATTTTTATATATCAGTTATCCAGAGTAACGATTTGGCGATGAACTCAAATCAGGTGGCAAATAGAAGCACAACACTGAAAGCACAAGCTCAAATCCATAATTTATTTTATTTTTTTAAAGTTACATTTATTTGACTTGACTAGGATTTGAACCCGGACTCACAGTCGCAATGAGCTGTTGTTTTACCCACTAAACCACCACCTCTCTGATTTTTAGTTTTTTCTCAAGAACCATTCCTAATTAAATCAAAAATCTTTTTAATTTTTACTTTATTGATAAATGTTTTAATTGAATAATGCTGTACGCTAATTTTCTTACGGGATTGATAGCGGTTACTTAAATTTAATTGATAGGGGCCACAGTTCACCTAATTATCCCATCTTTAATTTTCAAGATATACAGTTAAATTATGGACCAGCAAGCTCTCTTATTTAGAAGACAATAATTAAATCATTCTACGTACCTTTAAAGGTCATAAGTTCAAAATCAAGAGATATAATCTGCTATTACATTTTAGCAACTCAAATATATAACATTCAATTTAAAGTTTATTTTTTAATTACTTACTTCAAAATTGTAATTAAAGTTATAAGGAAATTATTTCCTTTTTTATACAATTGTAAAAAACTCATAAGTTTTAAGGCAAGTCAAAGTCCGGACTTATAATAATTTTTTTGAATTGCGCACTCCTAAATGCATGATTTTGTCTTATATAAAGATGAAACACGACTATTCTCTTTTTGGAAATGCTTTCTTCAAAAGCATTCAGAATTCTTAAATATCCAGTCCAATCTTTGGGTATTTGAAAATTTTTGAGAATGTTTTAAATTTAACTCGTTTTTTTTTTTAAAAATTGAATTTTTTTTTTCCATAAAAAAGAATTCTTTTAAAGATAAAAATTTATTTATAGTATATTTGTTCAATTTCTTATTTAGTTAAAAAATTGATTGATTTTTTGCTGGTCTCGAATAAACATTCTTAAAATATTAATGAACTGAAATTCAAAAATTTTACAATAACAGTGGCAAATTAATCAAATATTATTTCACAAGATATTTTTGTGTAAATCAAAAAATCGATTTTTTGGACATTTTAAGCTAAAGATTAAAAATTTATGATCTAAAAACCAAACCTTAAAATTAATGGTTCCATGGTGAGAAAAATTTTAAAGCGCTTATTTGATTTAAATTTGACTTATAAATAAATAATTAAAATGTTTAATTAACAAATAAAACCTTCTTGAGAAATTTTGATAAAATATTAATTAAATAAACTTATTTAATAATTGAATATAAGTAAATGCCAAAAAAGGCTATGATATTAATTAAGTATAAAAAAAAACCGAAATGTAATTACATTTTTAAAAAAATTCCAAATTTAATAATCAACAATAAACTTTAAAAATTCTTTGTCTTAGCTTATTGAAACAGCTGCCAGAATAAAACTTTTTTTCTTAAACAGATATAGCAGATCTGTTTTATTGTTTAATTTGTCTTCATTGTACAGACTTGAATAAAAGCATTATTACTCTATAAAAATTTTTTCCTCAAAAAGCTGCTATCAATAAATAAAATAAAAATTTATTAAGAATTATATTTAATTGATTTTTTTTCAAAAAAAAACATCAAACAAAAACATTTTACATGAGAATCAAAATTTTAAATAAAGTCAAATTTAAATCAAATAAGCGTTTTAAAATTTTTCTCACCATGGAACCATTAATTTTAAGGTTTGGTTTTTAGATCATAAATTTTTAATCTTTAGCTTAAAATGTCCAAAAAATCGATTTCTTGATTTACACAAAAATATCTTGTGATAGTGCCATAAAGGAATATTACTTTTTTTAAGTTTGTTCAATGAGGACCAATTCATACTTTTGTTTTTCACTCATCTTTTATATGGCGTTTTTTTCACTTTTTTTTTATTTTCACCTATTATTCATTTAAATTTTTCTAATTTGATTTTGGGCTGAAAAGAGTTTTCTTCCCAGCTCGGAGAAGCCTGGGGAGATAACTCTCCTAAATTATTTAAAAAAAAATATTGCTATAGATTTTCCAAATTTTTAGATAATGACTGTTATTATTTTGAAAAATTTCATTTCATGGCTTATTAATTAAAAAATACTCGCTCAAAAATAGAACTGATTTACAGCATTCTAAAAGAAATTAACAAACTTAAAAATTTTGAAGCCTTATATTTTTAAATTGATTTTTGAATTGAATATTTTTAAATTAATGTTAGATATTTTTAAGTAAGAAAACTTCTAATTAACTATATTCTTAAATATCTTTATTTTTATTTTAATTTATCTTTCTTTGAAGATAATAATTTTCTAATGTTTATTAAAAAAAAATAAATTTAAATGAATATAAAAATAATAATATAAAAACTAAAAATGAAATGTCCTTTGTTTGCAATAACAATCAAATTATAATATAACTAGAAAAATTTACCTACTGTAAAGAGATAAAGACTATGAATTTATTTTGTTTGTTTATTTGTTTTCTGTACCGAGCTAGAGCTCCTTCAGAATAAGTTAAAAATTAATAAAAATAAAATAAAAATAAAATAAAAATAAAATAAAAATAAAATAAAAATAAAATAAAAATAAAATAAAAATAAAATAAAAATAAAATAAAAATAAAATAAAAATAAAATAAAAATAAAATAAAAATAAAATAAAATAAAATAAAATAAAATAAAATAAAAATAAAAATAAAATTCAAGTTAATAAAATGAGAAAAAAAAAAGTAAATAAGCTAAATAAATGAAAGTTAAGAAGATATAAAATTGGAATAGATTGTTACTTGTGGCTCATGTTTAAATAGTTCAAGTTTCAGGAAAAAAAGAAGAAATAGTAAGGTAGCAATTACACAATGGAGTTGGGTAGTCAATATATCTTGATTCGAAACCTTCTTTGTATTCCTTCACCAGTCTTACAACCAATGGAATAGAATGACTCAGTCCTGTCCCAACATATCTCTCACTCAATTCAAAAAGCCGATTCGAGACTGTTAGTAATTTTAGTTTATTAAAAGCCTCATGATGTACGATGTTGGAGGGAGTATCATATTTTAACTTAAGAATAGATCTGACTGCTGTATTCTGAATTGCTTGTAGTTTTTTGATATTATTTTCTGAAAATGAATTTAAGCAAGGAAAAGAATAGTCTAAAATTGATCCGACTAAAGATTTATATAAATTTCCGAGTGTGTTTTGATTAAGACCCCATTTTTTGTTTGACAATATCTTAATAATATTTAGCCTTTTATTGCAGCGCTCTTTAATTTCATCTACCAGTATATTAAAGTTTAATTTAGAATCAAATTTAATACCAAGAAACTTGATTTCTTTTTGTCTCTCTATTCTGTTTCCATAAATTTTTAAGTTAAGATTATCACTCTCTTTTTTGTACCTAGAAAAGACTACTGAACACGACTTTTCAACTGATATCTTCATTTTCCACTTAATAAGCCATTGTTCTAGTTCGTTGAGGTATTTATTGATCTTATTTTCTAGGTTCCCCTTTTTGTTATAAATGAAGAATGTAACTAGATCATCTGCGAAAAGCAGAGAGTATTCATTATTTGTTTTGTTTCTTTTAGGGATGTCATTAATGTATATACTAAATAAAAGAGGACTAATTACTGAGCCTTGAGGAACACCTGCAGTTATTTGATATTCTTCGCTCAAATGGTCATTCACATTTACCTTAAATGTCCTAGAGTCTAAAAAGGATTTTATCCAGTTAGTCAAGTAATGAGGTGAATTTATTTTAATCAATTTAAAAAGTAAACATTCATGCCAAACCCTATCAAAGGCTTTAGAAATATCAAAAAAAAGGCCGCAAACTCTTTTTTTTCTATTAAATGATTCCACAATTTTTTGAATTAAAAAGAAAAGATTATCTGCTGTTCGCCGGTGTTTCCTAAATCCAGATTGCTCCTGGATAAGGAGTGAATTTTGCTCTAAAAAATTGTATAATCTTGAATATACTATGCGTTCCAGTAGCTTTCCTAAACAACTCGTTATACTAATTGGTCTATAATTTAAAGGATCGTGTAAAGTAGAGGCCTTTTTTTGAATCATAGTAATGTAAGATGTTTTCCACGCTTTCGGGACTCTACCTTCTCGAAGAGAAAAATTAAAAAGTTCTATGATTTCTATTAATGAATTTCTAGGTAAGTTTTTTAACATTTAATTATGAATTTGGTCAGGTCCTGATGCCGCTTCATTTTTTAATCTCTTTAAAGCCATAATTAATTCATTTAAGCAAATTGGATCATTAAAATTAGACTGGTTATAAATCCTAAAGAAAACAGAGTTAGAATTTAGTATTTCGATATCTTTCTCAGTATCAATTAAATCAGAATTAGGACTAAATATTGAAGATAAGAGTTCCCCAAAGCATTTGCCCTGAGCTTTTGACAGCGAGTTTTCTGGTATTTTCTTCTTACTTTTCTACCTATCAAATTAACAATGTTTGGCGGAAGACTCGTTTTGTAGATTTTCTGAGAAAGATATGGAATGCTTTTATGTGAAGCAGAAATAATTTTTTCTGTTATTTTATCATTTAGTTGATCTATTGTGAGGGAACTTTCAGTGACATTCACTATTTGAGAATTTAAAATCTCGCTGAATATTTGCCAGTTTGCTTTCTTATAGTTAAACTTTTTAGCTGCAGATTTATTTTCTAATTGATAGCCAATAGAAATCGATGCTTCGATTGGGAAATGGTCACTAGTCATGTCTTGACTATTTAAGACACTGAAGTCGGTAATTTTGTCAATTAATGAAGATGAAACTTAAAAAAAGGTCAAGAATTTCAAAGTAATTCTTATTAAAAATATTGAAAGTAAGATGCTTATCATTGATTACTGAAAAGTCTAACTCGTTGATTATTCTTTCTAATATTATCCCGTTTTCATTTACCCCTACGCAGCCTATTTGCTTTGTTCTAGCGTTTAGATCACCACCTAAAATGTAGTTTCTACATGTTTTATTAACTGTTTTAAAAAACTCAAAGTTCAGAAGCACATTGGGTGGATTATAAAGACTAAATACAAACAATTCATTATTCTTTCCTAAGTTCATTTTTATACAAAGCAGTTCGGAATTGAATTCCTCGTAAGAAAAATCTTGTATAAATTCGATTCCTTCTTTAATTAAAATAGCTACTCCTCCTCCGTACTTGTTGCGTGGTTTTGTTAAGAACTGATAATTTTGAAAATCAAGATAAATATTTGCCTCACTCAAATCTATCTTTAATTCATTGAGCAAATCAATGTCGGGACATTTTTTAGCTAAAAAATTGATGAATTTATTTTATCATATTATTCTCTTAAATATAAAATTTTCTTTTGTGTCCTTTTAAGTACTTTTGCTATGAATACTTATTTCCCTAACATAAAAAGTTCTGATTAAATTCAATTTAATTTACTTTTTAAGGATCTTTGTTCAAATAATTTTCATTTATTTTAAAAATTTTATACAGTCATCTCTCTTTAAACCGAGTACACTTTTATCCGAAGCATTTGATATTCGGACATAAATGTGCGGGCTCGGAGCTCTTTACAATACCTTAACATGCTAATTACATTTATTAATTCGAATTTTTTGTGCGGTTAAATTCGACATTCGGACAAAAGTCTCGGGGTTAAAATTGGAAAATTACACAAAAAAATAAAATTTAATTCGTATATTCATGTAAGAATAAAAAAAATTTATATGAATGAAACATTTATGAGTGTTTGAAATATTTATTTAATTGTTCTTCTTTGTCTATTTTCTCCATATTAAAGTTTTGTTTGTTTATGGAACAATCTGGTTTAATGAACAATACAGATGTTGATTCAATAGCTTATTTTAAAACACGATTAAATGATGTTAAGGCTTTAAGCCTTCAACAATCAACTCTTGATAATTATTTTTCTAAAAAATTTTGATTAATTAAATTGATTTTTATTCGTTAATTTTTGTATTCCAATTAAAAAGCTTAATTTAGTAAATTTAAATAAATTATTTTTGTATAATAAGCTTTATTTGATAATTCGAATATTTTAATCCGAATAAGTTTTTCCCGGGCGATTTATGCTCGGATTAAAGAGAGAAGACTGTATAAATAACTTTCAGTTAAAATGGTAAGTTTTTTTTTGAAGGTAAATAAATTTTTCAGCAAAATAATAGTAAGAATTTCAAAAAATTGTCTTTAATTTCTTTAAAACTTTTCATCTCATTTATTTTTGTTTCTTTTTTTAACTTTTAACATCGCCTTAATAGCGTTCAATGAAATAAATAATAATAATAGCAAGAATTTTTATAAATCTTTTTTTTTTGAAAAATTTTAACTTTATTTTTTTGTTTTTTTGTATCGGGATGTAACTCTTTGAGATTAAAAAAAATATTTTAAATAAAAAATTTGGTACCTCAATTCTTTTTTCTGAAATGATATTATTCTACAACATTGAAGAATTACAGATAACAAATTTGTCTAATTTGTTTGTATTTTGAAAATAATATACATGTAATAATTTTTTTGAAAAATTGTTTCATTCATTTTTAATAATCGTGTGAAAGTTTTTTCTTTCATACTTAATTTTTTAGCTAATATTTTCACACATTTGATTTTTAAATAGCAAAATTATTTTTTTAGAAAATAACATCGCACTTTTTTTCATGATTTTTCAAAACTGTATCTAAATTTTCATCAAAAAACGAAAAAATAACACCATATGGTTTAATTTATGTTTGAATTAGAAAATGTATCTAATGCTGAAATAACTTTGCAAAAGTGTGATGCTTCGAATATTTTTTTTGGTTTAAAATAAAAAAATAATCAAATTTTTTAATAAAATTTTAAATAATTCATTTCGACTTAAATTTAAATTCAATCGTTGAAAAACTTTTCTTTGTTTTAATTTTTACTTTAACTAAATGCGTTCTGTTTCCCATCTTTTATAAAGTTATTCAAACAAAAAAAGACTTTTGGTATCAGGCATTTTGTTTTAACTATAATTGATCCCGTTTTCAAAATTTACTTTTTCTACATTATTGTTTAAATTTTTAAACATTTGAATTAAATCACCTCGAAGTCGTCTTATTCTAAGATCAATTAAACCGAGTTTCACTAAACACTTTGAATGTTGAAGATCTTACAAACTAGGGATTAACTTAGTCGCTCTCCGTTGAACTTTTCCAAGTTCATTCAAATTCAAATTCGGTTTGGTCAACCGATTTGGACAAAATGGTTTCTGGTAAAACTGTTCAATTTCTCAAACCGGTTTCTACAAAATTAATGTGAAGAATTTTTTTTTTCTACAATTTGATAAATAACACTCGACATAAAAATATAATCAACTTTTAATATTTATAATGCAATAACTTCCCATAAAAATTAAAAAATAAAAGTCGGTTCAAAAGTTTAGGGATTAGGATGATTCAAAAGATTAAACAATTATAACAATCTTTTTAGACTCTTTCATGATTTATTATTACATATTGAGTAAATTGTGCTATAATCAGGCTTGTGCGGAAGTCAAAAATTAAAGTCATTTTTTTTTAAGTCAAAGTCATTACTTAAAAATTTTTTTTTTTAGAAACAGGCTAAATAAAGCCGGTCAGCTTGACGGTCAAAATTTTGGACCTTTAAAAAAATCGGTAAAAAAATAAGCGGGCAGTCAAAGATACGGTTACGTTAAGGCGGGCGGCCATTTTGCCGGCCAAAAAACCGGGAATAAAAATAAAAAATTAATATAATTCAAAATATGATTATTATTTAAAAAAGTTGTTTTTTAATTAAAAAAAAAAAATTAAAAAATTATAAAGAAAAAAAAAATTTATTTAAAAATTAAAAAGAAAAAAAAAATTTATTTAAAAATTAAAAAGAAAAAAAAAATTTATTTAAAAATAAAAAAAAGAAAGAAAAAAATTTTATTTAAGAATTAAAAAAAAGAAAGAAAAAATTTTATTTTTAAAATTGAAAAAATTTTTATTTACAAATTTAAAAAAAATTTATTTAAAAAATAGAAAAAAAATAGATAGAAATTAGTTGTTTGTAGTTGGTATTTATAGTCGTTGGTAATTTTTGGCCGTTGGTACTTTTTGAACGTTGGATGTTGTGGTAGTTGAGGTTGGGGGTTGTTGGGAGTTTGTGATTGGACGTTTACGAACAACCAATAACCAACAACATCCAACGTTCAAAAAGTACCAACGGCCAAAAATTACCAACGACTATAAATACCAACTACAAACAACTAATTTCTATATATTTTTTTTTTATTTTTTAAATAAATTTTTTTAAATTTTCAAATAAAAATTTTTTTAATTTTAAAAATAAAATTTTTTCTTTCTCTTTTTTTAATTCTTAAGTAAAATTTTTTTTTTTGTTTATTTTGAATTTTTTAATTAAAATTCTTTTCTTTCTTTTTTTTACTTTTAAATAAATTTTTTTTTTCTTTTTAATTTTCCAATTTTAACCCCGAGACTTTTGTCCGAATGTCGAATTTAACCGCACAAAAAATTCGAATTAATAAATGTAATTAGCATGTTAAGGTATTGTAAAGAGCTCCGAGCCCGCACATTTATGTCCGAATATCAAATGCTTCGGATAAAAGTGTACTCGGTTTAAAGAGAGATGACTGTATAAAATTGGAAAATGAAGATATCAGTTGAAAAGTCGTGTTCAGTAGTCTTTTCTAGGTACAAAAAAGAGAGTGATAATCTTAACTTAAAAATTTATGGAAACAGAATAGAGAGACAAAAAGAAATCAAGTTTCTTGGTATTAAATTTGATTCTAAATTAAACTTTAATATACTGGTAGATGAAATTAAAGAGCGCTGCAATAAAAGGCTAAATATTATTAAGATATTGTCAAACAAAAAATGGGGTCTTAATCAAAACACACTCGGAAATTTATATAAATCTTTAGTCGGATCAATTTTAGACTATTCTTTTCCTTGCTTAAATTCATTTTCAGAAAATAATATCAAAAAACTACAAGCAATTCAGAATACAGCAGTCAGATCTATTCTTAAGTTAAAATATGATACTCCCTCCAACATCGTACATCATGAGGCTTTTAATAAACTAAAATTACTAACAGTCTCGAATCGGCTTTTTGAATTGAGTGAGAGATATGTTGGGACAGGACTGAGTCATTCTATTCCATTGGTTGTAAGACTGGTGAAGGAATACAAAGAAGGTTTCGAATCAAGATATATTGACTACCCAACTCCATTGTGTAATTGCTACCTTACTATTTCTTCTTTTTTTCCTGAAACTTGAACTATTTAAACATGAGCCACAAGTAACAATCTATTCCAATTTTATATCTTCTTAACTTTCATTTATTTAGCTTATTTACTTTTTTTTTTCTCATTTTATTAACTTGAATTTTATTTTTATTTTTATTTTATTTTTATTTTATTTTTATTTTATTTTTATTTTATTTTTATTTTATTTTTATTTTATTTTTATTTTATTTTTATTTTATTTTTATTTTATTTTTATTTTATTTTTATTTTATTTTTATTTTATTTTTATTTTATTTTTATTTTATTTTTATTTTATTTTTATTTTATTTTTATTTTATTTTTATTAATTTTTAACTTATTCTGAAGGAGCTCTAGCTCGGTACAGAAAACAAATAAACAAACAAAATAAATTCATAGTCTTTATCTCTTTACAGTAGGTAAATTTTTCTAGTTATATTATAATTTGATTGTTATTGCAAACAAAGGACATTTCATTTTTAGTTTTTATATTATTATTTTTATATTCATTTAAATTTATTTTTTTTTAATAAACATTAGAAAATTATTATCTTCAAAGAAAGATAAATTAAAATAAAAATAAAGATATTTAAGAATATAGTTAATTAGAAGTTTTCTTACTTAAAAATATCTAACATTAATTTAAAAATATTCAATTCAAAAATCAATTTAAAAATATAAGGCTTCAAAATTTTTAAGTTTGTTAATTTCTTTTAGAATGCTGTAAATCAGTTCTATTTTTGAGCGAGTATTTTTTAATTAATAAGCCATGAAATGAAATTTTTCAAAATAATAACAGTCATTATCTAAAAATTTGGAAAATCTATAGCAATATTTTTTTTTAAATAATTTAGGAGAGTTATCTCCCCAGGCTTCTCCGAGCTGGGAAGAAAACTCTTTTCAGCCCAAAATCAAATTAGAAAAATTTAAATGAATAATAGGTGAAAATAAAAAAAAAGTGAAAAAACGCCATATAAAAGATGAGTGAAAAACAAAAGTATGAATTGGTCCTCATTGAACAAACTTAAAAAAAGTAATATTCCTTTATGGCACTATCACAAGATATTTTTGTGTAAATCAAGAAATCGATTTTTTGGACATTTTAAGCTAAAGATTAAAAATTTATGATCTAAAAACCAAACCTTAAAATTAATGGTTCCATGGTGAGAAAAATTTTAAAACGCTTATTTGATTTAAATTTGACTTTATTTAAAATTTTGATTCTCATGTAAAATGTTTTTGTTTGATGTTTTTTTTTGAAAAAAAATCAATTAAATATAATTCTTAATAAATTTTTATTTTATTTATTGATAGCAGCTTTTTGAGGAAAAAATTTTTATAGAGTAATAATGCTTTTATTCAAGTCTGTACAATGAAGACAAATTAAACAATAAAACAGATCTGCTATATCTGTTTAAGAAAAAAAGTTTTATTCTGGCAGCTGTTTCAATAAGCTAAGACAAAGAATTTTTAAAGTTTATTGTTGATTATTAAATTTGGAATTTTTTTAAAAATGTAATTACATTTCGGTTTTTTTTTATACTTAATTAATATCATAGCCTTTTTTGGCATTTACTTATATTCAATTATTAAATAAGTTTATTTAATTAATATTTTATCAAAATTTCTCAAGAAGGTTTTATTTGTTAATTAAACATTTTAATTATTTATTTATAAGTCAAATTTAAATCAAATAAGCGCTTTAAAATTTTTCTCACCATGGAACCATTAATTTTAAGGTTTGGTTTTTAGATCATAAATTTTTAATCTTTAGCTTAAAATGTCCAAAAAATCGATTTTTTGATTTACACAAAAATATCTTGTGAAATAATATTTGATTAATTTGCCACTGTTATTGTAAAATTTTTGAATTTCAGTTCATTAATATTTTAAGAATGTTTATTCGAGACCAGCAAAAAATCAATCAATTTTTTAACTAAATAAGAAATTGAACAAATATACTATAAATAAATTTTTATCTTTAAAAGAATTCTTTTTTATGGAAAAAAAAAATTCAATTTTTAAAAAAAAAAACGAGTTAAATTTAAAACATTCTCAAAAATTTTCAAATACCCAAAGATTGGACTGGATATTTAAGAATTCTGAATGCTTTTGAAGAAAGCATTTCCAAAAAGAGAATAGTCGTGTTTCATCTTTATATAAGACAAAATCATGCATTTAGGAGTGCGCAATTCAAAAAAATTATTATAAGTCCGGACTTTGACTTGCCTTAAAACTTATGAGTTTTTTACAATTGTATAAAAAAGGAAATAATTTCCTTATAACTTTAATTACAATTTTGAAGTAAGTAATTAAAAAATAAACTTTAAATTGAATGTTATATATTTGAGTTGCTAAAATGTAATAGCAGATTATATCTCTTGATTTTGAACTTATGACCTTTAAAGGTACGTAGAATGATTTAATTATTGTCTTCTAAATAAGAGAGCTTGCTGGTCCATAATTTAACTGTATATCTTGAAAATTAAAGATGGGATAATTAGGTGAACTGTGGCCCCTATCAATTAAATTTAAGTAACCGCTATCAATCCCGTAAGAAAATTAGCGTACAGCATTATTCAATTAAAACATTTATCAATAAAGTAAAAATTAAAAAGATTTTTGATTTAATTAGGAATGGTTCTTGAGAAAAAACTAAAAATCAGAGAGGTGGTGGTTTAGTGGGTAAAACAACAGCTCATTGCGACTGTGAGTCCGGGTTCAAATCCTAGTCAAGTCAAATAAATGTAACTTTAAAAAAATAAAATAAATTATGGATTTGAGCTTGTGCTTTCAGTGTTGTGCTTCTATTTGCCACCTGATTTGAGTTCATCGCCAAATCGTTACTCTGGATGGTTGTTACCATTCATCTAAAAAATGGAACCAGGCATTAGAATAGGGATTATCTTCCCATGGGAACGTGTCAGGACTCGCGAGTCAAGGGGACTATAAATAATGGCGTCGAAAGACGTAAGTAGCGAGTATAAAAAAACTCTGTTATAAGCAGCAATGCTTCCGCAAGCTCACCAAATATAACTTGTGTTGTTCTACAAGAGGTTATACTTGTCGCAGAAAACTACTACTACTACTACTACTACTACTACAGATTAAAAAAGTACTTGAGCACACAAATTAAATTTCCACAGATACCATGCATGTAAAATTCATTTAACAGTTTGTCTGACCCACTTGACTTTCCTCGACGTAAACTGCTAATCGATTTTTCCACATCATCACCTGTCACAATAAAGTCTACTTTCCGGTTTTGAATCGAATTGAAGTACTCATTAACTTCTTTTTTAATATTTTCTTGTTCTTGAGTATTTGGTTTGTCTGTATGTGAGAATAACTCTGCATAAAACGACTTGAACTTATCAGCATTTAAATCTTTTGATTGAATTTTATTGACTTTCGCTTTTTTGTTTTTGAAATGTAATATGATAGACCAGAACTTGTTCCTGTCGAAACGCTTCATACTTGGACTTTAATTTTAGATTTGTCTTAAACTTTACCGCCAAAATAACAGCCTGAAACGGCAAAAAATTTATGAGACCGTGATCATGAGTGATGAATGATCGTTCTTTTTAAATATTTTCCGCCCTATTTTAAGTCATAGTCACTGAAATTAATGTCTAAGTCAGTCTTTGAGTTGGCTAAAGACTTGTGAATTTTAAACAGCTCTTCTTTAAAATGTTTTCTTTAAAAATTTTTAACTTTTTGATCATTTCTTGTTTTTTAGATTTTAAAATTAAAAAAAAATATAAATTTAACGTTAAGACGTCATAATTCTTAATTTAGCCCGAACCACAACAAAAATATTGCTAATTACTTTATGGTCATCCAAAAAACATTGTGCGTATATCAAATGTTTTTAATTTTTAAAGATTTGGCAAGTGATAGGCAAAACATTTTATTGCTTTATTTGAATTGCCAATTATACATTTTCTTTATATTATAAACAATGGAATAATACTTTTTTTTACTGGATATCTAGCTTAATGGCAGCTTTAGTGATCATTATTTTGATCTTTACTATCTTTCTCCTTGAAAATTTTTTGAGGCACAAAATCATGAATGACCTTAATTATAAATATTTACCGCTTACTAATCTTAATTGAAAAAAATTTGAAGATTTTTTAGAGAAAAATAAAAAAAACTGAAAAAGATATTTTAGAGAAATCTAAAATAAATTTTTAAAGATATTTTAGAGAAAAATGTACGAAAACCTCTAAAAAAACTCTAAAAATTTCTCTAAAATTTCTTTAAAGATCCTTTAAAATAAAGTTGACTGGGATGTGCCGAAGCGCCATCTTGCATAAAAATCCAAGGGTGGTCTGGCTCAAATAGGAGTTCGATAGATGGTAAAAATTGTTTTCCGAAGATGATAGGAAATTGTAGGATGGTAATAATCAAAGAAGGGACTTGTTCAATTCGAAATGAAATTGTTTCATTAAACACTGGAGACCAGGATTATTTTTTAATAAAAAAATACAGATTAGATTCAAATTTTTTATGTAAATTTAGAAATTTTACAAAAATAATTAAAACAGTTTTATAATTTTTAGTAAAAAAGACACTGAATAATCATTCAGGGACTGTTTGGTCACTAGCAGTTCTTCAAAATGGAGATTTAGCGAGCGGGTCAGAGGATACGACAATTAAAATTTGGAATTTGGACACCGGAAGTGTTAAGATGATACTGAAAAATCATTCAAATCATGTTCGGTCATTAGCAGTTCTACAAAATGGAGATTTAGCGAGCGGATCATGGGGTGGAACAATTAAAATTTGGAATTTGGACACCGGAAGTGTAAAGATGACTCTGAAAAATCATTCTGAGACTGTTTGGTCACTAGCAGTTCTTCAAAATGGAGATTTAGCGAGCGGGTCAGACGATAGGACAATTAAAATTTGGAATTTAGAGAATGGAAGTGTTAAGATGACTCTGAATAATCATTCAAATACTGTTATGTCACTAGCAGTTCTTCAAAATGGAGATTTAGCGAGCGGATCATGGGATATGTCAATTAAAATATGGAATTTAGACAATGGAAGTGTAAAAATTACACTGAATAATCCTTCAAATGCTGTTTCATCACTAGCAGTTTTACAAAATGGAGATTTAGCGAGCGGATCATGGGATGCGCCAATTAAAATTTGGAATTTAGAGAATGGAAGCGTAAAAATGACTCTGAATAATCATACAAGTCATGTTAGGTCACTAGCAGTTTTACAAAATGGAAAATTAGCGAGCGGATCAGAGGATAAAACAATAAAAATATGGAATTTAGAGAACGTAAGCGTCAAAATGACTCTAAATAATCATACAAGTCATGTTTTGTCGCTAGCAGTTCTTCAAAATGGAGATTTAGCGAGCGGATCATATGATGGAACAATAAAAATTTGGAATTAGTTTTATTCAAATTGTCTTTATTCTTTTAATTGTAAAAGAATTTACTTTTTTTTAAATTTTATTCATTCTGAAATATTTATTTTTTAAACTTTACAGACCGTTAACTTTATAAACTCTTTAATTATTTTTATAAAAAAAATAAATTATATTTTAATTATTTTTAACTCTTAATTATTTCACACAATTTAGTTAATTAAATAAAAAAAAAATTTTAGTTAATTTTATTTTATTGCCTTGTTTAAAAATCTTAAATAAATTAGCAGGAATTATATATGATAAATTTTTTAAATATTCAAAAGTTTCGATTGTTTTGATATTTTGATACATTATACATAATCACTTTTAATTTGATTTATTTTTTCCTTTAAAATTATGTTACCCACTTTTCTCTTTTTCATACCATTTAATAAATAATAAATGCAAAGTGTCTGAACAGTTTTAAGACAAAAATTGATGGCTGGTTGTCGAAGAATATTGTAACGACTGCTTTAGCTTATTAAAGCCTCACTTGGAGAATCTCCAAATTGCAGTTTATTTTACTACTACTACTACTTCTATAATTGTGTATAATTTTAACAAAACTTAATAACTAAATTCATAAAAACTGAAAATTAACGACAGTTAGTATAATAAAAAAATGTATTTATTTGTTCATCTGTATCGAGCTAATGCTCCTTCAGAATATTAAAAAAAATTAAAATATAGTTAAATAACATAAATAAAAATAAAATAAAAGTTTGATAAAATAAAAAAAATTAAAAAAAGAATTTTAAAAACGGTATGTTGAAATAGAGAGACAACAAAATAAAGCTACAATGAAAAAAAAATAATTTAGTTTACAAAATTAAAGAATTGTTTAAACAGTATCAATGTACAGTTATATCCAAATTAATTTTGCAATTTAATAAATATTCAAGTAGAATTAAATTAATTATTTAGAATAGAAATTTTTTTTGTGTCAAAATTAAAAAAGAAATAAAGGCTTACGAAAATAAAATAACAAAATACTATTAAATTTAATAAATTAAAATTTTGCTTTAATAAATTTTATTTAATCTGTTTTAAAAATATTAGATTTAAACGATCAAATCTTTCTGAAGTTTCAGCAAAGTAAAATTTTTGATCAAATTTCAAGCGCTCAATCTTGCTCAAAAAATTTTAGATGCGCAATTAAATTTAATCGCAGATTTATAATTTTTTTAAATTTCAAAGCTTTATTTTTAAACTTTTGAAAAAGGATTGTAATTTCAAATAATGCAATGAAATTTAATTGCGCATCTAAAACTTTTTGAGCAAGATTGAGCGCTTGAAATTTGATCAAAAATTTTACTTTGCTGAAATTTCTTATTTTATCAAATTGATTCTGAAATACATTGTGTAAATCATCTTCGGTCAATTTAGACGAAGTAGATTTTCTAATGGTGAGCAATGAATCATCAATTTTTTTGTTCCAGTTAATCGGTTCATCTTTGTAGCTGGCAAAAAATTGCTTCAATTCTTGATCTTTTTGTTTGTCAGTAAATCGAATGAGATCATTAAGCAAATCATTGTAGCGTGTGTCTTCTTTATGAAGATAATCGACCAATTCATGCGGAGTCAATGAATGCAAGTCGACTTTTATCTCTGTTTCAACATCAAGACGTTTAAAATCAGCATCACAAACGATTGCTTCTCATCTTTAAAAAGCCGCTTTTCTTTAAGCTCAAGATTTAAAAATGTTAACGAGTTCATTAACGATTTTGAAATTTTAATCGAAAGACATTACAATGATACGGATTTCAACTCAATCGTATGTGACTCATTTGAAATCAATGTTTCAAGAGGTACGATTCAAAGAATATTAGATAAGAATTTGCATGAAAAAATTCTTCAAAGTTCACCAACAATTGGATTTCGATTTCTTGTAAAAAAAAATAAAACTAATTAGAATAATTGTTTGTTTGTCCAATAATATTTTTTTTTGTTTCAATTGGCTTATTTCATTTTTGTATTATTTTTTTTGTCCAATAAAATTTAAACAGAATTTTCGAATTTTTTTCTTCATTTCTATACAAAAATATTGATATGTTTTTCATCATTTTCACCCAAAAATTTTGATTTTTGCATTTTTTTTCGTCTCTATCTCAAAATAGCTACGTTTAATTTAGCTAAAATCAAAATAGCTTTAAATAAAAAAATCAGAATAGCTTAGCAATAAAAAAGCGTGTATCAAAATAGCTAATTTCAATTAGATGCTAACAGTGAATTAGAAAAAAAAATATTTTATTTTGAAAAATGTCAGATGTTGAACAACTAACAACCTGTGCATTCCTTAAAATAGCCTCAGTTTTTAAATCAATAAACCTAATTTTATTCTAATTTTAACTAGACAATTTTGTATCAGACAAGAATTGATGACTGGTTGTCGAAGAATATTGTAACGACTGCTTTAGCTTATTAAAGCTTCACTTGGAGAATCTCCAAATTGCAGTTTATTTTAGTACTACTACTACTACTATTGTATGGTAATTAGAGAACCAGCTAGAAGCAAGATTTTAGAATACGAGAAAATGAGTGATGATTAATATTCAAGAAAGTTGAATTCTTTTATTCTTTTAATAAATACTTTTAAGATATAAAGCCAGCTTCAATCATCGACATGTTACAGGAGCAAAAAATCGAGTGTCCGAGCATTCGGCAACTCAATTAATTTTTGTCGAATTTGAGACGTAATTAGCATGGTTCAAAGAGCATGACCATGAGTGAATAGGTCAACTTTATTACGCCCAGATTACAAATGCAAATAGATGTTGACCAACCGTTCATAGCCGGATTCGAGTATGATGCTCCAAGCATTGAAAAAAGATGGTTTTGATTATTTATTATAATCAACAGATTGACAAGCTAAACAGTTAAAGCAAAGCATTTTTTGGCAGATGTAACTTACACACTTGTTTATGAGGGGAATCAATCTTAAACAATTGAGACAACAATAAGAATTTTCATCACTTTTGAATCACTGGGGTGAAGTTTTCACGTGAGTTAAAAAAAATTGAATTAGTTAAAAAATATATTCAATGAAAAATTTTTTATTCAATTTTTTTTTTTATTAAAAATATTGAACACAAAATTGAATACGAAAATAAAAAAAATTGAAAACAATCAATTGTTTATTTTTTGCTTTTCTGATTTTACCTTGATAAACCTTAATTCATTTTATAATGAATGTGTACATATCTTGCTATATTCTTCTAAATTAACACTATTTGCAAGGAAGCGCTAAGAAAATATAGGCTAAAATAGAACTATCACCGCTTATAAATATTGAAATTTTGAGAACCCTAACAATTTATCAATTTTAACTTTCTTTTATATTATATTTTAACTTATTTTAAATTTCAACTTATTTTTTCTTTATTTTTATTTTTTTTTTATCTGAAGGAGCCTTAGCTCGGCACAGATGCGCTTAGAACCAAAGAAACCGGATAAATGCACGGGTTAATCAATAGGGTTGGATTAACATGGGAGAGATGGTACGGAATGCATACGCTTAAAATTAGTGTTGTGAGTCGACTATAAATTTGAAAAGTCGACTTTTATTTCGACTTCAAAAGAAAAAGAAAAGACACTTTCTTTGACAAAAAAAAAATAATTCACGTGATAAATTTATTTTGTATTCATTCATTTAAAGCCCTTAGTTTAATTTTCTTTAATATTTGCACTTTAGTTTCTAATATTCATTTAATAAAAACTGAAAAAAATTAAAATGTCTTCAAAGCAAAAAACTATTACTATTAATTATTAGTTAAATATTTGACCACTTTTTATGAACTATGAAAATTTTTAACTTATTTTTTTCAAATTTATACATAATTAAAACATAATTTAATAAATATTTTTTGTATAAAAGAAAATATTTAATGAGAAAAATGTTCGACTTTGGTCGAGTCGACTCACAACACTACTTAAAATCAATTTTGGGTTTAACTGCATGCAATACCACGCAAGGGTATACGGTAAGGCCAATTCAAAAAAATTTACCGATTAAATAAGTAGGTTAGGATTGTTCTAGCACCTTTAAATGCAAATAGACGTCAAAACAGTGCCAGCTTGGTTCCAACGTTTTAAAGAATATTTATTGGTGTTTTTTTAAGTAATTGCTAGTTATGAATTTTATTTTTTCCGGAAAATTTGTAAAATAATTTTATTAGAAATTAACATATTGTTTTTTTCAACTAATTAGTTTTACAAAATAATAAAAGATGCATATTAAATAAACAGTTATCCTTTTAAAGCTTTTCAAAAAATTTCTAATTAGATGCTAAGAGATACCTTTAATGAGATGTCTAAACAACGCTTAAACAACAACAATAAATTTTACTTTTGATAAACCTAAGTTTGTTTTGATAAAAAAAATATCTATTTCTGAAACGTTTATTAAAGAATTTTGTTTGGAAAAAAAATTTATTTTCTCAATTAATTAGTTTTAAAATTATAATAAAATAATTTTAAACATAAAAATCTCTTGTCAAGTTCGTTTCAAAAAATCCTTATTTGGGATGATGATTTCAATCCATTCAAAAATTAATTAAAATCTCTCGTAGTCATCGGGAATTCAGTGAAGAAATTTTTAAATAAGTTCCTGAATACAATCTTCCATAAAATTCTTTTTAAAATGGGTTCCATCTGATTTAGCAAAACTAAATTTTCTACATTCTTTTCTTTTTCATTAATTAAAAGAGATTAAATTATAATAGATTTTGTTCAATTTTATGTGTTAAAATTAAATTGAAATATTACGATGTTTAGAATATTTTAGTTATAGAAAAAAGCAAAGATTTTCAACGATTGAATATAAATTACATAAATTTGGTAGTTCAAGTGGACTAACTATTGGTGATTAGTTGTTCCTTTTTTTATTTGTTTTTTATAGTGCCCCAAATGATAAACCGTAGTTAGTCAGAAAGCTTTAAAAATTAAAAAAAAAACTTCCTCTTAGGATTTTTCATGACGAATTATTTAAATTTTTCATCAAAATTTTTAAGAGATTAAGTCTTAATCTATGAATGAGGAGTCGGTTTTTTTTTATCATTATTTCTTATTTTATCGGTAAAGATAGATTAGTAATTTTTTTTTAATTTTTTTATGAAAGTTCGAGTCAAATTACCTTAGAAATTTTTTGTGAGATGTTGATATTTAGACCATTTTAATAATGGAAAAAAGAACAAAATTAAAAAATTTAAGATTTTTTATCTTTAAAATTTATTCCGCCAACACGACCCCTTTCTTGGCCCAAATTTTTTTTCTCATGAATTGTTTACTCACTAATAAGTAAAAGCTAGCAGTTTTTTTTTAATATTTTTATTCTAATTTTTAGAAAAACTTCTTTAAATTAACCATATTTTTAAAGATTTTTAAGATTTTCTAGTTTTATTTAATTTTTTCTACTATTAATAAGTTTTAATAATGGTTTAATGTTAAAAATATGCTTTTTAATTTATTTTTGTGTTAAAATCTTTGTTTTTTTATTGCGTTTGAATATTACTAGAAACAAAATAGTTTTAATATTTTGTTCATAATCGTCACTTTAATAAATAATAAAAACAAAGTATTCATGACTTTTGGACCTCATATCTCATTCAAAATTCGACTTATTAATATTAAATCATACTAATTTAGAAAGCCCATATAAAAATCTATAAAATTACGAACTTTTTAAAAATAAATAAAAAAATTGTTTGTCATGACTTTAGTTTACTTTTAAATACCTTTAAATTTATAATTTTTTCTTTAAAATTCCATTTTTTTCGATCATCAATAAAAAAAAACTAACAGTTATTTAAAAAAAATAAATGCAAACTTTTATAGAGGATGGACAAATTTTTTGATTTATTAATAAAAACAAAGAAGAAATAAAGTTTTAAAGATTATAAAAATAGAGAATTTTAAGGTTAAAAAAGAGAATAATAAAACGGTATAGTGCAAGATCACATACAAAAATGGTCTTATATTATTAAAATTTATTTCAAATACTATATAATTTTGAAATTTTTGGTTTTTGGAAGAAATAAATGATAATTTTGAATTTTATTCTTATCTTTTATCTCAAATCGATTGTAGTATTTCAAACTTTAGTTTTGATATTTTTATAAATAAACTAAATAATTTTAAAACAAATCAAAATATCGATGAAGATTTTGATGTAGATAATTCAACTACACATGTTGATAGTGATAGTTTTGTTTCGAATGATGACAGTAGTCAAGACATTCATGTTTTAAATTTTAATCGTATTTTCGAAGATTATTTAACAAACAGGAAAAGTTATGTCAAAAGGAATAAACAAAATATCCCGATTCAAAGAGAGTCAAATGAATTAAAAAGAAATATAATAAGCAATTTTTCAAGTCAATCAGAATTTAATCAAAATAATGTTAATTTAACCGATTCTCAAATCAGCTCTCTTCAAAAATTCATCAAAATCAAACCGTTCAAAATCACTCAGTGTGATAAAAATGTGGGTACAATTTTAATGTCCAATGAAGATTATCATCAGTTATGCACCCAACATCTGAATAATAATTCAACGTATGAAACTTTAAATTTTGACCCACTTGAAACAACTATAGACACGATTAATTCGAAATTAACCCAACTATTTAAAAATGGAAATATTTCAGACAAGTTATTTAAAAAGTTTAAATTACACGGTGAATACAAGAGTGGCAACTTTTGCATTCTTGCGAAAATACATAAATCAAAATTCGGAATTAGACCAATAATTAATTCTATTAAGCATCCAACTGGTATTTTGAGTGAATTTATAGATATTTTTTTACAACCGTTGGTGAAAAATTGTGGGACAGTGATTAGAGACTCCCAGGAGGTCTTGCAAATATTGGAAAATTTTCAAATTAATAATAGTAAAAATGTCTATCTATACTCGTGCGACTTCGAATCACTTTATACCAACATAAATCCATTACATGCAACAAATACAATTTGTGAATTTCTTTCAAATTCAAGTAATGAGTTTAATTTACATTTGGATTTAATTGGTTTCAGAGAAATAATGTTATTAGTTTTTAACAATGGGATATTTAAATTTCAAGAGCAAAATTTCAAACAAACTATTGGTCTTCCAATGGGTTGTAAATGCGGACCAACCGTCGCGAACTTTTATCTGTATCTTTTAGAAAAGAATTGGCTTAGTTTAAATTCAGTAATTTTATATAAACGTTTCATTGACGACATTTTGATTATTTCAGCATTTGAAATAAATCTGGAAGACTTGGAAAAACAATTTATTTATTTAAAATTAAACATAATCAAAGGTCACAGTGTTATATTTTTGAACTTAAAATTAAGTTTCGATCCTTTTTTGTGTTTAATTAAGTCTGATTTGTATATTAAACCAACAAATTTTCAATATCTTTTAACATCATCTAACCACCCGAGTCACATTTTCGATAATATTCCAACGTCACTGTTTATTCGTATTTGGAGGATTTGTTCGTCATTAATCGACTATTTGTCTAATTCGCGCAATTTGTTAATCCATTTGTTGAAAAAGGGCTATTGTTATAAGAAAATAAGCGGTATTGCTAGACAAGTTGGAGAATTAGACCGTTCAGCTTTACAACCGTATAAAAACAAAGAAAAAAACGAAGCAAATACTAAGTTAAAAATGTTTTTTAATTTTGATAAAAATTTATTTAATTTCAAAAAAATTGTAAATGATTCATTTTTTAAAATTAAAATAGATTCAGATTATTGTGAGTTTTTTAAGAATAAAAATTTGTTGTTTGTAAACAAAATAAATCAAAATCTAGGGTCAATTTTAATTCATAATTTTAAATTTGAATCAAAAAATGAAAAGTTTTTTTGTAAAAAGTGTTCTAATTTAAATTGTAAAATTTGTTGTTTCTTATTTGAATCTTATTATTTAAAATTTTCTAATGTGTATAGACCTATTAAAAGTAACAGTGATTGTAATTCAGTAGGTTGTGTTTATATAATCAAGTGTAAAAAATGTAATTTGTTTTATTTAGGTGAAACAAGTAAAAATTGTAAAACAAGAATTATTCAACATTTGAATAACATTGCACGGTTTAGAAAAAACATTGTAAAATATCTTGAAAATTTACCAAAAAATACCTAATTATCAATTCATAAAAACATTATCCTTTTTGTAAACAATTAAAATTAAATTAAATTAATAAACAATGTTGTTTGTAAAGTTAAATTAATTCTTCTTTGAAATGTAAATAAAATTTATTTATTTATAATTTATTTTGAAAAAATGTGGAAAAATATTTTTTAGAAAAAAATTTTTTGTGTAAAAAAACTAAAAAATTGATTTTTTCTTTTAGATTGTCCTGAAGAAGGCAAAATATTGCCGAAACGCGTCGACATAGACAATAATTTTGTATATATATTTAAAAATTTTATATTTTTTAAATAAAAGTTTTTTGTAAAAAAAACTTCAATCGTTTTTATTTTGTTTAATCAAAAACTATTGATCCAGTAAAAAAACTAAGCTAAAATTTGAATTTAGCATAAAAAATTACTAAGGATAACATATTTTGAAAATTTGTTATTATTATTTTGGCTAAACTACGGTTTATCATTTGGGACACTATATATATTTAACTTTTTTTTGTTTTTATTCTATTTCTCCTTCAATGGAGGTTAATTTAACAATAAATAAAAAGAAATAAATAAATAAAAATCTAAGTGAAGTATTTAATAGAAAAAAAAGGAATTTTCGATGCTTTTTTCAAATTTTCAAATAGAAATTAAACTCACATATTTCACATACTTGTTATACATTCGAAATGAAATCATTTCATTCAACATTGGAGACAAGGATTTTTTATAAAAAAATATATAGATTAAATTCTAATATTTCATGAAAATTCTGAAATTTTATTTAAAGAATTAGAGTAGTTTGAAAATTTCTAGAAAAAATGACCCTAATTAATCATTCACCAAAAGCTGTATCGCTAAATGTTCCTTTAAAATTAAGATTTAGCTTGTGGGTCAGGGGATAAAACATTTGAAATTCGGAATTAGAAAATGGAAGTGTAAATATGACTCTGAAAAGTGACTCGAGTGCAGTTTGGTACCTAGAAGTTCATCGAAATGGAGATATAGCGAGTGGATTATGAGATCAATTAAAATTTTTAAACTAGGTTTTATTCAAATTGTAACATATTTTATTATTTATTAAAATATTCTTTTTATTCGTTAATAATATTTTTTTAGAAATATTGATTTTTTTTTCAAAAAGAAATTAATAATACTATTTACTCTCTAATTCTTCACATGATAAACGACTTAAGTTTTATTTAACTGATTAGCTTTACAAAACGAAAATAAAATATCAGGAAGATCGCTTATGTCATTGATCAATTAGACGTAATTAGATTTATGATCTTGTTGAATCAATTAATGGCTTAGTCTGATTTTAAAAGAAGCTATCATTAAAGTGTCTAGTATTAATGTCATATTTTCAAATTTCCCTAGTATGGGGGTTGTGAAGTTCGTTTCAATTCGATCGTTTCAATTCAGAAAAATTTGAATAACTTATATAAATGGAATTTAAACACGGGAAGTGTTAAGATGACACTGAATTATCATACAAGTGAAGTTTATTCACTAGCAGTTCTACAAAATGGAGATTTAGCGAGCGGATCATCGGATAAAACAATTAAAATATGGAATTTAGACACGGGAAGTGTTAAGATGACACTGAATAATCATTCAGATTTTGTTAGGTCACTAGCAGTTCTACAAAATGGAGATTTAGCAAGCGGATCATGGGATGCAACAATTAAAATAAGGAATTTAGACACCGGAAGTGTTAAGATGACACTGAATAATCATACAAGTCATGTTTTGTCACTAGCAGTTCTACAAAATGGAGATTTAGCGAGCGGATCATGGGATAATACAATTAAAATATGGAATTTAGACACGGGAAGTGTTAAGATGACACTGAATAATCATACAAGTCATGTTTTGTCACTAGCAGTTCTACAAAATGGAGATTTAGCGAGCGGATCATCGGATAAAACAATTAAAATATGGAATTTAGACACGGGAAGTGTTAAGATGACACTGAATAATCATTCAGATTTTGTTAGGTCACTAGCAGTTCTACAAAATGGAGATTTAGCAAGCGAATCATGGGATGCAACAATTAAAATATGGAATTTAGACACCGGAAGTGTTAAGATGACACTGAATAATCATACAAGTCATGTTTTGTCACTAGCAGTTCTACAAAATGGAGATTTAGCGAGCGGATCATGGGATAATACAATTAAAATATGGAATTTAGAAACCGGAAGTGTTAAGATGACACTGAATAATCATACAAGTCATGTTTTGTCACTAGCAGTTCTACAAAATGGAGATTTAGCGAGCGGATCATGGGATAATACAATTAAAATATGGAATTTAGACACGGGAAGTGTTAAGATGACACTGAATAATCATACAAGTCATGTTTTGTCACTAGCAGTTCTACAAAATGGAGATTTAGCGAGTGGATCATGGGATAAAACAATTAAAATTTGAAATTAGTTTTATTCAAATTGTCTTTATTCTTTTAATTGTAAAAGAATTTACTTTTTTTTAATTTTATTAATTCTGAAAAATGTATTTTTTAAACTTTATAATGGCGTGCAAAATGCAGAAAACTGCAGAGTATTTTGCAGACCTATTTTACTGCATTAAGCAAATTTGCTTAAAATTAAGCATTTTATAGAACTAAATTATCTCTTTTAGTTAAAAAGTTATTCAAGTTTTTCTGAATTGAAAAGATTGAATTGAAACGAACTTCACACCCCCCCCTAGTATGACATTTACATTTAGAATTTTCAGTTTTGTCCTTTTTTAAACATATATTCTATAAAGAGTTGTTTAAAAGTTAAGATTCTTAAGAAAAATTTCGTTGCTCGTTATATCGAAAATCGTTATATCGAAATTGCATTGAAAAAGATGGGCAAAAAAATTTTTTTTTCAAAATGTTTATTGGTAAAAAAATAAATAAAAAAGGAAAAAAAATATAAAATTTTTGTTTTTTTACAAAATCTTTAATAGATGTTTGTTTGTTATTACATTTTTCAATCACAACATTTTCAATATTAAACAAAAAATCAACTATTTTTTAGAAATCTTGGTTTTTATTCAAAAAAAAATTTTTTAAATCATTAATTTTATCGATAGCTTCTTTTGAGCTTATAACAGGTTTTTTAGGTTTTTCGATTTCTTCGACATCAGAATCACTGTCATCATTTTGTGCTGTATTGTTAACTGAACTGATGATCTCAACATCTGATAATAAGCCGCGTGCAGGAAAATTTGAGTCGATTGAAACATAAGCATATTTGTCAAAGTTTAACTTTTTTTCAAACGGAGATATATCATTAAATTCGTCGTTTTCTTCACATCCACTCAATGAATCACCAAATAAAAAATCGCCCTTGAAACCAGCTTTTCGAAAACATCTTTGGATTGTTAATGCCAAAACACCATCCCATGCACGTTTGATTTTATAAATTGCCGTAATTATTGATTTTATAAATTACAAAGCCATCCATTACTTGCCTTAAAATCTCGATGGCCTAAAATTGTCGCATACTTTAAGGCTTGTAGTTGAATTTCGATTCCACTCACAGCTACGTTGCTATACTTTTGAACTTGTTCGAACCAAACAAAACGGCTTTATCGACATCATAGAAACTCGATAATTTGATTCTTTTTTTTTCTGTACCGCACAAGTTCTTCTCAAAGTGCTCTAAAATTTTTTCTTTAGACTAGAGAATTGTCGAAATGGTCGATGTGTTGACGCTATACTCTTTTGCGAGAATTGAAGTAGCGATTTTTTGTTCGCAATGATTCAAAAGTTGAAATAATAAAAAAAGTTCGCAATGTTTTTTTATTATTTCAACTTTTGTTTCAAGTGAAATACACTTTCTTTTTTTTGATTAAGATTGGACATTTTTTATAAACAATTAGATAGGAAATGTTTTCTGGTGATTTATAGTTATTCATGAAGATAAGTTAATTGTTTTATTTTTATTTTTTTTTTATATAAAAAGTGTGAAAAAAATTCTTTTGTTCAAGCTTGTTATAGGAAGTTTTTATTCTTAAGAAAATGATTAAGCGGCATTTCATTATAAGCTCGTTATATCAAGTTTTCGTTATATCGAATTAATTTTTATATCTTTTTCTATAGCTCGTAATCGGTTCTAGCCAAGTTGCTCGTTATAAAGGGTTTCTCGTTATATAGGGTCTCGTTATACAGAGGATTGACTGTACTATTTACTCTCTAATTCTTCACATGATAAAAGACTTAAGTTTTATTTAACTGATTAGCTTTAAAAAAAGGAAGATCGCTTATGTCATTGATCAATTAGACGTAATTAGATTTATGATCTTGTTGAATCAATTAATGGCTTAGTATGATTTTAAAAGAAGCTTTTATTAAAGTGTCTAGTAATAATGTCATATTTTCAAATTTCCCTAGTATGACATATACATTTAGAATTTTCAGTTTTGTCCTTTTTTAAACATATATTCTATAAAGAGTTGTTTAAAAGTTAAAATTCTTAAGTAAAGTCAAAGTTCGGACTAACAAAAAAAAATTTAATTCGTCCGTTATTGGACTTTACAGATGACTTTTTAATTATTTTTCCTAATATTTTCTATTAATTTCAATTTTAATTTACTAAAAATATAATAAAATATAGCTTATTTATATAGGATTTCATTTTTTAAAACCCTGAATCAAAAAATAAAATTTATATGAAGCTATTTCAGAATCAATTTTTAACCTTAGAAATAAAATAAGAGCCAAAATGAAAAAATTTAAAAATTTTAATATATCAATTAAGTGAAGAAGCATTAGCTCGTCACAGGTAAAAATTTAATATTTAAATAAATAAAAATTATTATTATTTTTGGGGAAGAATTTAAAGTCAATTTAAAATATTGAAAAGTATTTTTTCAGATACTATTATAAGGTCTAAACGATGTCAGGTAAAAGAAATATATATGTGAGACTTAAAAATAATAAAAATTTTAATTGAATGCAAAAATGAGATGATTTGATCTGCATTGTCTAAACAGCAACACTTCTTATTTAAATTGTTTTAAGCTTAAGAAATTTTAAAAAATTTTTATTGTTAAAAATTTTTGGGTAAACTAAAGTTTAGTATACCCTAAATATTAAATAAAATACACCAAAATTTAATTTTTTATCCCAATTTTATTAGAATTACACCAATTAATAAGAAAAAATAAGAAAATAAAATGACACTTTTTTTCACATTGACACCAAATAAATTAGAAAAATATCAAAAGTTTAAAAAAAATAAAAGAATTTTTTTTTTAATTTTTACCACTAAAACTATTTTTTCTTACCATATTTATTTGGGCAAGACCAGTATCTTCTCTTAATCATTTAACTCCACATTTTTCACAAAACATTTCTTGTGTAGCTAATTTTTTTGGTCTGTCCAAGTGATCGAAAATACAAATTTTTTTCTTTAGTCTGAAGAGGAACACCAGCAGAATTTTCATCGTTTGAATGATTTGAATGTTAATTGTCTGAAATATAAACTGAACCATTTGTTTCACCATTTTAAACTTTGAAATACATTGATTTTTTGCAACCTTTTTTGTTAAATTTATAATTGTATGTGTTTACCGCAAAAAGTAAACTTGTCTGTACTGTGAAAATTCAAGGGGAAATTGTAGAAATGTAATTTTTGAACAGTCTTTTGAATTCTTTGAACGATTAATATTCTTGAACACAATCGTAAGTCTTTGCTGTACTTTTTTTTTCGAGGAAATGACATCAGCTTCATTGCTTGTATCATTAACGTCAAATTCTTGAATACTTGCAGAACTAGACATTTTTGATCAATAATCTCAGGGAAAATGGGTATTTCTACGACCCGGTGCAAAGAGACTTGGAGACTGGTTTCATGTCTTGGATAATGGATAGCACTATGGAAGAGTTGAATAGTGTAATGGTCGGAAGACTTTTGGTGGACAGTGTGCTGAGAGAAGTGGTCGCTAAGAGAAGTCAAGATTATGTTGAATTAATTGAAAAATTGAAAGAGATGGCCGATCAACCGCCAGCAATGGATGAATTGGCCACTCAGCCGATTAATGAAGAGACTAGTAATAATTTGGATACGACTATGCCGCAAGAGGAGACTAATGGTGAACCAAATGAAGCATCTAATACAGCCGATGGAAATGAAGCAAATGAAAAAATGGAATAAAATTTGTTTATTTGATTTTTTTTTTTTAATAAATTTTTTTAAAACTGTTTATTTTTATTCTGTAAGTTTTATTAAGTATTGATTTGCTAAAATGAGTTTTTGTAATACAGTGAAGTTTGGTTGAAATGAAACCTTTATTTTTGGTAGAAATTCATAGTGATTTTTGATTCCTTTTTAATGAAATAAAGAAAACGATTTAAATTAATTTTATTTTTTTATCAAAATTATTATCATTGGTAATAATTAATTTCGAGTGAATTTTAAGGACGTTCACTCTTAGACGAAATGCCAAAATGAATGAATAGAAAATTTGGGGTAAAATGTGAATTTGGTCCTATTGATTTTTCTCTAAGAAAAAAAACTAAAAAATAAACAATCCAGTTGAAAGAAAAGTATACAGTGGTGATTTGATAACAGTATTTTACGCAAAATTACGTAAATTTTTAGGATTTTGAGATAATTTTGGTAAAATTTGGTAAAATTTAAAACGGCTAATTCAAAATTCAAATTTTTGGACAAATTTTTTTTTTCCAAAAATCGACAATTTAAGAAAGTTATTTTTTATAACGATTTAAAAAAAAACTTTTTATTCAACCAATTTATGAAAAAAAATACTTTCTTAAATTTTCGATTTTTGGAAAATAAAGTTATTTTCTCAAAAATTTTGAATTGGCTGTTTTGAATTTTACCAAATTTTACCAAAATTATCTCAAAATCCTGAAAATTTACGTTATTTTTCGTAAAATACCTCTTTTTCACTTTTCGGATTTTACGTTAATTTACGTAAAATGTGGTAAAATTTGGTTAATTTAAGGTATTTTACGTAATTTTTCGTAAAATACTGTTATCAAATCACCACTGTATAAGAAAAATTTCGAACGGTCTAATAATTTTTTATTAAATTTTATAATTATTTAAAATTAAAAATTAAATAATTTGCTGTTCTTAATTTAAAATTAAATTTAAGTCTAAACTTTTAGTTTGTATTTTTTACAATTATAACTACGAAGTACAAGACTTGTTTAACAGAGATCATTGAATCTTAACATTTAAATAAATTAAATTTAAAAAACTTTCTTATAGACTTAATAGACCTTAGACGAAAAATAAATCGTCTTAAAACAGTAGGGTGACTTTCATGAACAACATTTTATGTAAAATATACGTAAATTTACCAAAGTTGACGTATAAAAGGAAAAATACAAAATATGGATCTTCACTGTAATCTTTTTTCTACTTTTTTTCTGTTTTGTGTTATTATCTTAATTATTTACGTCATAATTTTTTAATTTAATGCTAAATGGGATCCTTTAAAAACAATATCTCAACAACAAAATTTTTTTTCAATTTTCGATAAGTCTTAGTTTTTGTTAGCTTAAGAATTTTTACTTATATCCGGAACATTTATTAAAGAATTTTATTAGATAAATAACAAATTGTTTTTCTCAATTAGTTAGTTTTAAGTAATATAAAAAGAATTTAAAAAAATAAAAATCTCTTTTTAAAACTGAGAAAAAATAAATTTAAATATAGAAATTGAAATGATTTTCACATCTAGGAATTAAAAACTTTGAATCGATTTTAAGAAAAAAATCATCATCAAATTTAATAAAGAGTTCTTTTGGGCAGCAATTTTTCAACAACATCACGATTTATTAATTTCGCTAAGCTTAAGTTTTTGTTAGCTTAAGAATTTTTACTTATATCCGGAACATTTATTAAAGAATTTTATTAGATAAATAACAAATTGTTTTTCTCAATTAGTTAGTTTTAAGTAATATAAAAAGAATTTAAAAAGATAAAAATCTCTTTTTAAAACTGAGAAAAAATAAATTTAAATTTAGAAATTGAAATGATTTTCACATTTAGGAATTAAAAACTTTGAATCGATTTTAAGAAAAAAATCATCATCAAATTTAATAAAGAGTTCTTTTGGGCAGCAATTTTTCAACAACATCACGATTTATTAATTTCGCTAAGCTTAAGTTTTTGTTAGCTTAAGAATTTTTACTCATATCCGGAACATTTATTAAAGAATTTTATTAGATAAATAACAAATTGTTTTTCTCAATTAGTTAGTTTTAAGTAATATAAAAAGAATTTAAAAAGATAAAAATCTCTTTTTAAAACTGAGAAAAAATAAATTTAAATTTAGAAATTGAAATGATTTTCACATTTAGGAATTAAAAACTTTGAATCGATTTTAAGAAAAAAATCATCATCAAATTTAATAAAGAGTTCTTTTGGGCAACAATTTTTCTAACAACATGACGATTATATTAATTTCGCTAAGCTTAAGTTTTTGTTAGCTTAAGAATTTTTACTTATATCCGGAACATTTATTAAAGAATTTTATTAGATAAATAACAAATTATTTTTCTCAATTAATTAATTTTAAGTAATATTAAAAAAAATTTAACAATAAAAATCTCTTTTTAAAGCTTAGAAAAAATAAATTGAAATTTAGAAATTGAAATTTTTTTCACATTTAGGAATTAAAAACTTTGAATCGATTTTAAGAAAAAAATCATCATCAAATTTAATAAAGAGTTCTTTTGGGCAGCAATTTTTCGACAACATCACGATAAATTCAAATTTGAATATTTTTAATTTGGATTTTGGACACCGGAAGTGTTAAGATGACACTGAATAATCATTCAAATGGTGTTCGGTCAATAGCAGTTCTTCAAAATGGAGATTTAGCGAGCGGATCATTCGATAATACAATTAAAATTTGGAATTTGGACACCGGAAGTATTAAGATGACACTGAACAATCATTCAGGTGATAATTTTTTCACTAGCAGTACTACAAAATGGAGATTTAGCGAGCGGATCATTGGACAATACAATTAAAATTTGGAATTTGGACACCGGTAGTATTAAGATGACACTGAACAATCATTCAGGTGATGTTTTTTCACTAGCAGTGCTACAAAATGGAGATTTAGCGAGCGGATCATTGGATACGACAATTAAAATTTGGAATTTTTACTTATATCCGGAACATTTATTAAAGAATTTTATTAGATAAATAACAAATTATTTTTCTCAATTAATTAATTTTAAGTAATATTAAAAAAAATTTAACAATAAAAATCTCTTTTTAAAGCTTAGAAAAAATAAATTGAAATTTAGAAATTGAAATTTTTTTCACATTTAGGAATTAAAAACTTTGAATCGATTTTAAGAAAAAAATCATCATCAAATTTAATAAAGAGTTCTTTTGGGCAGCAATCTCAATACAAGTTAACATCCGAGGTCGACTACTAAATCTAATATTAAGCTATAAGCCGCCTAACACCAAAAGTGATCAATATCTCGAACAACTAGACAATTTGATCTTCTCGCTCGACTCAAATATTCCATTATTTGTCATTGGTGATCTAAATATGGAATGCTCGTCGAATAATCATTTTAATGAATTCTTATCAAATCATTCTTTAATAAATTTCATTGTTGATCCAACTAGAACAAAAACAAGATTCTTTAAAAATAAATCAGAATTCAAATCAAAAAGCTCACAACTAGACGTAATATTACATAATGGTGATTTTATTAAAGATACTCTTACAATCGAATGCCCATTTAGTGATCACTCATTTATAGCCGCAAAATTAAGCATTTGTCCAATTAAAAGTGAACCTATCTCTATTTGGGGTCGAAATCTTTCTGCTAAAAATATCAACCTCATAATAGAGGAAATAGCAAAAATCGATTTCAACTTTATTGATTTAATACCTTCTGTTGATAATCAATGGGCTACATTTAAAACTGCAATTCATACCATTCTCGATACTATAGCACCAATTAGGGAGATAAAACTTAAAAACAATGACATGTTTCCTTGGTATGATGACGAACTATTGTATATAAGACATTGTCGTGACTCAGCTTACAAAACTTATGTCATCGATAAGTTAAATGGCTTAAAATATGCTCTTTTTTATTACTGGAAAAAAGAGTTTTTTAGGCAATATGAGTTAAAAATAATCAATTACTTCAAAACAAAGACAATGTTCGATTTCAAAAATTCAAAAAAATTTTGGGAATTTTATTCTACTCAAATTAAAATAAAATCAGATAAAACACATAGATCTAATTCACCGACTGAACTTTGTTTCAATGGTAACATAGCGGTCACTGATTCAGCTATTTCCGAAATGTTCAATTTATTTTTTACGTCAATAAGTTCAGATTCAGAAATTGAATTCAAAGACTCTGAAAAATTCTGTGATAATTTCTTCGATGAAATCAGTGCAAATGGTCAAATAAAGGCATCAATGTTCAAATTTGTTTCGATAAGTGAAACCGAAGTAGTTCAAGAAATTGATAAACTATCAGAATCAAGTGGGGCTGGTTATGATGGTATCCCCTCACAAATTTTAAAATCTATTTCTCCGTTTATCTCAAAACTATTAAGCAATATTTTTAATAAATGTATAGCCAATAGTAAAGTCCCTGATGACTTTAAAATAGCAGTAGTTTCACCTCTTTTTAAAAATAAGGGATCCATTGATGATATTAACAACTATCGAGGAATTTCAGTCTTATCTCCGGTTGCTAAAATCTTCGAAAAATTAATATACAAGCAAATATACAATTATTTTATGAAAAACAATTTAATAACTGACAATCAACATGGATTTAGAAATGGTCGTAGTTGTGAAACAGCACTTCATGCTGTAATTTCACAAATGTTTAGCGTTCTTACTGAGAGATTAATAGCTCTTTTTCTTTTCATCGACTTCAAAAAAGCATTTGACACCGTGGACTCGAGAATTCTCCTTAAGAAATTGGAAAAGTATGGATTTGATATGAATGCAATCAAGCTTATCTCCGATTATTTTTCTAATCGCAAACAAATGGTAAAATTCAAGTCTAGTATTTCAACATTAATACAAAATAAACTAGGAGTTCCACAAGGAAGTGTACTTGGACCACTTCTTTTCCTAATCTTCATCAACGATATTGTTTTCTACCTGGTTAATTTTGAAACGAAGTTATTTGCTGATGATACCACACTGTCGTTAATAGCAACTGATCTAAACTTTTTACTAAAAAAATTTGACCATTCTGTTAAGCGTTTAATCGAGTGGTGTGACTTTAATCGAATTGATATTAATTGGTCAAAAACTAAGATCATGTTTATAACAAAGAAGAGGAATATCAATCTCCCAAAGAATATTCTTATAGGGAATACTTCTGTCGAAGTAGTTGACTCATTCAAGCTCCTTGGAATAAAAATTGATAATAAACTTAATTTTTTAAAACATACGAACGATCTTAGAAGTAAAATTAAGAGACAGCTTTTTTCGATCAAAGATTTGTTTCACCTTTCATTTTCAGTCAAGATTCAATTTTTTAAAACCTTTATCTTACCACACTTCGACTACTGTATGACCTTATTAATTTATTTTCCAAAGAAAACAATTCAGAAAATTGCAGATGCATATTATCTGTGTTTATACAAGCTTTTCAATATCAATCCTATGATAAATGATAACCAAGACTTCAATCATTTCAACAGCAATCTTGAAAAACTAAACATAAACTGTTTTATTCATCGCCTAATAATTAGGCTCTCGAACTTTATATACTCAATCAAGGTAAATTCAAATGCCCCTGATGAGCTAAAATCGAAACTCATATACAACTACCAACTAATACGTCCTTATAAACTACGGAATGACAAACAACTCGCTGTTCCATCAAAAGGTAAATTCAATGACTATGGTGAAAGGACATTTGCCTTTTTTTACTCGAAATATATTAATAACGTAATCCGAAACGAACTTGAACATACTCCAACAACGTTTGAGGCACGAGTCAAGAACAATGTCAATTTCTTTTATATGAAATTTATAAAATTTTTTGGAAATTTTGATTTGAAATTTAAAAACTTTAATTATTAATTTTATCAGTTAACTTTTATTTTTATTTATTTTAACTTCTAAATTGATCAATAAATGCGTTCACTTGGCTCTCTATGAGATTGGCACTTCGCCGTTCAAGTGAATTGGAATTAAAGAATTTTATTAGATAAATAACAAATTGTTTTTCTCAATTAGTTAGTTTTAAGTAATATAAAAAGAATTTAAAAAGATAAAAATCTCTTTTTAAAACTGAGAAAAAATAAATTTAAATTTAGAAATTGAAATGATTTTCACATTTAGGAATTAAAAACTTTGAATCGATTTTAAGAAAAAAATCATCATCAAATTTAATAAAGAGTTCTTTTGGGCAACAATTTTTCTAACAACATGACGATTATATTAATTTCGCTAAGCTTAAGTTTTTGTTAGCTTAAGAATTTTTACTTATATCCGGAACATTTATTAAAGAATTTTATTAGATAAATAACAAATTATTTTTCTCAATTAATTAATTTTAAGTAATATTAAAAAAAATTTAACAATAAAAATCTCTTTTTAAAGCTTAGAAAAAATAAATTGAAATTTAGAAATTGAAATTTTTTTCACATTTAGGAATTAAAAACTTTGAATCGATTTTAAGAAAAAAATCATCATCAAATTTAATAAAGAGTTCTTTTGGGCAGCAATTTTTCGACAACATCACGATAAATTCAAATTTGAATATTTTTAATTTGGATTTTGGACACCGGAAGTGTTAAGATGACACTGAATAATCATTCAAATGGTGTTCGGTCAATAGCAGTTCTTCAAAATGGAGATTTAGCGAGCGGATCATTCGATAATACAATTAAAATTTGGAATTTGGACACCGGAAGTATTAAGATGACACTGAACAATCATTCAGGTGATAATTTTTTCACTAGCAGTACTACAAAATGGAGATTTAGCGAGCGGATCATTGGACAATACAATTAAAATTTGGAATTTGGACACCGGTAGTATTAAGATGACACTGAACAATCATTCAGGTGATGTTTTTTCACTAGCAGTGCTACAAAATGGAGATTTAGCGAGCGGATCATTGGATACGACAATTAAAATTTGGAATTTGGACACCGGAAATGTCAAGATGACACTGAATAATCATTCAGATACTGTTTTTTCACTAGCAGTACTACAAAATGGAGATTTAGCGAGCGGATCATCGGATACGACAATTAAAATTTGGAATTTGGACACCGGAAGTGTTAAGATGACACTGAATAATCATTCAGGTACTGTTTTTTCACTAGCAGTACTACAAAATGGAGATTTAGCGAGCGGATCATTGGAAAATACAATTAAAATTTGGAATTTGGACACCGGAAGTGTTAAGATGACACTGAATAATCATTCAGGTACTGTTTTTTCACTAGCAGTACTACAAAATGGAGATTTAGCGAGCGGATCATTGGAAAATACAATTAAAATTTGGAATTTGGACACCGGAAGTGTTAAGATGACACTGAACAATCATTCAGGTGATGTTTTTTCACTAGCAGTACTACAAAATGGAGGTTTAGCGAGCGGATCATCGGATACGACAATTAAAATTTGGATTTTGGACACCGGAAGTGTTAAGATGACACTGAATAATCATTCAAATGGTGTTCGGTCAATAGCAGTTCTTCAAAATGGAGATTTAGCGAGCGGATCATTCGATAATACAATTAAAATTTGGAATTTGGACACCGGAAGTATTAAGATGACACTGAACAATCATTCAGGTGATAATTTTTTCACTAGCAGTACTACAAAATGGAGATTTAGCGAGCGGATCATTGGACAATACAATTAAAATTTGGAATTTGGACACCGGTAGTATTAAGATGACACTGAACAATCATTCAGGTGATGTTTTTTCACTAGCAGTGCTACAAAATGGAGATTTAGCGAGCGGATCATTGGATACGACAATTAAAATTTGGAATTTTTACTTATATCCGGAACATTTATTAAAGAATTTTATTAGATAAATAACAAATTATTTTTCTCAATTAATTAATTTTAAGTAATATTAAAAAAAATTTAACAATAAAAATCTCTTTTTAAAGCTTAGAAAAAATAAATTGAAATTTAGAAATTGAAATTTTTTTCACATTTAGGAATTAAAAACTTTGAATCGATTTTAAGAAAAAAATCATCATCAAATTTAATAAAGAGTTCTTTTGGGCAGCAATCTCAATACAAGTTAACATCCGAGGTCGACTACTAAATCTAATATTAAGCTATAAGCCGCCTAACACCAAAAGTGATCAATATCTCGAACAACTAGACAATTTGATCTTCTCGCTCGACTCAAATATTCCATTATTTGTCATTGGTGATCTAAATATGGAATGCTCGTCGAATAATCATTTTAATGAATTCTTATCAAATCATTCTTTAATAAATTTCATTGTTGATCCAACTAGAACAAAAACAAGATTCTTTAAAAATAAATCAGAATTCAAATCAAAAAGCTCACAACTAGACGTAATATTACATAATGGTGATTTTATTAAAGATACTCTTACAATCGAATGCCCATTTAGTGATCACTCATTTATAGCCGCAAAATTAAGCATTTGTCCAATTAAAAGTGAACCTATCTCTATTTGGGGTCGAAATCTTTCTGCTAAAAATATCAACCTCATAATAGAGGAAATAGCAAAAATCGATTTCAACTTTATTGATTTAATACCTTCTGTTGATAATCAATGGGCTACATTTAAAACTGCAATTCATACCATTCTCGATACTATAGCACCAATTAGGGAGATAAAACTTAAAAACAATGACATGTTTCCTTGGTATGATGACGAACTATTGTATATAAGACATTGTCGTGACTCAGCTTACAAAACTTATGTCATCGATAAGTTAAATGGCTTAAAATATGCTCTTTTTTATTACTGGAAAAAAGAGTTTTTTAGGCAATATGAGTTAAAAATAATCAATTACTTCAAAACAAAGACAATGTTCGATTTCAAAAATTCAAAAAAATTTTGGGAATTTTATTCTACTCAAATTAAAATAAAATCAGATAAAACACATAGATCTAATTCACCGACTGAACTTTGTTTCAATGGTAACATAGCGGTCACTGATTCAGCTATTTCCGAAATGTTCAATTTATTTTTTACGTCAATAAGTTCAGATTCAGAAATTGAATTCAAAGACTCTGAAAAATTCTGTGATAATTTCTTCGATGAAATCAGTGCAAATGGTCAAATAAAGGCATCAATGTTCAAATTTGTTTCGATAAGTGAAACCGAAGTAGTTCAAGAAATTGATAAACTATCAGAATCAAGTGGGGCTGGTTATGATGGTATCCCCTCACAAATTTTAAAATCTATTTCTCCGTTTATCTCAAAACTATTAAGCAATATTTTTAATAAATGTATAGCCAATAGTAAAGTCCCTGATGACTTTAAAATAGCAGTAGTTTCACCTCTTTTTAAAAATAAGGGATCCATTGATGATATTAACAACTATCGAGGAATTTCAGTCTTATCTCCGGTTGCTAAAATCTTCGAAAAATTAATATACAAGCAAATATACAATTATTTTATGAAAAACAATTTAATAACTGACAATCAACATGGATTTAGAAATGGTCGTAGTTGTGAAACAGCACTTCATGCTGTAATTTCACAAATGTTTAGCGTTCTTACTGAGAGATTAATAGCTCTTTTTCTTTTCATCGACTTCAAAAAAGCATTTGACACCGTGGACTCGAGAATTCTCCTTAAGAAATTGGAAAAGTATGGATTTGATATGAATGCAATCAAGCTTATCTCCGATTATTTTTCTAATCGCAAACAAATGGTAAAATTCAAGTCTAGTATTTCAACATTAATACAAAATAAACTAGGAGTTCCACAAGGAAGTGTACTTGGACCACTTCTTTTCCTAATCTTCATCAACGATATTGTTTTCTACCTGGTTAATTTTGAAACGAAGTTATTTGCTGATGATACCACACTGTCGTTAATAGCAACTGATCTAAACTTTTTACTAAAAAAATTTGACCATTCTGTTAAGCGTTTAATCGAGTGGTGTGACTTTAATCGAATTGATATTAATTGGTCAAAAACTAAGATCATGTTTATAACAAAGAAGAGGAATATCAATCTCCCAAAGAATATTCTTATAGGGAATACTTCTGTCGAAGTAGTTGACTCATTCAAGCTCCTTGGAATAAAAATTGATAATAAACTAAATTTTTTAAAACATACGAACGATCTTAGAAGTAAAATTAAGAGACAGCTTTTTTCGATCAAAGATTTGTTTCACCTTTCATTTTCAGTCAAGATTCAATTTTTTAAAACCTTTATCTTACCACACTTCGACTACTGTATGACCTTATTAATTTATTTTCCAAAGAAAACAATTCAGAAAATTGCAGATGCATATTATCTGTGTTTATACAAGCTTTTCAATATCAATCCTATGATAAATGATAACCAAGACTTCAATCATTTCAACAGCAATCTTGAAAAACTAAACATAAACTGTTTTATTCATCGCCTAATAATTAGGCTCTCGAACTTTATATACTCAATCAAGGTAAATTCAAATGCCCCTGATGAGCTAAAATCGAAACTCATATACAACTACCAACTAATACGTCCTTATAAACTACGGAATGACAAACAACTCGCTGTTCCATCAAAAGGTAAATTCAATGACTATGGTGAAAGGACATTTGCCTTTTTTTACTCGAAATATATTAATAACGTAATCCGAAACGAACTTGAACATACTCCAACAACGTTTGAGGCACGAGTCAAGAACAATGTCAATTTCTTTTATATGAAATTTATAAAATTTTTTGGAAATTTTGATTTGAAATTTAAAAACTTTAATTATTAATTTTATCAGTTAACTTTTATTTTTATTTATTTTAACTTCTAAATTGATCAATAAATGCGTTCACTTGGCTCTCTATGAGATTGGCACTTCGCCGTTCAAGTGAATTGGAATTAAAGAATTTTATTAGATAAATAACAAATTGTTTTTCTCAATTAGTTAGTTTTAAGTAATATAAAAAGAATTTAAAAAGATAAAAATCTCTTTTTAAAACTGAGAAAAAATAAATTTAAATTTAGAAATTGAAATGATTTTCACATTTAGGAATTAAAAACTTTGAATCGATTTTAAGAAAAAAATCATCATCAAATTTAATAAAGAGTTCTTTTGGGCAGCAATTTTTCAACAACATCACGATTTATTAATTTCGCTAAGCTTAAGTTTTTGTTAGCTTAAGAATTTTTACTTATATCCGGAACATTTATTAAAGAATTTTATTAGATAAATAACAAATTATTTTTCTCAATTAATTAATTTTAAGTAATATTAAAAAAAATTTAACAATAAAAATCTCTTTTTAAAGCTTAGAAAAAATAAATTGAAATTTAGAAATTGAAATTTTTTTCACATTTAGGAATTAAAAACTTTGAATCGATTTTAAGAAAAAAATCATCATCAAATTTAATAAAGAGTTCTTTTGGGCAGCAATTTTTCGACAACATCACGATAAATTCAAATTTGAATATTTTTAATTTGGATTTTGGACACCGGAAGTGTTAAGATGACACTGAATAATCATTCAAATGGTGTTCGGTCAATAGCAGTTCTTCAAAATGGAGATTTAGCGAGCGGATCATTCGATAATACAATTAAAATTTGGAATTTGGACACCGGAAGTATTAAGATGACACTGAACAATCATTCAGGTGATAATTTTTTCACTAGCAGTACTACAAAATGGAGATTTAGCGAGCGGATCATTGGACAATACAATTAAAATTTGGAATTTGGACACCGGTAGTATTAAGATGACACTGAACAATCATTCAGGTGATGTTTTTTCACTAGCAGTGCTACAAAATGGAGATTTAGCGAGCGGATCATTGGATACGACAATTAAAATTTGGAATTTGGACACCGGAAATGTCAAGATGACACTGAATAATCATTCAGATACTGTTTTTTCACTAGCAGTACTACAAAATGGAGATTTAGCGAGCGGATCATCGGATACGACAATTAAAATTTGGAATTTGGACACCGGAAGTGTTAAGATGACACTGAATAATCATTCAGGTACTGTTTTTTCACTAGCAGTACTACAAAATGGAGATTTAGCGAGCGGATCATTGGAAAATACAATTAAAATTTGGAATTTGGACACCGGAAGTGTTAAGATGACACTGAATAATCATTCAGGTACTGTTTTTTCACTAGCAGTACTACAAAATGGAGATTTAGCGAGCGGATCATTGGAAAATACAATTAAAATTTGGAATTTGGACACCGGAAGTGTTAAGATGACACTGAACAATCATTCAGGTGATGTTTTTTCACTAGCAGTACTACAAAATGGAGGTTTAGCGAGCGGATCATCGGATACGACAATTAAAATTTGGATTTTGGACACCGGAAGTGTTAAGATGACACTGAATAATCATTCAAATGGTGTTCGGTCAATAGCAGTTCTTCAAAATGGAGATTTAGCGAGCGGATCATTCGATAATACAATTAAAATTTGGAATTTGGACACCGGAAGTATTAAGATGACACTGAACAATCATTCAGGTGATAATTTTTTCACTAGCAGTACTACAAAATGGAGATTTAGCGAGCGGATCATTGGACAATACAATTAAAATTTGGAATTTGGACACCGGTAGTATTAAGATGACACTGAACAATCATTCAGGTGATGTTTTTTCACTAGCAGTGCTACAAAATGGAGATTTAGCGAGCGGATCATTGGATACGACAATTAAAATTTGGAATTTTTACTTATATCCGGAACATTTATTAAAGAATTTTATTAGATAAATAACAAATTATTTTTCTCAATTAATTAATTTTAAGTAATATTAAAAAAAATTTAACAATAAAAATCTCTTTTTAAAGCTTAGAAAAAATAAATTGAAATTTAGAAATTGAAATTTTTTTCACATTTAGGAATTAAAAACTTTGAATCGATTTTAAGAAAAAAATCATCATCAAATTTAATAAAGAGTTCTTTTGGGCAGCAATCTCAATACAAGTTAACATCCGAGGTCGACTACTAAATCTAATATTAAGCTATAAGCCGCCTAACACCAAAAGTGATCAATATCTCGAACAACTAGACAATTTGATCTTCTCGCTCGACTCAAATATTCCATTATTTGTCATTGGTGATCTAAATATGGAATGCTCGTCGAATAATCATTTTAATGAATTCTTATCAAATCATTCTTTAATAAATTTCATTGTTGATCCAACTAGAACAAAAACAAGATTCTTTAAAAATAAATCAGAATTCAAATCAAAAAGCTCACAACTAGACGTAATATTACATAATGGTGATTTTATTAAAGATACTCTTACAATCGAATGCCCATTTAGTGATCACTCATTTATAGCCGCAAAATTAAGCATTTGTCCAATTAAAAGTGAACCTATCTCTATTTGGGGTCGAAATCTTTCTGCTAAAAATATCAACCTCATAATAGAGGAAATAGCAAAAATCGATTTCAACTTTATTGATTTAATACCTTCTGTTGATAATCAATGGGCTACATTTAAAACTGCAATTCATACCATTCTCGATACTATAGCACCAATTAGGGAGATAAAACTTAAAAACAATGACATGTTTCCTTGGTATGATGACGAACTATTGTATATAAGACATTGTCGTGACTCAGCTTACAAAACTTATGTCATCGATAAGTTAAATGGCTTAAAATATGCTCTTTTTTATTACTGGAAAAAAGAGTTTTTTAGGCAATATGAGTTAAAAATAATCAATTACTTCAAAACAAAGACAATGTTCGATTTCAAAAATTCAAAAAAATTTTGGGAATTTTATTCTACTCAAATTAAAATAAAATCAGATAAAACACATAGATCTAATTCACCGACTGAACTTTGTTTCAATGGTAACATAGCGGTCACTGATTCAGCTATTTCCGAAATGTTCAATTTATTTTTTACGTCAATAAGTTCAGATTCAGAAATTGAATTCAAAGACTCTGAAAAATTCTGTGATAATTTCTTCGATGAAATCAGTGCAAATGGTCAAATAAAGGCATCAATGTTCAAATTTGTTTCGATAAGTGAAACCGAAGTAGTTCAAGAAATTGATAAACTATCAGAATCAAGTGGGGCTGGTTATGATGGTATCCCCTCACAAATTTTAAAATCTATTTCTCCGTTTATCTCAAAACTATTAAGCAATATTTTTAATAAATGTATAGCCAATAGTAAAGTCCCTGATGACTTTAAAATAGCAGTAGTTTCACCTCTTTTTAAAAATAAGGGATCCATTGATGATATTAACAACTATCGAGGAATTTCAGTCTTATCTCCGGTTGCTAAAATCTTCGAAAAATTAATATACAAGCAAATATACAATTATTTTATGAAAAACAATTTAATAACTGACAATCAACATGGATTTAGAAATGGTCGTAGTTGTGAAACAGCACTTCATGCTGTAATTTCACAAATGTTTAGCGTTCTTACTGAGAGATTAATAGCTCTTTTTCTTTTCATCGACTTCAAAAAAGCATTTGACACCGTGGACTCGAGAATTCTCCTTAAGAAATTGGAAAAGTATGGATTTGATATGAATGCAATCAAGCTTATCTCCGATTATTTTTCTAATCGCAAACAAATGGTAAAATTCAAGTCTAGTATTTCAACATTAATACAAAATAAACTAGGAGTTCCACAAGGAAGTGTACTTGGACCACTTCTTTTCCTAATCTTCATCAACGATATTGTTTTCTACCTGGTTAATTTTGAAACGAAGTTATTTGCTGATGATACCACACTGTCGTTAATAGCAACTGATCTAAACTTTTTACTAAAAAAATTTGACCATTCTGTTAAGCGTTTAATCGAGTGGTGTGACTTTAATCGAATTGATATTAATTGGTCAAAAACTAAGATCATGTTTATAACAAAGAAGAGGAATATCAATCTCCCAAAGAATATTCTTATAGGGAATACTTCTGTCGAAGTAGTTGACTCATTCAAGCTCCTTGGAATAAAAATTGATAATAAACTAAATTTTTTAAAACATACGAACGATCTTAGAAGTAAAATTAAGAGACAGCTTTTTTCGATCAAAGATTTGTTTCACCTTTCATTTTCAGTCAAGATTCAATTTTTTAAAACCTTTATCTTACCACACTTCGACTACTGTATGACCTTATTAATTTATTTTCCAAAGAAAACAATTCAGAAAATTGCAGATGCATATTATCTGTGTTTATACAAGCTTTTCAATATCAATCCTATGATAAATGATAACCAAGACTTCAATCATTTCAACAGCAATCTTGAAAAACTAAACATAAACTGTTTTATTCATCGCCTAATAATTAGGCTCTCGAACTTTATATACTCAATCAAGGTAAATTCAAATGCCCCTGATGAGCTAAAATCGAAACTCATATACAACTACCAACTAATACGTCCTTATAAACTACGGAATGACAAACAACTCGCTGTTCCATCAAAAGGTAAATTCAATGACTATGGTGAAAGGACATTTGCCTTTTTTTACTCGAAATATATTAATAACGTAATCCGAAACGAACTTGAACATACTCCAACAACGTTTGAGGCACGAGTCAAGAACAATGTCAATTTCTTTTATATGAAATTTATAAAATTTTTTGGAAATTTTGATTTGAAATTTAAAAACTTTAATTATTAATTTTATCAGTTAACTTTTATTTTTATTTATTTTAACTTCTAAATTGATCAATAAATGCGTTCACTTGGCTCTCTATGAGATTGGCACTTCGCCGTTCAAGTGAATTGGAATTAAAGAATTTTATTAGATAAATAACAAATTGTTTTTCTCAATTAGTTAGTTTTAAGTAATATAAAAAGAATTTAAAAAGATAAAAATCTCTTTTTAAAACTGAGAAAAAATAAATTTAAATTTAGAAATTGAAATGATTTTCACATTTAGGAATTAAAAACTTTGAATCGATTTTAAGAAAAAAATCATCATCAAATTTAATAAAGAGTTCTTTTGGGCAGCAATTTTTCAACAACATCACGATTTATTAATTTCGCTAAGCTTAAGTTTTTGTTAGCTTAAGAATTTTTACTCATATCCGGAACATTTATTAAAGAATTTTATTAGATAAATAACAAATTGTTTTTCTCAATTAGTTAGTTTTAAGTAATATAAAAAGAATTTAAAAAGATAAAAATCTCTTTTTAAAACTGAGAAAAAATAAATTTAAATTTAGAAATTGAAATGATTTTCACATTTAGGAATTAAAAACTTTGAATCGATTTTAAGAAAAAAATCATCATCAAATTTAATAAAGAGTTCTTTTGGGCAACAATTTTTCTAACAACATGACGATTATATTAATTTCGCTAAGCTTAAGTTTTTGTTAGCTTAAGAATTTTTACTTATATCCGGAACATTTATTAAAGAATTTTATTAGATAAATAACAAATTATTTTTCTCAATTAATTAATTTTAAGTAATATTAAAAAAAATTTAACAATAAAAATCTCTTTTTAAAGCTTAGAAAAAATAAATTGAAATTTAGAAATTGAAATTTTTTTCACATTTAGGAATTAAAAACTTTGAATCGATTTTAAGAAAAAAATCATCATCAAATTTAATAAAGAGTTCTTTTGGGCAGCAATTTTTCGACAACATCACGATAAATTCAAATTTGAATATTTTTAATTTGGATTTTGGACACCGGAAGTGTTAAGATGACACTGAATAATCATTCAAATGGTGTTCGGTCAATAGCAGTTCTTCAAAATGGAGATTTAGCGAGCGGATCATTCGATAATACAATTAAAATTTGGAATTTGGACACCGGAAGTATTAAGATGACACTGAACAATCATTCAGGTGATAATTTTTTCACTAGCAGTACTACAAAATGGAGATTTAGCGAGCGGATCATTGGACAATACAATTAAAATTTGGAATTTGGACACCGGTAGTATTAAGATGACACTGAACAATCATTCAGGTGATGTTTTTTCACCAGCAGTGCTACAAAATGGAGATTTAGCGAGCGGATCATTGGATACGACAATTAAAATTTGGAATTTGGACACCGGAAATGTCAAGATGACACTGAATAATCATTCAGATACTGTTTTTTCACTAGCAGTACTACAAAATGGAGATTTAGCGAGCGGATCATCGGATACGACAATTAAAATTTGGAATTTGGACACCGGAAGTGTTAAGATGACACTGAATAATCATTAAGGTACTGTTTTTTCACTAGCAGTACTACAAAATGGAGATTTAGCGAGCGGATCATTGGATAATACAATTAAAATTTGGAATTTGGACACCGGAAGTGTTAAGATGACACTGAATAATCATTCAGGTACTGTTTTTTCACTAGCAGTACTACAAAATGGAGATTTAGCGAGCGGATCATCGGATACGACAATTAAAATTTGGAATTTGGACATCGGAAGTGTTAAGATCACACTGAACAATCATTCAGGTGATGTTTTTTCACTAGCAGTACTACAAAATGGAGGTTTAGCGAGCGGATCATCGGATACGACAATTAAAATTTGGATTTTGGACACCGGAAGTGTTAAGATGACACTGAATAATCATTCAAATGGTGTTCGGTCAATAGCAGTTCTTCAAAATGGAGATTTAGCGAGCGAATCATTCGATAATACAATTAAAATTTGGAATTTGGACACCGGAAGTATTAAGAAGACACTGAACAATCATTCAGGTGATAATTTTTTCACTAGCAGTACTACAAAATGGAGATTTAGCGAGCGGATCATTGGACAATACAATTAAAATTTGGAATTTGGACACCGGTAGTATTAAGATGACACTGAACAATCATTCAGGTGATGTTTTTTCATTAGCAGTGCTACAAAATGGAGATTTAGCGAGCGGATCATCGGATACGACAATTAAAATTTGGAATTTGGACACCGGAAGTGTTAAGATGACACTGAATAATCATTCAGGTACTGTTTTTTCACCAGCAGTACTACAAAATGGAGATTTAGCGAGCGGATCATCGGATACGACAATTAAAATTTGGAATTTGGACACCGGAAGTGTTAAGATGACACTGAATAATCATTCAGGTACTGTTTTTTCACCAGCAGTACTACAAAATGGAGATTTAGCGAGCGGATCATTGGACAATACAATTAAAATTTTGAATTTGGACACCGGACGTGTTAAGATGACACTGAATAATCATTCAAATGGTGTTCGGTCACTAGCAGTTCTTCAAAATGGAGATTTAGCGAGCGGATCATTGGATAATACAATTAAAATTTGGAATTTGGACACCGGAAATGTCAAGATGACACTGAATAATCATTCAGATACTGTTTTTTCACTAGCAGTACTACAAAATGGAGATTTAGCGAGCGGATCATCGGATACGACAATTAAAATTTTGAATTTGGACACCGGACGTTTTAAGATGACACTGAATAATCATTCAGGTACTGTTTTTTCACTAGCAGTACTACAAAATGGAGATTTAGCGAGTGGATCATCGGATACGACAATTAAAATTTGGAATTTGGACACCGGAAGTGTTAAGATGACACTGAATAATCATTCAGGTACTGTTTTTTCACTAGCAGTACTACAAAATGGAGATTTAGCGAGCGGATCATCGGATACGACAATTAAAATTTTGAATTTGGACACCGGACGTGTTAAGATGACACTGAATAATCATTCAGGTACTGTTTTTTCACTAGCAGTACTACAAAATGGAGATTTAGCGAGCGGATCATCGGATACGACAATTAAAATTTGGAATTTGGACATCGGAAGTGTTAAGATGACACTGAACAATCATTCGGGTGATGTTTTTTCACTAGCAGTACTACAAAATGGAGGTTTAGCGAGCGGATCATCGGATACGACAATTAAAATTTGGATTTTGGACACCGGAAGTGTTAAGATGACACTGAATAATCATTCAAATGGTGTTCGGTCAATAGCAGTTCTTCAAAATGGAGATTTAGCGAGCGGATCATTCGATAATACAATTAAAATTTGGAATTTGGACACCGGAAGTATTAAGATGACACTGAACAATCATTCAGGTGATAATTTTTTCACTAGCAGTACTACAAAATGGAGATTTAGCGAGCGGATCATTGGACAATACAATTAAAATTTGGAATTTGGACACCGGTAGTATTAAGATGACACTGAACAATCATTCAGGTGATGTTTTTTCACTAGCAGTGCTACAAAATGGAGATTTAGCGAGCGGATCATCGGATACGACAATTAAAATTTGGAATTTGGACACCGGAAGTGTTAAGATGACACTGAATAATCATTCAGGTACTGTTTTTTCACCAGCAGTACTACAAAATGGAGATTTAGCGAGCGGATCATCGGATACGACAATTAAAATTTTGAATTTGGACACCGGACGTGTTAAGATGACACTGAATAATCATTCAGGTACTGTTTTTTCACTAGCATTACTACAAAATGGAGATTTATCGAGCGGATCATCGGATACGACAATTAAAATTTGGAATTTGGACACCGGAAGTGTTAAGATGACACTGAATAATCATTCAGGTACTGTTTTTTCACTAGCAGTACTACAAAATGGAGATTTAGCGAGCGGATCATCGGATACGACAATTAAAATTTGGAATTTGGACACCGGAAGTGTTAAGATGACACTGAATAATCATTCAAATGGTGTTCGGTCACTAGCAGTTCTTCAAAATGGAGATTTAGCGAGCGGATCATTGGATAATACAATTAAAATTTGGAATTTGGACACCGGAAGTGTTAAGATGACACTGATCAATCATTCAGGTGATGTTTTTTCACTAGCAGTACTACAAAATGGAGATTTAGCGAGCGGATCATTGGATAACACAATTAAAATTTGGAATTTGTACACCGGAAGTGTTAAGATGACACTGAACAATCATTCAGGTGATGTTTTTTCACTAGCAGTACTACAAAATGGAGATTTAGCGAGCGGATCATCGGATACGACAATTAAAATTTTGAATTTGGACACCGGACGTGTTAAGATGACACTGAATAATCATTCAGGTACTGTTTTTTTCACTAGCAGTACTACAAAATGGAGATTTATCGAGCGGATCATCGGATACGACAATTAAAATTTGGAATTTGGACACCGGAAGTGTTAAGATGACACTGAATAATCATTCAGGTACTGTTTTTTCACTAGCAGTACTACAAAATGGAGATTTAGCGAGCGGATCATCGGATACGACAATTAAAATTTGGAATTTGGACACCGGAAGTGTTAAGATGACACTGAATAATCATTCAAATGGTGTTCGGTCACTAGCAGTTCTTCAAAATGGAGATTTAGCGAGCGGATCATTGGATAATACAATTAAAATTTGGAATTTGGACACCGGAAGTGTTAAGATGACACTGAACAATCATTCAGGTGATGTTTTTTCACTAGCAGTACTACAAAATGGAGATTTAGCGAGCGGATCATCGGATACGACAATTAAAATTTTGAATTTGGACACCGGACGTGTTAAGATGACACTGAATAATCATTCAGGTACTGTTTTTTCACTAGCAGTACTACAAAATGGAGATTTAGCGAGCGGATCATCGGATACGACAATTAAAATTTGGAATTTGGACACCGGAAGTGTTAAGATGACACTGAACAATCATTCAGGTGATGTTTTTTCACTAGCAGTACTACAAAATGGAGATTTAGCGAGCGGATCATTGGATAATACAATTAAAATTTGGAATTTGTACACCGGAAGTGTTAAGATGACACTGAACAATCATTCAGGTGATGTTTTTTCACTAGCAGTACTACAAAATGGAGATTTAGCGAGCGGATCATCGGATACGACAATTAAAATTTTGAATTTGGACACCGGACGTGTTAAGATGACACTGAATAATCATTCAGGTACTGTTTTTTTCACTAGCAGTACTACAAAATGGAGATTTAGCGAGCGGATCATCGGATACGACAATTAAAATTTGGAATTTGGACACCGGAAGTGTTAAGATGACACTGAACAATCATTCAGGTGATGTTTTTTCACTAGCAGTACTACAAAATAGAGATTTAGCGAGCGGATCATCGGATACGACAATTAAAATTTGGAATTTGGACACCGGAAGTGTTAAGATGACACTGAATAATCATTCAAATGGTGTTCGGTCACTAGCAGTTCTTCAAAATGGAGATTTAGCGAGCGGATCATTGGATAATACAATTAAAATTTGGAATTTGGACACCGGAAGTGTTAAGATGACACTGAACAATCATTCAGGTGATGTTTTTTCACTAGCAGTACTACAAAATGGAGATTTAGCGAGCGGATCATCGGATACGACAATTAAAATTTGGAATTTGGACACCGGAAGTGTTAAGATGACACTGAATAATCATTCAAATGGTGTTCGGTCACTAGCAGTTCTTCAAAATGGAGATTTAGCGAGCGGATCATTGGATAATACAATTAAAATTTGGAATTTGGACACCGGAAGTGTTAAGATGACACTGATCAATCATTCAGGTGATGTTTTTTCACTAGCAGTACTACAAAATGGAGATTTAGCGAGCGGATCATTGGATAACACAATTAAAATTTGGAATTTGTACACCGGAAGTGTTAAGATGACACTGAACAATCATTCAGGTGATGTTTTTTCACTAGCAGTACTACAAAATGGAGATTTAGCGAGCGGATCATCGGATACGACAATTAAAATTTTGAATTTGGACACCGGACGTGTTAAGATGACACTGAATAATCATTCAGGTACTGTTTTTTCACTAGCAGTACTACAAAATGGAGATTTATCGAGCGGATCATCGGATACGACAATTAAAATTTGGAATTTGGACACCGGAAGTGTTAAGATGACACTGAATAATCATTCAGGTACTGTTTTTTCACTAGCAGTACTACAAAATGGAGATTTAGCGAGCGGATCATCGGATACGACAATTAAAATTTGGAATTTGGACACCGGAAGTGTTAAGATGACACTGAATAATCATTCAAATGGTGTTCGGTCACTAGCAGTTCTTCAAAATGGAGATTTAGCGAGCGGATCATTGGATAATACAATTAAAATTTGGAATTTGGACACCGGAAGTGTTAAGATGACACTGAACAATCATTCAGGTGATGTTTTTTCACTAGCAGTACTACAAAATGGAGATTTAGCGAGCGGATCATCGGATACGACAATTAAAATTTTGAATTTGGACACCGGACGTGTTAAGATGACACTGAATAATCATTCAGGTACTGTTTTTTCACTAGCAGTACTACAAAATGGAGATTTAGCGAGCGGATCATCGGATACGACAATTAAAATTTGGAATTTGGACACCGGAAGTGTTAAGATGACACTGATCAATCATTCAGGTGATGTTTTTTCACTAGCAGTACTACAAAATGGAGATTTAGCGAGCGGATCATTGGATAATACAATTAAAATTTGGAATTTGTACACCGGAAGTGTTAAGATGACACTGAACAATCATTCAGGTGATGTTTTTTCACTAGCAGTACTACAAAATGGAGATTTAGCGAGCGGATCATCGGATACGACAATTAAAATTTTGAATTTGGACACCGGACGTGTTAAGATGACACTGAATAATCATTCAGGTACTGTTTTTTTCACTAGCAGTACTACAAAATGGAGATTTAGCGAGCGGATCATCGGATACGACAATTAAAATTTGGAATTTGGACACCGGAAGTGTTAAGATGACACTGAACAATCATTCAGGTGATGTTTTTTCACTAGCAGTACTACAAAATAGAGATTTAGCGAGCGGATCATCGGATACGACAATTAAAATTTGGAATTTGGACACCGGAAGTGTTAAGATGACACTGAATAATCATTCAAATGGTGTTCGGTCACTAGCAGTTCTTCAAAATGGAGATTTAGCGAGCGGATCATTGGATAATACAATTAAAATTTGGAATTTGGACACCGGAAGTGTTAAGATGACACTGAACAATCATTCAGGTGATGTTTTTTCACTAGCAGTACTACAAAATGGAGATTTAGCGAGCGGATCATTGGATAATACAATTAAAATTTGGAATTTGGACACCGGAAGTGTTGAGATGACACTGAACAATCATTCAGGTGATGTTTTTTCACTAGCAGTGCTACAAAATGGAGATTTAGCGAGCGGATCATCGGATACGACAATTAAAATTTGGAATTTGGACACCGGACGTGTTAAGATGACACTGAATAATCATTCAGGTACTGTTTTTTCACTAGCAGTACTACAAAATGGAGATTTAGCGAGCGGATCATCAGATACGACAATAAAAATTTTGAATTTGGACACCGGACGTGTTAAGATGACACTGAATAATCATTCAAATGGTGTTCGGTCACTAGCAGTTCTTCAAAATGGAGATTTAGCGAGCGGATCATTGGATAATACAATTAAAATTTGGAATTTGGACACCGGAAGTGTTAAGATGACACTGAACTATCATTCAAGTGATTTTTTTTACTAGCAGTACTACAAAATGGAGATTTAGCGAGCGGATCATTTGATAATACAATTAAAATTTGGAATTTGGACACCGGAAGTGTTAAGATGACACTGAACAATCATTCAGGTGATGTTTTTTCACTAGCAGTGCTACAAAATGGAGATTTAGCGAGCGGATCATCGGATACGACAATTAAAATTTGGAATTTGGACAACGGAAGTGTTAAGATGACACTGAATAATCATTCAGGTACTGTTTTTTCACTAGCAGTACTACAAAATGGAGATTTAGCGAGCGGATCATCGGATACGACAATTAAAATTTGGAATTTGGACACCGGAAGTGTTAAGATGACACTGAATAATCATTCAGGTACTGTTTTTTCACTAGCAGCACTACAAAATGGAGATTTAGCGAGCGGATCATCGGATACGACAATTAAAATTTGGAATTAGGACACCGGAAGTGTTAAGATGACACTGAACAATCATTCAGGTGATGTTTTTTCACTAGCAGTACTACAAAATGGAGATTTAGCGAGCGGATCATCGGATACGACAATTAAAATTTGGAATTTGGACACCGGAAGTGTTAAGATGACACTGAATAATCATTCAGGTACTGTTTTTTCACTAGCAGTACTACAAAATGGAGATTTAGCGAGCGGATCATCGGATACGACAATTAAAATTTTGAATTTGGACACCGGACGTGTTAAGATGACACTGAATAATCATTCAGGTACTGTTTTTTCACTAGCAGTACTACAAAATGGAGATTTAGCGAGCGGATCATCGGATACGACAATTAAAATTTTGAATTTGGACACCGGACGTGTTAAGATGACACTGAATAATCATTCAAATGGTGTTCGGTCACTAGCAGTTCTTCAAAATGGAGATTTAGCGAGTGGATCATGGGATAAAACAATTAAAATTTGGAATTTGGACACCGGAAGTGTTAAGATGACACTGAATAATCATTCAGGTACTGTTTTTTCACTAGCAGTACTACAAAATGGAGATTTAGCGAGCGGATCATCAGATACGACAATTAAAATTTGGAATTTGGACACCGGAAGTGTTAAGATGACACTGAATAATCATTCAGGTACTGTTTTTTCACTAGCAGCACTACAAAATGGAGATTTAGCGAGCGGATCATCGGATACGACAATTAAAATTTGGAATTAGGACACCGGAAGTGTTAAGATGACACTGAACAATCATTCAGGTGATGTTTTTTCACTAGCAGTACTACAAAATGGAGATTTAGCGAGCGGATCATCGGATACGACAATTAAAATTTGGAATTTGGACACCGGAAGTGTTAAGATGACACTGAATAATCATTCAGGTACTGTTTTTTCACTAGCAGTACTACAAAATGGAGATTTAGCGAGCGGATCATCGGATACGACAATTAAAATTTTGAATTTGGACACCGGACGTGTTAAGATGACACTGAATAATCATTCAGGTACTGTTTTTTCACTAGCAGTACTACAAAATGGAGATTTAGCGAGCGGATCATCGGATACGACAATTAAAATTTGGAATTTGGACACCGGAAGTGTTAAGATGACACTGAATAATCATTCAGGTACTGTTTTTTCACTAGCAGCACTACAAAATGGAGATTTAGCGAGCGGATCATCGGATACGACAATTAAAATTTGGAATTTGGACACCGGAAGTGTTAAGATGACACTGAATAATCATTCAGGTACTGTTTTTTCACTAGCAGTACTACAAAATGGAGATTTAGCGAGCGGATCATCGGATACGACAATTAAAATTTTGAATTTGGACACCGGACGTGTTAAGATGACACTGAATAATCATTCAGGTACTGTTTTTTCACTAGCAGTACTACAAAATGGAGATTTAGCGAGCGGATCATCGGATACGACAATTAAAATTTGGAATTTGGACACCGGAAGTGTTAAGATGACACTGAATAATCATTCAGGTACTGTTTTTTCACTAGCAGCACTACAAAATGGAGATTTAGCGAGCGGATCATCGGATACGACAATTAAAATTTGGAATTTGGACACCGGAAGTGTTAAGATGACACTGAATAATCATTCAGGTACTGTTTTTTCACTAGCAGCACTACAAAATGGAGATTTAGCGAGCGGATCATCGGATACGACAATTAAAATTTGGAATTTGGACACCGGAAGTGTTAAGATGACACTGAATAATCATTCAGGTACTGTTTTTTCACTAGCAGTACTACAAAATGGAGATTTAGCGAGCGGATCATCGGATACGACAATTAAAATTTTGAATTTGGACACCGGACGTGTTAAGATGACACTGAATAATCATTCAAATGGTGTTCGGTCACTAGCAGTTCTTTAAAATGGAGATTTAGCGAGTGGATCATGGGATAAAACAATTAAAATTTGGAATTTGGACACCGGAAGTGTTAAGATGACACTGAATAATCATTCAGGTACTGTTTTTTTCACTAGCAGTACTACAAAATGGAGATTTAGCGAGCGGATCATCGGATACGACAATTAAAATTTGGAATTTGGACACCGGAAGTGTTAAGATGACACTGAATAATCATTCAGGTACTGTTTTTTCTCTAGCAGTACCACAAAATGGAGATTTAGCGAGCGGATCATCGGATACGACAATTAAAATTTGGAATTTGGACACCGGAAGTGTTAAGATGACACTGAATAATCATTCAAATGGTGTTCGGTCACTAGCAGTACTACAAAATGGAGATTTAGCGAGCGGATCATCGGATACGACAAAAAAAATTTGTAATTTGGACACCGGAAGTGTTAAGATGACACTGAATAATCATTCAGGTACTGTTTTTTTCACTAGCAGTACTACAAAATGGAGATTTAGCGAGCGGATCATCGGATACGACAATTAAAATTTTGAATTTGGACACCGGACGTGTTAAGATGACACTGAATAATCATTCAGGTACTGTTTTTTCACTAGCAGTACTACAAAATGGAGATTTAGCGAGCGGATCATCGGATACGACAATTAAAATTTTGAATTTGGACACCGGACGTGTTAAGATGACACTGAATAATCATTCAGGTACTGTTTTTTTCACTAGCAGTACTACAAAATTGAGATTTAGCGAGCGGATCATCGGATACGACAATTAAAATTTGGAATTTGGACACCGGAAGTGTTAAGATGACACTGAATAATCATTCAAATGGTGTTCGGTCACTAGCAGTTCTTCAAAATGGAGATTTAGCGAGCGGATCATCGGATACGACAATTAAAATTTGGAATTAGGACACCGGAAGTGTTAAGATGACACTGAATAATCATTCAAATGGTGTTCGGTCACTAGCAGTACTACAAAATGGAGATTTAGCGAGCGGATCATCGGATACGACAATTAAAATTTGGAATTAGTTTTATGGGTCTACTTGACCAACATACTATCAAAGCTTTTTAACATACCAGCCAAATTTTTCAGCATACCCATTTTTCATCCCAGCATACTATACTTTTTAACACACTTATTGCTGAAAAACATACCTACCTTTTAAAAGCAATCAAAAAACTGTTTAACATACTTAACTTTTGAAATAAAATAAATCTATTTTATTTTTTTACATTAGAAAAAATATATTAAATTTTAGTCAAATTAAGTAAATAAAGCCAATTCTCTTTTATTTTCGCTTAGGTTCTACAATTTAATGTCGGAATAATGAAAATGATGGAAACTTGATAATCCGGAATTGAGAAAAAATAAAAAAATGTCTGACATCAGAGTTTTGTGAAGTTTTGTTCAAAAAGTTCAAGAAAAAAATGTTATTAATTGAAATTTTTGGATTAATGAAAAAAATTTGCTCCTGTAAAATATGCAACAATGTGTACTTGGTACAAGGCTACTTGGTGTAACAAAAGTTGTTACACCAAGTAGCCTTGAAAATAAATTCTGAAAGTTTTTTTTTAATTAATCATCGACTTTTAAAATCAATCGAATTTTAGGACAATTTATTTGTCTTTGTAAAAAAAGAAGTTTTATTTGCAATATTTTAAAATTTTTGTAAGTGTTTAATTTTAAATTTCGAAATTTTTATTTCAAAACCAACTAAACATTCATTCAATTTTTTTGGACAATCAATAATTGGTTAATTGTAATTTTTTTTTGTTTTTTTTAGCAAGTCCTGTTACATTTTTTGTTACATCATGTGCTAAAGTTTTATTTTATCACTTCATTCCATTCAAAATATATACGAATTTAAGATTTTGAACTGAACTTTTTGAACGAAACTTCACAATGCTGGACATCAGAATATTTTACAAAATAGATTTATTTATAAAGCCATTTTTTTAGTGAAAAACTCCAAAAAAAATTGCACATTTATTTTATTGCTATATTAGAAAATAAATAATTCTTATTTAATTGAGTAGGTTGATGAATTAAAAACAAATATAAAAGAAGTAATAAATAACTTAAGAACCAAAGTATCGATTACTTGTGATAATTGGTCTTCAAACAGTCAAAGTAATTATCTTGGAGTTACGTGTCATTATGTCGATACAGTTTAAATTTGGTCTTTAATGACTGGAATATTCAAAACAAAATTTTCTCTATTACAACGCACTCTGGTTCTAATATACTTGGCTGTATAAATTAATTAGATGAATCGATTTTAAAAAATCCTTGTCCTGCTCACCGGCTTAATTTATGTGTTAATGATATTTTGAATGAAACAAAAATAAAAACAAAAGTTATTGATGGTTTGGAAAGGTTTTATGTAAAATCATTTACCGATGATGGTAAGCTGAGACAAAATCTTATTAATTATGATGTTAAATTAAGAATTGAAAAAATGAATAAAATAAAAAACGAATTAAATTGTTTAATAAGTTAGTGTAGACACTTAGGTGGCTCTTTTCGTCTTTCTGGAAATGTGCAAAATAATTAAAAGAATAAACAGGAAGATCTTGAACTAGTTTTATTTTGTGCTCATATTTAAGATCTTCCTGTTTATTCTTTAAATTATTTTGCAACTTTCCAGAATGACGAAAAGAGCCACCTAAGACCAATTATCACAAGTAATCGATACTTTGGTTCGCAAGTTATTTATTACTTCTTTTATATTTGTTTTTAATTCATCAACCTACTCAATTAAATAAGAATTATTTATTAAATATTTAAAATTAAAAATAACCAACTTTCGTCGGTAAGCCGTTTGAAGATCAAGCGCTCTCCTTTTGGCAAATTCAGTTTAATTTTTTTTTATAAAATGTAATTTTTTCTTCTTGATTTTAAATTGACAAGAAAAAAAAGTATTCTTATAGCTATGATTCTCAGCTCCAAATTAGTGCTATTTTCAAGCTGATTTGTTAAAGTTTATAACATTTAAATAAAAAAAATAATTTTTATCATTTTTCAGATAAATTACAATTAGTCCTAGGAGCCCTCCATTTTAATGCAAATTTTATATCAATCGTATAATTTATGACTTACCGCTTGTGGGATTATTTTGTTTCTTAATGTTTTCCTTCATGGCAAAGTGTATTTTGTATTTAAATCATAAATCATCGTTTTAAAAACACTAGATTCCACCAACGAAAGTGGTTGACTAGTCTTTATTAAAAATTGAACAACACTTTTCTCTATTTTCTCTTTTTTTAGTTGACAGGTCACACGGAACAGTTTCAATTACTCCATCGTCTTCATATTCTGAATCACTTTCTGAAAGACATCCTGATGGCAAATTATTAAATTTATCGTGTTTAAATAACTTATGTACACTATTTAGATGAGTTATCATGCCATTAGTGTTGCTATGAAAAGCTAACTGGGCATTACAATGTTTACAAATTGTTTTGGATGCATTATTTAGCTTGTTTTGAAAATGGCCCCATACCCAACTTCGTTTAGTATTTTTTTTATTCGGTTAATTTATTTGTTTTGACGACATTTTTTTTCAATTCAAAACAGTTTATTTTTACTATTAATTTATAATTCTTTTTAGTCAAAATATACACAATTTTTCTAATTTTCATTCAAAATAAAAAAGCTTAAATTTTATAAATGCTATTCTTAAGGAAAAATTAATTTGGTATTTGAAAAGACAATTCAAATCAAATCCGTACATAAAATAAAATAGCTATTTCAGCGTGAAAATTGAAGTTTTAGTTTCGAAACTAAAAACATAATGTCGAAAGTGAGTTTCGACATCGACATTATTTTTGGTATTCGAAATCAAAATTTTAATTTCGAAACTAAAATTGCATTTCGACATTAAGTTCTAATATCTACAATACTTTATTAAATTCGATATTAAAATCTAAAGTTTCGAAATCATATCTTAATTTCAATTATTAATCAAAATTAAAAATAATTTCGAAATTTTTTTGTTTATAGTCGAATATTTTTTTTATTTCGTTTTCCCAACCCTAATTCTAAACACAAAAAATTTAACCATTTATAAACAAAATCTATTAGTTTTAAAGAAAAATGGAAATAATTTAAAGATTCATTAAATAATTTCTAAAAATTAAAGCATTGGATTATAATTGTTGAAAAGCAAAAATTTTATTTGTATTCAATTTGTATTATAAATTACTATTAAATCTATCACTTAAATGAATTAAAAACAAAAATTACACTGTGTTACATCTGATTTCAAAAATCCGTTTTTAATTAACTTAATGACTTTTAGATTAAATTGTATCAACAAAAAAATTTTGATTAGGAAAGAAGTCTAAAAATCAAATAGAAAAATGAAAACAATTTATCAAATTATTTTCCTATTTCTTACAATTAAAATATTGGATTGTAATTGTTAACAGATGGAAGGCTATTTTAAATTTTATAATGGAATTAATTTGGATCAAAAAAATTAAATAAATCAATTTAAATGCGCATTGGAATGTCTGAAAGTAGGAAATTGTAATCAAAGAAGGGACTTGTTCAATTCGAAAAGAAATCGTTTCATTAAACATTGGAGACCAGAATTATCTTTTAATAAAAAAAAACAGATTTCAATCAAATTTTTCGTCTAAATTTATTAATTTTACAAAAACAATTAAAAAAGTGTTATAATTTTTTGTAAAAATGACTCTCAATAATCATTCATGGGTTGTTTCATCACTAGCAGATTTAGCGAGTGGATTATGGGTTTGGACAATAAAAATTTTGAATTTAGAGAATAGAAGTGTAAAAAAGACACTGGATAATCATTCAGGTACTGTTTTGTCAGTAGCAGTATTACAAAATGGAGATTTAGCGAGCGGATCAGCAGATTAAACAATTAAAATTTGGAATTTAGAGAATAGAAGTGTAAAAAAGACACTGGATAATCATTCAGGTACTGTTTTGTCACTAGCAGTTTGTAAAAAAAGAAGTTTTATTTGCAATATTTTAAAATTTTTGTAAGTGTTTAATTTTAAATTTCGAAATTTTTATTTCAATTTATTTCAATAATTGGTTAATTGTAATTTTTTTTTTGTTTTTTTTTTAGCAAGTCCTGTTACATTTTTTGTTACATCATGTGCTAAAAATATATACGAATTTAAGATTTTGAACTGAACTTTTTGAACGAAACTTCACAATGCTGGACATCAGAATATTTTACAAAATAGATTTATTTATAAAGCCATTTTTTTAGTGAAAATCTCCAAAAAAATTGCACATTTATTTTATTGCTATATTAGAAAATCAAATTTTTATAATTTGTTTTAAAAAGTTTATCTTTCACATGTCAAATGTCTATTTTATGATTTCTCTTGATTTATTTGAAGTCTTTTGACTAGAAATATTCATTATTTAGATAAAACTTTCTTGTCGTCAATTGATAATTTATTACCAGCACCAACTGTATCTTTTTTAATTTGTCATGATTGCAGAATAGTTTTAACATTTTAATTAATAAATTAATGTCTGATAATAAAAATAATTTATTGTATAAGTAAAGGGAAATTCGAATTCCGGAAATTCCAGGCTTGACTTAAGAAAGATTTAAGATTTTACCATTAGTATGTTAATCAGTTTTTTGTATATTATTAAGGTATTTGGTATGTTAATAATGCAAGTATGTTGGGATGAAAAATTTGTATGCTGAAAAAATTAGTTAGTATGTTTAAAAGTTTTATCGGTATGCTAAAACAACAATCCCTAGTTTTATTCAAATTGTCACATTTTCTTTTATTTGTAAAAGAATTCACTTTTTTTATTAAAATTTTATTATTTGATAAAATTTTTTTTTAAAGCTTAATTGATCATTTACTTTTTAAACTCCTTAATTATTTTAATAAAAAAAATTCTTGACTTAATTATTTTTAACAACTTTTTACTCTTAAACTTTTCACAGAATTAAGTAAATTAATAAATAAATTATTTTTAATTAATTTTATTTTATTGATTAGCTTAAAAATCTAAAACAAATCAGCAAGAAGACTTCTTTTGTCAATGAATAATTTGACGTTCTTTTGATTTATGATCTTGTTGATTCAGTCAATGAATCGGTTTGATATTAAAAGAAGCTTTCATTACAGTGTCTTGTATTCATGATATATTTACCAATTTCACTAGTATGACATATACTCTTAGAATTTACATTTTTGTTCTTTATTAAAAATGTATTAAAAAAATTTAATCTGCCGTTGATTGGAATTAATTAAAGACTTGTGACTTTTAAATAATTCTGCTTGTGGTAAAAAATCGCTCCGTACATCTTCACTGACAATGGTAACAAAACTAGTCGTGGAAATGCCTATAGAGCATCAGTTCAATTAAACTCTTCTTTCTTTTTCTAAACACACTTACACACAAACAAACAAAAAAATTCCAATCTTTCAAAATCCGATCACTGAGTTTTTACGGTTATCTTTTTTACAAATTGGAAACTATTTTGTTCACTTTTAAATTTTTTTCGGAAATTTTCGGAACGATCATTGTCGATTTGAAAATTACTTGAAATTTTTAGCAAAAAAAAATTTTTTTCTCTTTTTTAATCATTTTTTATGATTAAGTTGTTTGATTTTCAAATAAAGTATGAATAAATGAATAAAATCACATCAAAAATACATAAGTAATGTATTTTTATAAATATATCAATTAAATATAATTCTTAATCTTTTTTTTTTTAATTTTTCGTAGTTTAAAGTAAATTTTTACAGTCATTTGAGGATAAGATTTTGAAGAATGAAAAATGCATTCTTTAAATATAAGAATTGCGAAATTGACAATAATTTTACAAAAAATTTGCATAAAAAATTTTTAAATAACTTTAGATAAAATTAGTTTTTAATCTTTTAAAACAAATTCTTTGGTTCTTTGGTTCTTACAGAAAGTATGAATATAATTTTTAAAATAAAAAAATAAATCCGCTTTAATCAAATTGATTAATTTAAACATTGTCTCCAATTTAAAATCACTCAAAAAATAGCATACTACTTTATCTCAAATATTTAGAAAACTTCTCGTCAGAATTGCCTTAAATTTAATTAATTAATTTAATTTAGTTCTTACATTTAATTTTTTTCTGTCATCAATCCAAAAACATATAACCAAATAAAAGATTATGTGAAATAAAAATCATAAAAAAAATAAAAAGTACAAATAATAAAACTAATTTAAGAAAAAAATGGTTCAAAAGTTAAGAAATATTTAAGATTTAATTATTTAAGTTTTTGACATAGATACAATCAATTTATGTACGTACTCAGTCAGAATCCTTAACCACTCTTTGTGTAAAACCTCTTTAAATGCTCAATAGAAGTGTCTACCAATTTGGCATCCATATGTTATTATAAGTTCTCAATTGTGTTGAGATATGGTGAACGAGCACATCATGAAAAAACCTCAATGTCCTGTTCTTTAAGCCAGTCGCTTACTGAGTAAGCAGCATGTGCCGAAGCGCCATCTTGCAGAAAAATCCAAGGGTGGTCTGGCTCAAATAGGAGTTCGACAGATGGTAAAAGTTGTTTCCCGAAGATGATATTGCAGACATACTGATTAATTCGTCCTGTATAAATGTTGCAAATATCAGTGCCTTTGTAAGAAATGCATCCCCAGATACCGGCTGAACCTCAACAGCTATGTAACTTTGGTATACAGAACTTCGGATGAAACTTCTCATTTTTAAACCTTTTTACTATTACTCTTGATTTATGATCAAAGACCTCAAAATTTTTCACTGAAGATAACTCTAGACCAATCATTAATTGTTCAATTAAGTCTCTGTTTACACCATTTATGTCTTTTTTGTCTTTTTACCGCTGAATGAGACTTTAAACCTTTTTTTTTGAGAAATCTAACTACTTATCTACTAACTTATCCTAACCCCTTGAGTCTTAGAATTAAAATCAGTGACGAGTTCTTTATAGCTAGATGTAGGGTTTTTTCTAATTTCTCTTCCCAGTAAATTTAAAAACCGAAAAAAAAATGTAAAATCAACGAAAAATAAAAGCGAAAAAAAATTTTTTTACGTAAATTCTCGAAAATTTTCGATAGTGTTTTTTACTGGGTTAAAATAAAATTTTCATCACAAAAAGTTAGCTTCCGAGGTCTACCAGAACGGCTTCGATCAGACACAGTACCAGTCTCTTCATATCGTTTTTTAGTTGAAGAAACACATTTTGGAGATACACCTTACATCTTGGCTATCTCATTTAGCTTTTTTACATCACTTTATAGCAGAACCACGATATGCCATTTAAGTGTACTAGACAAATTTATTTTTTTACCAATTTTTTAGAAAAAAAAAGATTTTTTGGTACTGTTATTTTTAAAGGACATGAGGAGTTAGAGAGCATTTAATTTAAGCAGTTTATTATAGCCAGACTTGTGCGTAAGTCAGAAATTCTTGCTACCGTATTCCTTTGTTCGATAATGCAGCGCCACAACCTAGAACACATCATTGGCGCAGGCGCTATACTAAATCTCGCCCATGTTAAATTCAACTTAACTTGTGTTGCATGCGCCAAAACCGTATTTCGGGTTGTGGCGATGCACTATATCCAGGGTCTTGAGAATGGTGCTGCATTTTTTGAATGATTTAAAAAGTAAATATAAAAATAATTCAAGACAATATTTTTTTATTTTATATTTGGTGCAGCATTAAAAATTAAAATAAAGAAAAAGTTGCAATAAAAAAAAATAATTTTAATTATTATTCTAATATACGATTCAAGTAGTGGTGCAGCATCATATATATGAATTTTAATGATGACACAGTAATTTTGAGCATTTTAGAATCAAACTTAAAATAAATGTATAAATAAGAGTTGAATTCAGTTAAAAGTTTGTATTTTGCGAACAAATTCAAAAATGGAAACTGAAACCAACAACATTGAAAATGGTGATGAATTTCAATCAGACGATCCAACATATTTAAATACTTCCAATACAAGCTCATCCGAAGATTCAAACGAACAATCAACTTCAACACCAAAGCAACGAGCTGATAAAACCAGATACACATTGTATTTTAAAACGAAAGTTATAGCTGAATACAAGAAGTGTAAAAATATCAACAAATGTTCAAAAAAGTTTGGGATCGATCGTCGTACAATTAGCAAATGGATTAAGAATGAAAAGAATATTACTGAAACAAAACACAAACGGTCTCGAACAACATGTCATGTTCAAGCTGATAAATGTTTTTATCCCGAACTTGAGAAAGAACTTTTTCAATGGGTGATGGAACAACGTAGCAAAGGTGCTTGTCTAAATTCTAAAAGTATACGACAACGTGCGTTGATAATTTTCGATAAGGTCTATGAAAATATATCTGAATCTTTACGACATTTTGAAGCATCAAAAGGATGGTTTTTGAATTTTTTAAAACGAAAAAATTTGGTTTTGAGAAGGATAACATCAAGTGGTCGTGACTTGCCGAAAAATGCTATAAACGTAATCAAAGGCTTTTTTTCCGAGTGCCAAAGGTTTACTTCGAAATTCAATTTCGTTAGAAAATCTGTTTTTAACATGGATGAAACTTCGATTTATTTGGACTATCCAAGCAATTACACTTATGCTGTAAAGGGTTCAAAACGTGTAACTGCTATTACAACCGGCGGTGAAAAGGCCAGAATATCTGCATTATTTACAGCTTCAGCTGATGGTGACAAATTGCCTATTTTTATACTTGTGCCAAGAATCACTGATTTGCCAAATTTTACACCATCCGACAATGTCGTTGTCAAATACAAAAGTTCAGCAACGTTTAATGACGAGACAATTGTTGAATACGTCAGCAGAGTGTTTTATCCTCATTTGCTAAAAGATGGAATAACCGATGCAAAATTACTATTAGACTCTGCAAGATGTCATTCAACACCAAAAGTTAAAGACAAATTCAATGAGTGTAATTTTGAATCAGTTATCATTCCGCCAAGACTTACCGGTTTATTACAACCTGCTGACGTGTGCTGGTTTTCAAAGATTAAATCTGAGTACCACGAGCGTTGGAATGATTGGTTTATGAATGAAGAGAAAACATATACACGATTTGGTAATACAAAATCACCAGGTTATGTAAAATGTATCACATGGCTGTCTGAAATATGGAGAAATTTTGATAGCGATTTGTTACGAGCAAGCTTTGATTATTGTGGAATCACAAGCCAGTATCAGTTGCATTCAGCTTTGGATCACATTATTAAAAATAATGTCTTAATTAATGATTTTGTTGAAGAAGCAACAAATTTTGACGATTGTGAGGACTTTGTTGATGACGACCAGAATTTGTTCGAAGATGGAGGTGAGGAGGCATCTAATTCATCGGATAACTCAAACACTCCATCGCCCACCACTGCATCATCACCTGGTAATACATCATCACCTAGTAATACATCATCAACTATTAATACATCAGCAGATAGTAATGCATCAACAGCTAGGTCTTCATTGTCAAGTAATAATGCAACACCAGCTAGCAATTTAGTCATGGCGAACAAGCCATCACAATGCAGATTAGATGTGTCAGGGATTGAGGTACCCCAATTTATTTGTGCGCCTGTTCAAACGTTTATAAGTGTTGATCCGTCTACTCAATTGAATTCAAATCAACTTCAAGAAACAAATGCATTAACGCAGCAAGGAAATAATTTTGCAAATAATGGTCAAGTAAAGAGACGTGGAAGGCCAAAAGGCTCTAAAAACAAAAAAAAAACACTGATTAAATAGTTAATTTCTTATTCTTTTTTATTAATTCTTTCTTTCTGAGTTCTATAAATAAGTCTATTTTTGGAGTCGTTTTTTTATTTAAATTATAAATAGCAATTTTTTTTACGAATGAAGCCGCACCACAAACCGAGTTTAATTTCTTTTTTATTCAAATTTTTCTTTTTTTTAAATTTAAATTCTTTTTTATTTTTAAACTTTAATGCAGCACCAAATACATAATTTAAAAAAAATTCATTTTTATTTTAAATATTATCCCTTTGCTAAACTTAAATAATGCAGCACCATTCTCAAGACCCTGGATATAGTGCATCGCCACAACCCGAAATACGGTTTTGGCGCATGCAACACAAGTTAAGTTGAATTTAACATGGACGAGATTTAGTATAGCGCCTGCGCCAATGATGTGTTCTAGGTTGTGGCGCTGCATTATCGAACAAGGGAATACGGTATTATTTTACTGAAAAATTTATTTACCTTCAAAAAAAAACTTGCCATTTTAACTGAAAGTTATTTATATAAAATTTTTAATATAAATGAAAATTATTTTAACTAAGATCCTAAAAAGTTAAATTAAATCGAATTTAATCAGAAAAATCAATCAAAAAGAATTTTATTATAAATAAGCCGATTCAATTAATTGTGTAATTTGATATCTATTCATCAGAAGTATTCATACTTCTTTCAATTACAGTGACCCTTGAAATTTTTTTTTCAAAAACAAAGTCCTTCAAATTTTATTCACTAATTTATTCCATTAATTTTACAAATTTTCAATTTCAAATTTAATAAAAATCGTTTATAAAATCGAAAAAAAAGATTGAACTTTGATTGAAGAAAATTTAAATCTCGTTAAAAATTTAATCATAGAATCAATAAAAGAATTTTTTTATTGATTCTATGATTTGCCTTGCTTTTATTTGTTTTAATTTTGTAACCAAAAAATAATCGTTTATAGTCATGGATTGACAATCAACTAATATATAAATACTTATTTCCTTAACATAGAATGTACTTTTGCGTCTTTTTGTATACTTTTGCTATAAAACTTTTTTTCCTTGTATTTAAAGTGTCCTTTAGTGTACTTTTGTTATGAATACTTTTTTCCCTAAAATTAAAAGTGTCCTTTTGTGTAATTTTGTTATTAACCTTTAAAATTCCAGTATATTAAACAAAATACTAAGAAAAATTTATCTTAGTTGAGTTAAATAGATCTAATTTAAAATTAAACCATATTTTGACTATGAGTAAAACGTCGACCGACGTTTTACACATTGATATAATAAAATTAGATGAAATAAAGGGGTCCGGGGCGAAGCCTTGGTTTAGGGAATTTGGTTCAGTAAAAATAATGAGCGAAGTGTCTTTAAAAAAATGTCCAACTGAATTTTAAAAGATCTAACGTTTTCTTGTTT